>CM042320.1:8420682-8523182 GCA_023566125.1 Zingel zingel | reverse complement strand
TGGCAAGAACAGATAAGCTCTTTACTGAAGTGTTTTTTAAGAAGGAAGGAAGTATGCAGTTGCTGAAAGATGGCAGAAATAATGAACACAGTCCTGTCATGTACTCAACCTGTAATAAACTTCTGCAGCTGAATATGACAAGCAGACATGCAGTGCAATGGCATCGTAATTACAGCAATACAATACCATTGTAGAACTAATACAGAGCTGACTGTTGTGTGCTTGCATCATGTTAATAGAAGTTGTGATGTGTTTAGGCATGGTGGAGCTGGTGCCGTCCTCCGACACGCTGAGAAAGATCCAGGTGGAGTACGGCGTCACCGGATCCTTCAAGGACAAACCGCTGGCCGAGTGGCTCCGCAAGTACAACCCTGCTGAGGATGAGTATGAGAAGGTAAAACACATAAAGCACGTGTGCACGCTCACATTTAAAGCCAAACAGCTATGTACCTACCACTCCAAAGTAAAAAAAAACATAATATTGAATCCATTTGTTGCATATTATTCTACTTGCTGCATCGCTACCTATGACATGTATTATTAGTTTGACACAAAGTATTGATTTCACATAAATAATTAATCTCAGTTAACCACAGAGCTGCTTTTTAAAGTCTCATTGTGGTAAACTAGTGGGGGGGAAATGGCTCAAATATTAAAACCATAATTTTCCTTTGACACAATGAGTTGGCTCTGTAGGAGTTAAAAACACACCGTTGTTGTACTTGAAGTTTATAGTAGTTGTAGAACTTTGACACATATAACTCTGAAACTGTACTCCACACTCACAACCTCTGATCCGAAACATCTACTGCACAAAGTGTGACCCCGAACGTGAGCAGGACGCAGGAATAAACTTGTCATCAGATATATGCTTATATTATTGCTGAGCTTGACCTGTTCTCTTGTCAAATAACATTTCATTGTAACGTTGACCCTGTGTTAACTTACATATGACTCATCAAAGAGAAACCAGAACTTGCAAACTTGAGCTATATGGAGCTCTGATGTTTTGGAGGCTGGTGACACTCTGGGAAGTCTGCAAAAGAATTTCATAATTTCTGGGTTCGCTTGAAACATCTGGAAAAGTAGGGAATACATTTAAGCCGCCCACACATAATCAGCAGCAAAACCGCACTGCGCCGGCCGTGCCAGTGGCGGAAGCGATACCCTTGGTTCAAATTATTTAAACTTTTAAGTTCAAATGATTTCAACTTTGACCTTGGTTGCCGCTAACCTTTTTAAAGAGCAACCAATGAGATAACAGCTGTTATGTGACGTAGCCAGAGGCGATGATGACGTGTCGTATACCTGCGCTGCGCTTTGCCTCTGCAAGTGTCTGCACCATGCTCTGCGCCCTACCTCGTGGTGAGCGAAGAGCAAATTTCTTATCACCTGAAGGCATCTTTAGTCTCTCTGGTCAGAAACTTTACTTCCTTGTGAGGCATTTAGGTTTTTGCCCTCCCTAACAAAATCCGTATTGCAGTACATCATGGCAGTACTTGCTATGTAGCCAGCCAAACAATACTTAAAGCCTGTGCCTCACACTGAATATTCACGTTTGTTCTTTTCTTCTCTCTGTGCATCTCTCTTTCCCTACTCCACCTTTTTTTAGGCATCAGAGAACTTTATCTACTCATGTGCAGGATGCTGTGTGGCAACCTACGTACTGGGCATCTGTGATCGCCATAATGACAATATCATGCTGCGCTCCACTGGCCACATGTTCCACATCGACTTTGGCAAGTTCCTGGGTCACGCCCAGATGTTTGGCAGTTTCAAAAGGTGAAAATCAGATAATTCTCTTTATCACGTGTTTGCGTGTGCAAGTGCTTGTCAGATAAAACATGCTTTGGTGTGCTGTCAGGGTTTAAAGGTCTTTCCAGAAGGGTGTATCAGGATGTTTACTTGTGTCTTTTTGTTTTTATTACCAGGTAGTTTATCATATAATAGGTGAAAGCTCCTATACCAGTTGACTTCAATGGGGAAAACACAGAATCATAAAGGAATACGTGAAGTTGTTGGAACATTGGCCAATTGGTTACATTATCCATTACAGTGATGAGAACATAGACACGTTAGACCACCAGAGGAAATTATTTAACACATGTATCATTTGTTCTCATCATCGAGTAAGTTTCTAAGATATTCAAAGACCAACAATTCCTTTGTGAGTCTCTGAATTTCCTGTGTAGGATTTACTGTATTTCTACTCAGTAAGATAAATGTATATTTTCAAGCATGACCTGGTTCAAAGCTCACACACTGCACTCATTCCCAGCTGGTGGTGTTTTAGTACTCTCCTGATCCAGATTGTCCCAAAGATTTACACTAAAGACCTTTTGATTCACAAACACTTCTGGACTAATCTTCCTCAGAAGCCAAATTTTAAACTACTCTCCTCCCCTCCTTCTTTCCCACCAGGGACCGCGCTCCGTTCGTTCTGACCTCTGACATGGCGTACGTCATCAACGGAGGCGAGCGTCCCACCAGTCGCTTCCAGCTGTTTGTAGACTTGTGTTGCCAGTCCTACAACCTCATCCGCAAGCACTCCGGGCTTTTCCTCAACCTGTTGTCACTGGTGAGACAGAACACACACACACACACACACACACACACACACACACACAAACCCCATACAAAATAATATAAAACAAAGAAAAGCCGCAATTCCTCATATTTCAGAAGCTGGAACCAGGGACGATGAGATTAATCAATTTACAAAATAGTTGCAGATCTACTTTTACGTCAACTGACTGACTGACTGACTGATTGACTAATCATTGCAGCTCTAGTTATGGTGCAGTTCAAGATTCGTGATTTTGCATCTTGCAGCTGACTCGTGCTGCAAGATGTGTCCTCATTGTTAAGCGGAACACTTTTCTTTTGCACCTGCAAGAGCCAAAATAAGGAATACATTGGGCCATAATAAATCAGTGCATCACTTTTGTCCTGGAAATGTCAAGGTTATAGAATATGCTGTAATATATGGCCTCTTGATGTTTATTAAAAGAATGTCTGTTGGTATTTGTATTGTGTAAATCATAATATATTAAAACAGTCAACGAGGGAAAAGTAAAATACATGTTAACATGAGTATAGCTAATTGTCACTTTGTCTTGGGTAACTTTATTCTGAAATGATAGATCCATCAAAAATGATTAGCAGCCTGAAAACCAAAACATTGAATTATAGTACTTTAATGGCATTATCTTGCTGTTATTTTGTGCTATTGATTAACTTGATTAAGACCTAATAATCTTGGTATATTTATACAGTATATAGACAATATGTAATGATGTTACTGTACACAGTGGTGGGTATTCGATGGGTACATTTGTGTGTACATTTGTGTTGTAGATGACGTCCTCAGGCCTCCCAGAGCTGACCGGCTCTCAGGATCTAAAGTATGTGTTTGATGCCCTGCAGCCCCACAACACAGATGCTGAGGCAACTATCTTCTTCACCAGGTAAATGCATTAACTTCTATTCTCTCAGCTCTGATCCAAACTAAACCTCAAAATTGGAAACATCTCATAAATGGGAGAAATCAATCACTCTTCTAAGCTTTTTTTTTCTCTTCTGAAGTATTCCCATGTGCATAGCTGCTATTTTGACCAGATCTGTTATTTTGAGAACAGTGAATTCAAGGACAATTCCTTTTTCTTTTCTTTCTTTTTTTTTTTGCTGTTACAAACTCAAAATCCACTAGGTGGCAATACAAGCACAGGAAGGAAAAGAATAGCAGTTGTCTCACATTACAGCAACAAAAACATTGTTGACACACTTGAAATAGTATCAGGTGGACCTTGTTTTTGTAAAACCAGTCGAGTTGGAATTCAAATAAGTTTGTTGATAAAAATGTGTACCTTGTGAAAACTTTGTGTAAAAGCTTTAGGTCAAAGATAAAACATAAGCATATTGATATTTGTTTCACCTCCACCTATATATCTCTCTCTCTGTGATTTCCCCCATATTTGTTTCTTTTCACCCCTCTACCCCCTCCTCTCCAGGCTAATAGAGTCCAGTCTGGGCAGCGTAGCCACCAAGTTCAACTTCTTCATCCACAACCTTGCCCAGCTACGGTTCTCTGGTTTGCCAGCCAACGACGAGCCCATCCTGTCGTTCTCCCCTAAGACGTACACTTTGAAACAGGAGGGCCGCATCGTCCACGCCTCCATCTTCTCCTTCCAAAAGAGATACAATCCCGACAAGCACTATGTGAGTTTCATTGGGTCATGTCCATGTTCCATCACATCTCTGGATGTCAACTGGGGGGAAAAACACTGACACTTTGTTAGAGAAATTTTGATTTACATACTTTTTCTCTTGTTATTTGCATAGAATAATGTTATACTGAGTACTCTAAACAAGATAACATGGAGTCATTGGCTATCTTGACTGGGGCCCGAGGACAGAACGTGCGTCTCTCTAACCAGATAAAGGGACGCCATCGAGTCTGACCAGATAGAGGAGACGACATCTAAACTGACAAGATAGACAATTGACGACATCAGATTCTGTTATGATTGTATTTCATACATAAATAAGCTACTGTTTGAGCCTTACGTTAGTCACTTTCTGTACTTATGCTGTGAGTGCTGTAAACTGACTCTACTTGCAAGTAAACAAACTTTGATATAATTTCAGTGGTTCCGTTTATCCTTTGATAATGTAAAATTATTCTAACCCACTTGATCGCGTGTCTGTCTCCCTCCCTGTCCTCTCTGCGCAGACGTATGTGGTGAGGATCCTGAGGGAAGGTCAGAATGAGCCCCAGTTTATCTTCCGCACTTTTGATGAGTTTCAGGAGCTCCACAACAAACTCACCATCCTCTTCCCCCTCTGGAAGCTGCCGGGGTAAGACATCACCTCCGCTGTGTCCCTCAGCCTCTTTATGTCTCAATTACTGATCTGATGTCCTTAATACGAAACTGTAATACAGTACTTTTCTTTATTGACACATCAGGTCATTGCATCGTGTGATTAGGAAGTTATTTTACATGTTTTGTAAAGAGAGAATCCCACCTTCTGGATTAATTTCCCCACGCTACAAACCCACTATCGCCAACCTAACTTTCCCTCTATGATCTTATGACGCTACCTCCGTACTGTAGCTTAGAGGAGAGTAACACATCAGATTCTTTGGAATAGTAAATATACCTCGTCTCTCTCCTTATTTCTAGTTTCCCTAACAAGATGGTGCTCGGTCGCACCCACATCAAAGAAGTGGCTGCCAAGAGGAAGTTGGAGCTCAACAACTACGTCCACAACCTGATGAGGAGCTCCACAGAGGTCACCCAGGTACACATACACACACACACACCGATACTCAGTGGGTCAATGTTAAGTGTTCTGTACCAGTCAATGAAGTCATCTCATGCTCTCTGGTTCTAGTGTGACCTGGTCTACACCTTCTTTCATCCAATTGCACGGGATGACAAGACCGAAGGCTTAGATGCCACGCCCAGAGCACCAGGTACCTGCACTTTTCATCCTCTTCCTTCAAGTATTTGTTAGACTCGCTTTGTGACAAATACAGTGAGTGTGACACAGGCTGATTATTACTGAAACAATTTGGCTATTATGTTGCTAATCGTTTTAGTTATTTTTGGGTGAAAAGACTGTGTCACGTAAAGGCTATGTTGTTAGCTTCGTTTGAAAATGCGTGTGTTCCTGTGTCAACACCAACCTGAATGTGATGAGTGGTTTCTGACTGTTGCAGAGCCTCCACTGAGTCCCACTTCTGGTCGGGTGGAAGGAGAAGTGAAGCTCTCAATCTCCTACAGGAACAGCAATCTCTTCATCATGGTCATGCACATCAGAGATCTGGTAAACACGTACAGCTATGATTTAATACAGATCCCGGCGTAAACTGCTTTGACAGAAAGTTATGCTATTTAATTTGTATCTATCTGTCTGTTGTCATACTAGTAATCCCTCTGCTCACCTTCAGGTTTCAGAAGATGGAACAGATCCCAACCCATATGTGAAAACCTACCTGCTTCCAGATCCACACAAGACTTCCAAACGCAAGACAAAGATCTCAAGGAAAACCAGGAACCCTACTTTCAATGAGATGGTTAGAAAATACAAAACAATTACTTCCTACATTTGTGTATTTAATATATGTATTCTTGAACTCAAGAACCATGGTTTTGGTTTTATAAAAGTAAACATAAGGGAGGTTTTTCTTTTGATAAGTACATTACGTGATCTGGTTCACTAATGGCCAATGTGCATGTGAACAGCTGAACCCAAATGAGAACTCCATGGCCATCAGGACCCTTTATTCACTTTTCCCTCCTCTTCCTCCACAGTTGGTGTACAGTGGCTACAGCAAGGAAACCTTGGGCCTGCGGGAGCTTCAACTGAGCGTGCTCAGTGCCGAGTCGCTGCGTGAGAACTACTTTCTGGGCGGCATCACGCTCAGACTCAAAGACTTTGACCTCAGCAAGGAGACGGTCAAGTGGTACAAACTTACGGCCGTCCCCTACTTCTAACCCATCGTTGCCTCTCCCAAAGCCAGGGACGACTCCTTGTCTCCAGACAAAAAGCTGCATTCACATCATATGGGAAAGGTGGCGGATGCGGCCTTACTTGAAAATACTGGTCACTGCAGTTTTCAGTTCATAAAAATACTACTTCAGAACTTGGGGGTCTGGAGATGGACCCTCATTTTTGCAAGGATTTTTGACATCATTACATTTCAGCTATAAGCAGTGATATTTTCATTTCAAATTCAACAAACCAAATGGACTGTTTTTTTTAGATGACTCATGTTGTAATAAGTATTTTCATGGCAAGAAACAGCTGTGCTTGTGGCTGAAAAACATGCATCATTAAGTGTTAAGTGTTGAACAACTGATCAGTAACAACCTGATTCTTCAGAATTTCATCATGGTATCTTGACAGATTCAAACAAGGTTGAACACACCAAGTCATTGCTTATTATTATAATAATAATAATAATAATCATGTTGCTTCAGCGGTTATTCCCATATGACATGAATGCAGACTTAAAAACTCCGTCAGACGCACCCTCAAAGGGCGACCGAAGAGGCCGAGTCACAAACCCTCAAAGGCGAGACTGCTCTCCATTCTTTACCATTTTTCCCTCTTTAACTAATTAAGATTGTTTCTGTGACGAACAATCTCCACTTATTTTGTCTCTATTTTTCCTAAACTATAACGAAGAGCTGTAATGTTTTGTACATTTTGATATTAGAGGACCAAAACGGCTTACTTTCAGAAGAGTATATATAGATTGACACATTTATTTTTTAAGGAATAGAAAGGGGGTTCATTTTTACATTTTCCTTGTTTATTTTCTATTTAGACAAATATGAGGCATCAGGGTTTCCTGCTTTGCAGCAGACACTTCTGGGTAGAGTAGTCACACACCAGATTCTATGAAATCAACAGTGACCTTATGATTTCCCAAGAATGTGCCAAAAGTAATGACAAGGACGGCAAATCAAACCACTCTCCCAAGTAGGGAGCTGAACAGGGGGCCCATGTCTGTGCTCAACTTGGCCTTATTGCTTTATACATTTTATTAACAATGTGATATGTCCTTATTAAAGAAAAATTTATATTCTTTAAAGCTATCAGTAGTTCTGCCAGAGCAGGTCTGGTGCTGGACCGGCACCGTAAAGGTTTTTTATAATGGTGAACTGCCACTAAATGCACACTACCAGGTATTTCTCTTATGTTATTACTTGACTATTTTCACACAGCACACCTTAAAGGGGAAATTGTATCATACGCTTTGGAACACGCTCTTGTCTGTGCTCTGGATGAAGAGATTATGGTTGACCAATTGGGCTCAGTTCGATGTTTCCTTCAAGTGGTTCAAAACCATAATTTTTCAAATTGCAGTTCATGGACTGAGTTAAAACTGGGAGAGTCTGGACCTGAGGCTGTCAGAGGCAGCAATACCACACTCACTCCCAGTGCCTTAGAGTGGTGTAATGACGCCTCAATGAGTAACTGGGTAAAATGTTCGCAATAACTTAAACTGCCAGTGAAGTCCAGATCCAGCCAGGCTTTATGATATTTAAGTGAGAAAACATTTTGATGAAATATCAGGCAAACTGAACACAGATCAACGCTGAAAAGGCAACTTTGATATAAAACATCTTTACAAAAAGGGAACAAGATTCTGAGCGTTAGCTGCTTTCCTCTATACTCGCTAACTATAAATCTAAAGTTGTTAATGTTTAATAAAGAAAATACATGTAACTGAAAAGGTTTTTAAGAGAAGATCTACAAGACAATTATGATCTAAGAGCATAACTCGCACTATGAATATTAGTGACTTTATCTACTCTTTTAGTGACTGTACAAAGAAAGAAAGCAGAGTTTGTATTAACATGGCCAGTTATTTATTCTTAATTGGTGACCTGTAACCCGAATGGATCAGTGTGTACTGTAATCCCTCTTTTCCCAAAGCAAATAAAATGTTTTGGAACAAATATGATGTGACTCTTTGTTTGTTTCTGTTGTATAACACTAAGACACTGAGCACTGACTGCCTGATCTATTTTTACCCAAAGAGTGTGTAACATATAAGTTTTGTATTCGAGCAAACCGGTTACATGGTGTAACTACAGTTGGGCGGTGAATACCTCCATCAATGCAGATGTGAGTTTGGCTAGTTCATCCTACTTCGATTGTATTTAATGAAGAATTCCCCATCTGCAGTGAGCTAGCTGCTCAAGGACATTTTGACAGGTGGAGCTGGAGATCGAACCACCAACCACTCTCTACCACCTGAGCTGCAGCAGCCCCCATCCATGCATGAAATTGAAACTATTCTAAGTAGTTTGTATGTTATCTGAATCGACTCAGTTAAGAAAATAAATACCTTATGTATTTTCCCCCAGAGCACAGACACCATCCAGCAGTCTTATATTGGAACACTACCTGGCCACAGGTTCATCATCTGTTAGGTAGTAATCTCATTCCATTTAGATTGTCAAGGGATATGCATAAATAAGCATGGTATAAATGATTGGGGCTTTAGAAAGAGATTTTGACACAGGACCCCTCCACATGACAGAGCCTCCAGACCAAACAAAGTCCCCTCCTAAAAACCCATGCAATTTAAGTCAATATTGTGCTTACGCAATATTGCAATATTGTAAAATGTATCCCCAAACAAAAACTGTTACACACAGTAAACTTGAGGCCTCTGGTACTCCAATGGTCCTTGGGCATCGCTTTGCTCAGTCAGTAATCTAGCCTTGTTTTCAGCAATATTAATACAATAATTGTTTTCATGATTTTGTTACTGTAGATTAACGTTGTTATAAAGTTTAATCAGAATTATAATAACCTGAAATATGTACCTACTTACGGTTAAACAGACTGGGGAGGAATATTCAGTAATTATTGGTGACTATTTAAATCTAACCAGCGTAAAAAACAAAATATCTTGCATGATTTTCAAAAACTTCGATGCCACTCCAGTGGATCCCTACATGACAAAATAAAATTATCAATTTGATCATTCATGTCTTCTCATAATAACATCGTGAATGCTAAGAGCGTCAATAAAGCTTTTCGCTACGTCATTTCGTCACTTCCGGCGCAGGCGCAAAATACCATTTTCTGTCGCGTGTGCGGCCTCTCTTCCTCTACCGCCATCATGGGTCGCATGCACGCTCCCGGGTGAGCTCTCTTTTTATCATTTAAAGTTAAAATATAGTTTCGACAGATCACTTTTAATGGCACGATATGGCTTGTAAATGTGTTATGGATGTCCAAGGACCAAATTGAGCTCTTTTGTCCAGCCTAGAAGCATGAAAATAGCTTAGATATACGCACCCTCAAATCGACATCTATCTCCAGCTAGCTAGCTAATGTTAGCTTGCCTTCGCTAACAGCACTACCAGCTCACCACGATTTGACTTAAGCCAGACCTTTTTAACTAGACACTAATAGTTTACACATTCACAGCCCAAATGCAACATGTGTCCATTATGTTGAAGAAATGAAACCTTTGTAACTTAAGCATTTGACGTTAAGACTTGAAATAGTTATCTAACCTTAACACGAGTGTAAAGCTAGCGTTAGCCCAGCCGTCAACCATTAACGTTACCTGCCCAGGTTTGCAGATAGTTCCTAGAAATGTTTCCTTCATTGCTTTTAAGCATGCCTGTAATGTTTGCTTTCTCCGTCAAACTGCCAATGTGTTAAACCAGTCTCATGTCTTTCTTTCCTATAGAAAGGGCTTGTCCCAGTCAGCTCTGCCTTACAGGCGCAGTGTTCCCACTGTGAGTATAAAATCATTCTGTTTAAGTCGCGCACAGTGACTGTATACAACTACTTCTAAACCGATTTGATCAGTTGGTAAATCATTTAAATCTTACTTGCAGTGGCTGAAGCTCACATCCGATGATGTTAAAGAGCAGATCTTCAAGCTGGCCAAAAAGGGCCTGACCCCCTCTCAGATTGGTAAGTAACTCTAAGGTTAGGTATAGAAATGTACTAAAGTATTATTGTATGCTTATGCAGTAAAGTAAACATGACCACGAAGTGTATTGATGACTGCCAACTGTAGGTGATATGTAGGACAAAGTCATCATCTGCGGCTTTAATGGTATAGGCCTCAGATTTCAATGTTTGTAGAATTTGTGATCCTCTGGTTTGTATTATAATAATTTATACTTTATTAATCCCACAAGGAAAATTGTTTTCACTCTGTTGTTATGGTACATACTACACATAGGCCTGAAATACACACACATGCTCAGTACCTATACATGCACTAATGGAGAGATGTCAGAGTGAGGGCCAACTGCAGCTGGACAGGCGCCCCAAGCAGTTGGGGGTTCGGTGCCTTTCTCAAGAGCACCTTGGCAGTGCACAGGAGGGGAACCTCTCCAGCTACTTGTCCACCACCGTGCTGTGGTCCATATGGGGTCTTGATCCAGTGACCCTGTGGTTCCCAACCCAACTCCTACAGAATGAGTTACTGTCACCCCCAGAATTGAGAATGTGGCTGAGCCTTTTACAGTCTGTGGGGTTAACGCAGTTGTTAAATTGGAGACATCATTACAGTAAAATTGGCTGTTTTCTTTGTGGCATGTTTAATAACGTAAGCAGGTTTACATTGCTTTAGTGTTGGTAGAGCAGATGTTACTGCTGTTAAATTGTCCAGTCAATACAGATACATTTTTTGACATCTCACTGTTTACCAGTTTAACCAGATTCAATTAGTTTGGACAAAGCCACGAAGGCCGTTGTATTCAGCTACTAAAGGGCACCAGGACTATATGTAGCATTTGCTGTTTTATGAACTTCATCCATTGGAATGTAAGACTACATAACAGAAGAGCAGTCTGGTCAGCAATCTGTCCACAGTTGGTGGCAGCAAAAGCATAAGGGACTGATTAAGTACTATTTGGAATTTGTTGTAGCATCTTTCTCTTAATTTCATATTTTGGTGGACTTTTTAAGTCACACCCCTTTTCAACTTAGAATTTTATACAAAATTGCATTGCCTTTATCAAAGGCACAGAGTAAATTTGGGACTTTTTTTGATCAACTATACAAGTTGTTATTGGTGGATTTATTAAGAAATGAGAGAGCCTTTATTGTCACCATCTGTATTCAGTTCAGTACATAGAGAAACCAAAAGTTTTTTTTCTGGTCCGTGGTGCAAAACAAAAAGCCCAACATTCAGTAGGAGTGACACAAACATTCAGGCTGCACATAAGGTGATAAAAATTAGGTTTAATAGAAAAATATAAAATAGAAGCCTCCCTTCAACAAAACATTTTAACCAGTCCTGTCAGGGTTGTTTATTCTACTGAATAGATCATTTTTGTTAAGATGTAAGAGTTTATATACATTTACAGAAAAAAGTTAAAATATTTTATCTGATCCCTTGCTCAATTATTGTATCTATATTTAGGTCTGAAGAAACTTATTTTAGCTTGGCACCAGCTCTATCATTGACATAAGCTGTTATGTTTCAAATCTGGTTTGTTAACCGCATTTACGACAAACTAAGTTGTTTGCTTTTAAAAAAAAAAAAGTATGTATCTGGGTGGGTTAGTTTAAGAGGAGGGAGTAGATAATGATCCAGGTTAAGCTACTCCTAAGTTTGCTCTGACTACTGTATTACTATCTATTACTCTGTTGAAATTTTTTTTATTTTTATCATAAGAAAGCTGACACTGGATGAATAACGCAGTTTGTGAGCAAACTACTGTGTCAAGTTTCAAGCCTGTTTGTGGCCTTCTCTAGGTGTGATTCTGAGGGACTCCCATGGTGTGGCCCAAGTACGTTTCGTCACTGGCAACAAGATCCTGAGGATCCTTAAGTCCAAGGGTCTGGCCCCTGACCTGCCCGAGGATCTCTACCACCTTATCAAGAAGGCTGTGGCAGTCAGGAAGCATCTGGAGAGAAACAGAAAGGTATAACAAGACTAGGCCCAAAACTAGGTCAAATATTGACACCATTAATGGTCATATTCACTTTTTATTTTAATTGGCATCTCATTATGGCTGTCAAAATTGGCCAAAATGATTTTTTGGAAATTCCTTCTAATAAAACACATGGGTTCATACATATATTAATGTAAACATGTATTTTATGGATCAACATACCTACACATTAAAAAAAGAACTATGGAGAGTGCAGGAGGCAGGACATGAGGCAAATTACACTGCTATCATGTACCCAGGTTGTAATTTGGTCATAAATGACAGTCTCTTGCCGTTCCTTGAATTTGTCTAAAGATTTCGGCTTCGCACCTTACCCACAGAAGTTTTTCCACAATCCAATATTGAGTTTATTAAATGAGTAGATACAAATTTGGAGTTCCAGTGGAGATTTTGTTTTAAATTTGGCAACCATTTTAAAATGATGCTGTTAGTATTGGCAGCTATTAGGGTTTACTTGGGTGGGTGCACATATTCAGTAATACAAAACATGTTACATGTCATACCGTAACCATTTTTTTTTTTTTCCCTTACTTGCAGGACAAGGATGCCAAGTTCCGCCTGATTCTGATTGAAAGCAGGATCCACAGGCTGGCCCGTTACTACAAGACCAAGAGAGTACTGGCCCCCAACTGGAAGTAGTATGTATTGGTTTTGCTTTGGCAAGCTTTCCTTTTTGGTTTTTATGTTTCAATTCCATTTCTGTTAAACATTTAAACTCAATGATGTCACATACTAACTGATGCACATGGGCTACATGCATGTGAAGATGCACAAATCATTGTCCTGCTCTTCCCTTTATTGAGAGTAGTGATATTTCTGTTGTGCTAGAAAAAGCTGGAGGTAAATTAGCAGAGTGGCTACTTGGTGCCACCTCTGCCAGTCCCCTTCACACAATGGAATTATTTTCTACTATATTAATTCACATTTGAGGCATTTGACTAACTTTCATACTGGATTTGATATTGTTGGTAATCATAACTAAATATATGGATTGTTACTGATTATGACAGAAACTGACACGTTATATTTGCACAATGTTATCCTTGCAATGTAAACTAGTCCTACATTGTTTCCTTTTTAAGTTATAAATATACTGTGGTGTTTATTTTGAGGCGTGCTCCCTCTCATGGCATGTTTTCTCTTTGTTTACAGTGAGTCCTCTACAGCTTCTGCTCTGGTGGCATAAAAGCTACTTTTTTGGATTAATAAAAAGATATAAATTGGAACTTGTTCTGTTGTCTTTTTTTAAATTACCATGTGGTTACAGATCTTGTTCAAAATGTATTTTGCAGTCTAGTGGCAAATAGTGTAACTATTAGTTTAGGCTTTGATAGTCTGTATATGGGAATGTAAACTTTTTAAAGAAATAATTTGGAACTGACATTGAACTGCAGTTTTGAAGGATTTTTTGCTATTCATTTGCTTACATTTTCTTTGAAAACTTAATACCATTTAAATTACCTAATTTCGCTTTCATGTAATTTTTATTAAACGAATGTGAGCTGCTAAAGGGTTTTCCTGGTGGTGGGGGAAATTACGGGTAGTTTCCATGCGTCGTGCGTTACGTGACCCGAAGGAGGTTTTGTTACGTGAGGGGCGTGTGGTTTGATGAGTGACAACCACAGTGTCCAATCACAGCGACGCTTTTTACCTTAAAAGGAATGGTGTTGCAATCTCGAGACATTCGCCTCTTCAAGCACAACAACGAACACCGATGACAAACATGGAGAAAATACATGAGATTATTTGACGAAGGAGATCAAAATATGGCACTTACTTGCCGGAAAATGAAGCGACAGCACATCGACGCATATCTGTCACTGACAAATACGCGAAATCTGTTGGTTTTTGACGAGGAATACCAGAATACGTGAGGATTGTTAATACTACAGCCATAATCCAAGTTGAAGAAAAGAAAATGTCGACGGTCGTAGGTTCCGAGAAGGGTTCTGAACGGACGGCGATGGAGAGGTTCGGTAGCGGAGGGATGGCGCTTCTGCCTTGGACTAAACAAATGCTCACCGTACTTTGGGAACAGCTTCGGCTGCTAGTTCAGGTCATTTACTACACCTTCATGTCGGGTAAGAAAGAGAAAAAAAAGTCAAAAACTTATGTAGTTGGTCTGATTTTATTAGCTTTTAACGCCACTCATTTGTGTTTTTGGCGGTTGTGACTGGTTTACAGTCGATACTCACCTTTTTGTAAGTATCGTTAACCATGTAACGAAAATTCACAATACAAATCCACCATAACATTTAGAACCCTTGAATGTCTTAAATTTTTTGTTTATTATTCCCAGTTATCTATTTTTTTTTGGGCTACGTGAGTTTGTTTACGTCCTAATCCATCCAGCTAACGTTAACGCTATTGTACTTCCCATTCTAATACATTAATGCTCACTGTAAAGTCCCTGGTACTCCATATTAAATTGTATACTGTAGGATTGTTATGGTATAAATCGTGAAGCACAGTTCTGCTGTCAGAATGAACTGGTCAAAACAAGTATCGTGTCAAATTTAACATGGATTCGTGACAAAATGGCATAACCAGATGTACTTCTGATAACAATGGATACTGTATGTATCAATGGGTCAATATCAATGGGTTTGGGTAGAATTAAAATCTACATCACCCAGCCATATAGTGGTTGTATTCTTATGGTCTTTAATCAAGGGCATTTTTGAAAGCATACAACAAAGAAGCCAAAGCATTTTTATTTTATTTTTAATAGTTGTTTTTTAATAGTTCATGTCATGATGACCTAAAAGAAGATCATAGTGTAACTTAAACCATTCTCTTTTGAATTGAATTTAAATCCACTAACATTTTTCTCCTGATTTTCCAGTTTTCCAGATGTTCAGGTTTGAGCTTCACGTGAGAATCACAGACGAGACGGGTCAACACATCCAGCACATGACCACAGCAGCGAACCCAACTGAGTCCTTCCTGTTCTCTTCGTTGTTTGACGGAGACAACGGAGTGATAGTTGGAGGCTCAAATCCCCTCTCTAACTTCTGTACTGACGTGGGCGACTCCTTCACTGGGAAATCCACCGCCGAGGCCCTGCTGTCCACTCTACGCGCCGACGACCTGTGCTGCGGACTAGTGGATGATTTCGTGTCTGGCAAAGAAGACGGCATCTTTCTAGGACACCAATCCACTTGGAAAATGGGCTTCCCTGGCGACTGGAACATCTTTGTATCAAGCAGCGACAGCTCAAACGACGGCTGCCATAGAAGTAGTGAGAAAGTCTTTAAACAGGAAAATTCAGAAGAGGAGAAAAGTTTTCACTGGAGTAGCGAAGAAGACCAGAACATAGTCGAATTTGACAGTGAGGAAAGTAAGGCGCTTTGGGAGTCTCTGTCAAAATCTAGTGATCCTTACAACCCCTTCTTTTTCTCTGCATGCATTTCAACAAACACTAACATGGGGAAAACTAAAGACAAAGGGATGGACAGCGATGCTGGCCTCATGTCAGCGAGCAAGGCCAGCGAGGAGATGTTGGGGCCTCAAGGCCTGAACATTTGGGTCAGTCGTTCTGACAGCGAGAGCAGCTGGAGCAGCTGGGCCAGTTCGGACAGTTCGAGCCCCGACATCGACGAGGAGAGCGAGAGGCTCTTGGAGTTCTTCAGCAGTCCCCATGACCCCTACAATCCCATGTGCTTCACTGCGTGCACCTCACCTCAAACCACCCCCGCAGTCTCAAAACAACAAGCCTCACTTCCGGCACCTTCCTCCAAGTCTGACACAGACACGGAGGAGAAGGAGAGCAGCTTTTCTCCTTCATCTGAGGATGACGAAGAAGAACAGCTGTGGAAATCTCTCAGCCAAAAGGATGACCCGTACCACCCTCTAAACTTCCAGGCCTGCCTCCTCAGCTCCCCAACAACAACAACAACAACAACACTGCAGTTGGGAGAAGATCCAGATGCCCTTGATGTCCACCATGTGAAAAACCCAACCACGAAGGGAAAGAAATGTGAAAAAGAGGCAAAAACACCCCAAAAATCTAGAGCCACCAAACCCTTGCTGCCACAGAGGCAGTTAAAGCATCACTCCCATCCAGACACAACACTGGTGCCCTGGAAAAGACCTGGACAAACACTTGAGTCACTGCCAGAGGAGAAGAAAGAAAGCAAGGCCAGCACCACCCAGAAAAAGGTAATTATCTAATAACAATTTTAGTTAATGTTCCAGACAGGATTAGCTGAAGCATTAAGTGAGACCCCATGTGGGATTTTAATTAAAAAAATAGTCTACTCTGTAAATACAGCAGAGCATTGAAATTGCTTTGATATATCAAGATGAAAGGTTAAATAAACGTAACTGTTCCACTGTGGACTGAACAGCTTAAATTGGAAGTAATATAGCCAGTGTAATCAGTCATGTAGTCATGTAATCAGTTTGATTAACCCAAGATACCGAACCCTACTGATCCTTTATTTTAAGTTTACATTATTTTTAAGGAGTGTCTTCTGCTGACTGTTGCAACCTCTTGTGCTAAGATACGGTTAACTACTGCCTCAGCTGACACATACTGTACTGCACAGTGTGTTAAGTTGTGCTGCGGTTTGTTGTCACTTAGCAACGGCCGCTGGTCGTCATGACTAAGCCGGGCATGTGACTCGAGCGAGTCAGCAGAGAGTTCAACTTCCACATTGGACTAAATGTGAAGTTGCGGCAGTATTGCTTGCTTTGAAATATCTTGTCATCTAATACCCCGTTTTATCAGACTCAAAAAATAAATCCTAGTCTTATTATTAGTCATTCAGTGCTAGGAAACTACACAACATACATATTAGGTTTTGATCCACATAAACCCTATCTCTGAGTGGTTATAATATAATAACAATTTTTCTTTTTATAGATGTTTAATGAGCCTTGTTGAAGGGTGCCTGAGGCCTAAGATTTTCTTTGCCAATGAAAATGTTGTGCACATGAGATTAAAGACCTTAAAATTACTTACATCCGTAGGAGGTTATAAACACATAAACATCACATGACCACCACTGTTGTTTTTTTTTACAAAATGTATTACATTTTTGTCTTAATTTCTTCTGGCTTTCAGGTACAATTTTCTCCTCTGGTCCAAGTCCATGTGATGCAGACCTGGCCGTTTGCTCGCCAGGCGTCTCGTAAAGGACACTGGGAAGAAATGGCACGAGACCGGGACCGCTTCCGGAGGCGGGTCCAGGAAACGGAGCAGACCATCGGCTACTGCTTCACCCAGCCCCACAGAGAGAAGATCCGGGCGTATCTGGACGGTGCCTTGAAATAAATAACAGTCCTGAACACTGAATGTTTTATTTCCTTTTCGGATGAGAACTTGTGATTGGTTGCAATGCAACAGTGATTTTGATTTAGGCCAATTAGAAATTGGATGTTGGGCCAACTTTAATGTTCAGTGTCAAGTTGAACAACCTTGTACCTCAAAAGGTTTTATACATTTTGTGACTGTTGCACTGACTGACACTTTCTCCTATTAAGCTCAGCATTAACGTGTGGAATGTTGTTTTTGTATGCCTTATATAATGACCTAGTAATGTAACTTATTTATGCCCTATGGAGCTTGGTTTTTTTATTTTGTACTTTTGGTTTTAACTGTGTTTTTATATGTGTGAAAAAACCACAGTGGTGAATCTAGAAGTTAAAAGTAGATGATGATATCGTAAGAAAGCAGAGCTTTACAGTACAAAGTGTTTTGAAAAGATTTTTGTTGAAGCATGATGTATAGATATGACGTTTTTGTGCAATTCTTGTCTTTGTAGTGTTCAAATATTTTAGTTTTTGATATTTAAGTTTTGTCTTGTGTTTTCTTATTTGGTGGCACATAATAGCATCCTTTTAGCACTGAGTGTGAAGTTGGATATCTTTATTATTATTATTATATTGACAGGAAAGATTCAGATACTTTGTCCTATGTGACTTGACTCAGCTTCTCATGGTAACATCATGTAGACAAAAATATGTCCAAAAATATGGTCTGTAGCAAATTTGTTATTAGGTGCTTTGCCAGATCAATAAAATTTGTTATATATATAAATATGTTGTTATATTCTCTGTTTTGCAGATGCAAGTTCCACAATGTGACAAAGAGGCGAGATGCAACTTTTATTTATTCTACTTAACTAAAAGCAAACAACACACAGACGTCATGGTTGTGCGTGTAGTTGGAATTACTAGTCCCTCTGCTATTGGGTGGAACGGAAGTGTTCCCAGAAATATGCAAACTACATGCACACTAATTCTCTGGTCAAATTCTCAGTTGGCTGGGTTTGTTTTCAATAGAAACTGTGTGCAATAGTGCATGTATCCGCTGTCGCAGCCTTTTGTAAGGACACATTCTTGACAAAATGTCCTTACAAAAGGCTGAAATTGTGAGATAAAATCAATTCAGATGTTTAAAAAAAATCACATCTTCAAATGTTGCAAAAAAAGTTTAGTGTATCATTGATTCTTTTAAAATGCACACCACAATCACAACAACACAATGTCTGTGTTTTCAGCAGAAACATGCAGAAAAGCAAAACACAATGTTCTTAAAAACCGAGTCAGGAGGTTTGATAACGTGAGCAGCAGATTACAAGACAGCAGCTCACGGTCAGACAAACCGGTTTACCCTCTCACCTAGTATTGACACACGCAGTGTGCTCAGTCAGTCTGGGTGTGAGGTTTCCAATGCACTTGTAAAGCTACACCTGTGTATGACATCCACCTAGGGTGAGACCTGGGTTACTGCATAACCTGATTTCCTTTGTTAGTGCTGTACCTTCCACGTAAGCATTGATCTTGTGATTTGCAAATTAAAGACGATACATTAAAACGTGGCTAATTTTGGAATTAAAGGTCCCATGACATGAAAATTTCACTTTATGAGGTTTTTTAACATTAATGTGTGTTACCCTAGCCTGCCTATGGTCCCCCAGTGGCTAGAAATGGTGATAGGTGTAAACCAAGCTCTGGGTATCCTGCTCTGCCTTTGAGAAAATGAAAGCTCAGATGGGATCTGGAATCTGCTCCTTATGAGGTCATAAGGAGGAAGGTTACCTCCCCTTTCTCTGCTTTGCCCGCCCAGATAATTTGGCCCACCCATGAGAAAGAGACATCATGGCAGTTGGTCAAGGCCACACCCCCACCCTCCACTTTGCCCCCCCTCTCTCCTCCTCAATAGCATTTAAAGCTACAGACACAGAAATGGCACGTCCTAAGGAAATCTCATTGTGGGACTGGCTCTGGTGTAATTCTGCACCAAGGCTGAATTTTGGAAAGAGACTTCAGATACAGTATTAGGGGACCACTAAGGCCTATATAAAAGAGACTTCAGATACAGTATTAGGGGACCACTAAGGCCTATATAAAAGAGACTTCAGATACAGTATTAGGGGACCACTAAGGCCTATATAAAAGAGACTTCAGATACAGTATTAGGGGACCACTAAGATCTATATAAAAGAGACTTCAGATACAGTATTAGGGGACCACTAAGGCCTATATAAAAGAGACTTCAGATACAGTATTAGGGGACCACTAAGGTCTATATAAAAGAGACTTCAGATACAGTATTAGGGGACCACTAAGGCCTATATAAAAGAGACTTCAGATACAGTATTAGGGGACCACTAAGGCCTATATAAAAGAGACTTCAGATACAGTATTAGGGGACCACTAAGGCCTATATAAAAGAGACTTCAGATACAGTATAAGGGGACCACTAAGGCCTATATAAAAGAGACTTCAGATACAGTATAAGGGGACCACTAAGGCCTATATAAAAGGATCCTGAAATGCTGAAATGTAGTCATTGATACTGTCAAACAACAGTTCCAAGAAGAGTTCACTCTTCATCACAATTTTGCCCAGTTTTAACCTAAATGTATGGATCTGCAAAAAAAAAAAAGCATTTGTGCATATGCTCATATATTTAGGATTCAGTTAAGTGTCTGCAGTATGTAGAAATAATTCAAAATACACGTGTTTTGCAAAATCTTTCCTCACTCATCCCTGCCTCTTTAGGGCTCCTTCACATGTAACTTGTGTCTCTCTTTCTTTCTCTCTCTCTTTCTTTCTCTCTCTCTCCCCTCTACACACACTCAGGAGCTTATAATTTCCCAGAGGGCTATGCGTCTCCGTGCAGCCTAACTGCTGTAAGGCTGTCGTAAGCCAAGGGTTAAAAACACCAACTATGATGAAATGACTTTCCAGAGGGATGAAATCAATTAGCAGTTTTTCAAAACTCTCCCCACCCGACCCCTCCCTCACACACACACACACACACACACACACACACACACACACACACACACACACACACACACGGAGCATGGTGCAAAAGTGAGCAATTTCTGACACTGTTGCTGTGTCAACCAAGAGGTTGGTCATTTGCTGACGTTATCCCCTTGCCTTACCTCCCGTGTGTGTGTGTGTGTGTGTGTGTGAGTGTGTGTGTGTGTGTGTGTGTGTGTGAAATGTATCTCCTGCTGCTCTTGCACACAGAAAAATAAAGGTTCTTTGTTGAGTTTAGTGGTTCTAAATCGAACCAAAAAACCCTCAAAGATCCCTTAAAGAAATTGTAAATGTGAAAAGAGTTTGGTTATGTTTTAATATGCATTACCTGAAGCATTTTAAACATCTCACAACATCATGGAGGCTCTACTGTATGTGGAAACACTGGAGCGTGTTGCTTTAGGAAACCTTTTAATTGAAGATATCTGCTCTGGTATGAAGCAAAAAAAAAATTTCAAGGAACTGTTTCAATCCTATTTGATTAAACTGTGAATAGACATCCAATGCCATCTAACCAGACACTCAACCAACCATTCAGCTCCAAGTCCAGTCCACCATATAAAATGTCTTACGCTGTACAGTTTGTAAAATACTTTAAGGTAAATATGGGATTTGTGTGTTTGGGCTAATTTTACTAGCTTTTTCCAGGACTACAAGCTAGTAAGTGGACTTTGAGTTAAACTAAATTGTATCAAACCCTCTTATTTGTTAGGAAACTGAAGAAGTTCTCTCACTACTGATGCTTTTCAGAGCTTTATTTTGCATCCTTAGTTCTTTACAGCCATCAAGACATGGGCTGCCCATAATACAAGCCTGGGGAAACATTTGTGTTAAGACAAGATTTTCTAGATGCTGTGCCTTTGTTCCTGGGGCTTTTTTCGAGCTGACCTGATGACATTAGCTGTGAGCTGAGATGTGAAAAACTAATTCTAATGTTTGTTTTTCTTTGGTTTGTGAGGACAAGGTTGATGGGTGGTTGCATGTGTTTTTCCTGGCTGGCAGCCTTGTTTCTGATGTAGCGGTTAGTGAAAACATCACATGCTGCTTTTTTCTCACCGTTGGCTGAGGGTTCAGCGTTCTGCTCAAAGGCACTGCAGCAAGTTGCACATGTCCATCAGAAGGGACTGAACGTTTGATTCCCAGTTACTGGGTGATGTGTCACATTATAGCTCCCACTTTCCCTTCCCTTCTCCTTTTTTTCGAAACCACTCCTCTCTTTGCATCTTTGTCTCCATCCTTTTCCTCCTCATCGTCTCCCAGTATCATTAGCTCTGTGGCCTAGGCGACCCCGTCTCCAGGCAACAGGCAGGAGTGGCGAGGCGTTGAAAGGATTGCAGGTGATTGCAGCAGCGGCAGAATCAGCAGCAGCAGCAGCAGCAGCAGAGGCAGTGGATTTTCAGTAGCGTGCACACACACACACACACACACACACACACACACACACACACACACACACACACACACACACACACACACACACACACACACACACACACACACGTGGTTGCCCCTCTCACTCGCCTGCCAGAGAGGGTATCTCCTGGGTCACAATTAGCTGATGATGCAATCTACCACCAGCTATTGTGTCTGACACCAAGTCATACAGACAGACTGTATGAAATGCAAAATGCAGCAGAGCTAATCTTCCTGTTTATTGTACAGTTCACTTTATGTACAAAATACCAGGAATAACTACCTGATACTACCTCATCTCTCTTTTAAATGTGTAGTTCTGTTCATTTATATATTCTCTTTGGGACTTAAGCACTTATGTGCTTATGTACATTTAAGGTTAAGGATCCACAGGGGATTAATGCTTTCACTTAGATTCACATAGTCTGGCTCAGTGATTAACAAAGTGGACTTTAAGGTCCCTTGTGGAGCCTACAAGGAGCTCCAGAAGCCCTCAGCAAAAATAGGGAATGATTCACTTCAAGAGAATGAATGAAAACAACAATTTAAAGAATAATCCCTATCATTCTGAACACCATTAATGCCCCCATTTATGCAGCTCACACCAGTAATTATGAAATAGACCGTATGAATAGTGTGTGACAAACACACGTGGTAAACACTTATCTATTTCAACATCTGCTCATGAGGATTAACTGTGACCAACAGGCGGATGGGCTGAAAACCGTGCACTTACTTCTCGGTAAGCCAGTGGGGGACACGCCTTTCCTCTCTGGTACGTGACACAACACAGACACAATGGTTACTCACCAATGGCAGTGACAGCAAGAAAAAGGCAGTTGTATTAGAGTTAAAATGATTATATTCTAATTAGTATTCAAGGGTTACACTGTCTAAAATGTAAACAGTTGATATGTTAAAAAAAATAACTGCCTTTACATGTTAAAAAAAAAAAGTACTCCGATCTTCTTTTTACTGTGTGGAAATACTGTAATACAAGTAAAAATTCTGCTTTAAAATGTTACTTAAGTAAAACTAAAAAAGTATTAGCATCAAAATAAATACTTAAAGTACTATAAGTAAAAGTACTCATTATGCAGAATGAGTACCCATTTCAGAATAATATATATTATATTATTTGATTATCATTGTTGATGCATTAATCAGAATGCTTTATTGATCCCCTCAGGGAAATGATTTAGTTGCAGTTGCTCACAGTCAAAGTCAAGGTAAATAAGATTAATAAAAGAGCAAGTCAATAAGTGTATACAGTGACATAGCTACAGTAAGAAAGAAATAAAAACGTTACGTAGAAGCAAAGTGAGATTAGGTCACACATAAGATTAGGTTAAAAAGATTGTTTCAAATGGATTGTACACATTATATTGTAGTGCACTGTCAACATAAATACGTACATAAGTACAGTGTGAATAACTAACACATTTTGCACATGTACAGTTTATGAACCCATGCTAAAGTTGACTAAAAAGAGTAATAAAAAAATCATCTTTTGGAAATTGATCTTAATGCCTTAATTACAAAAATTAGGAAAAATCCAACCTTTAAGGACACCAATTTTCTTTGTGAATGAATAATGTATCATAAATAAATAAATGTTCTTCCTTAAAATACAGTGGGCATAAGTAAGTACACCCCCATGTTAAATTCCCATAGAGGCAGGCAGATTATTATTTTTAAAGACCAGTTATTTCATGGATCCAGGATACTATGCATCCTGATAAAGTTCCCTTGGCCTTTGGAATTAAAATAGCCCCACATCATCACATCCCCTTCACCATATCTAGAGATTGGCATGGGGTACTTTCCATAACATCATCTCTCAATGCAAATCAAACCAGCTATTAGGCTAACTGAAATAAAACCATGTCAATCTCTAGGTATTTATTATTTTTAACATGCAAAGTAGTGAAGTATAAAAAAGTACAATACAGGTTTCCAAAATGTATTAGAGCAGAAGTATAAAGAAGTATAAAAATGTTATCAATTGCACAGTACTTGAGTAAATGTAGCCTACTTAACAGTTACTTTCCACCACTGATTACAATCAAGAACAGAAAGTAGTTTCATGCTTTAGTTAAATGTTCATTAGTAACAGTGATAAAGCAGATGAATCAGAAATATATAAATAGTTTTACGACGTGTTGGGAATGCAGTTAGAATCTCCCTGCGGTTACCATGGCATCAAAATACAATTTACTGTATCAGTGTATGTGAAGTGTTTGGGGCTTCCTTCCACACCCAGAGGACCATATTTGGACATAATACATAATCTGTATTATGACAAGTAATATCAAAACTGTCTAGCCACTGAACTGTGGGACTCTGCTGCCCTCATGTGGTAAAACGGACAACATCACGGCCGAAAAAAAGGTGTTAAGTCCCGTATTGGTCCGAATATAAGACGTTTTTTCCCCCCCAATACGTCTGAAAAAGTGGGGTCGTCTTATATTTGGAGTCTAGACTTTCAGCTGGTCGAGTCTCCAGAGGCTGGTTTTAGAACGTATACGAGGTAACAACATTTGAAGAGTTTGCATTTCGACATCAGGGTAATTGAGCGTCAATCCCTCAAACAGCTGGCAGAACTGACTCGATACTGACTTGAAACAAAGACTTGGTCTTGTGGACTTTGTGTGCTGTCCGTTGCAGTAAATCTCAGTCCCGTTGCACTTTTCTCGCGCTTCCAAAATTCAGTTGCTACTCAGCAAGAAATATTTGATGTATTTCCTAGTTTGTTGTCCAGTGTTGAACTGCTGGACTGAAATCTGATGCAATGTCTTAAACGTTTTTTTTTTTCCCGAGGACAATGTCTTTTGGTTTTTCATATAGCCTATTGTTGACGTTTCATTGGATTTAACAATGTTTAGTTTAGATGAAATATAAGCAGTATCCCATCAGTCCTATATATTTGGTTTCTTGGCCAGCAGGAGGATGAATTGACATCTGGTGTCCACCAGAGGGAGACAGAGTCATACAGAAAATGTCTCATGTTTTCTAAAGATGAACTTAATGATCTCTCTCACAATAGAAATAGACATGGAAATAAAAGTAAAGAGAATTCAAATGACATTATTTAAGAAGCATTCTTTTTCGGATTATTTGAAGCAGATAGGTACAGAAAACTCCATGTGTATTATTTTGTGTATTGTTTTGACAGTGAAACACATATTTTTGATAGAAAAATCTCAAGTCTCACTCTTAGAAGCTTTGTCTGAAGCCCAAGAGTGTAACTTTGGGGGGTTTAGATCGCCGACTATCTAGAGAGGTCCCCGGACATGTATGCATGTATTGAAGAAAGCGACAAAAACCTTGAAAAAATTGTTGAAAAAAAATCTCGAAAAAAAAAAGACAAAAATATTAAAAGGTGGTCTGAAAAAAGCAGCAAAAAAAACCTTGAAAAAGGTGACAAAAACCTTGAAAAAGTTGCCAAAAAATACTGCAAATACACTGAAAAGGAACAACAACTTTGGAAAAAGCCCGGTTTTGATTATTGGAGGGGTTGTAACCCCCTCATCCCCCCCCCCCCCCCCCCGTAAATTACGCCTATACTGGAGTCTTTGTGTCATGGTTGTGTATGTTCTGTTTCCTGTTTTATTTTGAAGTCTGTCTTTTCTGTCTTGTCTTGTCTTGTCTTGTCTTGTCTGGTTTTACTTCCTGTCTTGTGTTTTCCCGCCTTTTTTGATTGTTCTCCCATCCCTAATGTGTTTGACCTGTTCCCCAGCCTAGTGTCACCTGTTGCTTGTTTCCTCATTTACTCTGTGTATTTAGTCTCTGTGTTTTCCTTTGCGTCTTGTGGGAGCATTACTTCTGTTTGGTGTTGTGAATCATGTCGTGTTGTCTCTTGTGTTTTTGCTTCCTGTCTTTTTGGATTATTTTTGTGTTTACCTGCCTACCAACCTCTGGACACTCTCAGTTGTAAGTTTTTGTTCAATAAACTCCTTTTTACCTGCATTTGGGTCCAAGCTCAGTCTGTCCCTCAGCTAACCTTGACACTTTGACAAATAATCAAAACTGGCCAGTGCAAGTTTTGATTGCCCCCCCCCCCCCCCACCCCACACACACATCATAATTTTCTTTACATACAATAAAGACATTTGCACCATAACTTGATGCAAAAAAGGCACAAATTGTTGCAGCAAAATTCACCAGAATGCAGAAAATGAAGTGTTTGATTTTAAAAATTTCAATTTTGCTCAAAAGTGGAGATCTCAACCCTCCCCCGGAATGTTGATCCCAAAGTTACTCTCTCTAGTGCGAAAGTGTTTCTGTTTCTCTGATTTGTTGTTTGGAGTTCAAATGTTCTGAAGCCCACCTGTCTCCTAAGGTGATACATTTAGTTTTCTAAATGTAGGAGCAGGGAGGGGGAGCTCTGTCAGGCCTGCAGGCTGTTACATGAGTCACAAGCTCTCGTATGGAGCCGAGTCATGCATAATTCACCCCAAATTTACATAAGACACAATGGGGCGAACAGTGCCAGACACGTGTACACCTGAGTTGTGTGTGTGCATATCTACAGTGGTGTACAGTTTGTAAGTGTCTCCCGGAATTTCTTTGCCACCTTAGGTTTTTGCCGCTCTGCCAACGGATGTTGACGCAATATGGACGCGGGCAAATACCCTCAGACTCTTCACTGAATCCCTTGGTTAGCCATTACAACAAGAAAGAGGGAGGGAAAGACTGCCAGATAAAGAATAATATTGTTTCTGTGCACATTTGTCTTCTAGCTCTCTATCTGAAGTCTCTGTTTGCTTAGGGCTTGAAACCAAAGGCTTAGTTGGATTGAGAAATAAACACAGGTTGGATTAGCCATGAATTACTTCAGAATTCCTTCACCATGATGCATTTGTTTTGCATTATCTGCATGGGCTCCTCCAACAAATAACGATTAAAAGATTTACATTGCAATTATTTCTCTCCTTTGTGGTAAATTGGTAAGAATTTTGATAAAAGTGTTGAACAGATGAACTTGTTTTAGCTTTGTCGCCAGAAATGTTAAACCACATTACAGTCTGCTTTCAACAGTAATATCGCCACAATACAGGGTGCACGCAAATAATGATTTCAAATGATTATTGTTTTGTGCTGCTTGCTTTGTCAGATGGGTGGAGTTTGTGTGATAATAGCTTTGGTGATCAGATAAATCAGAAGTAGATTCAATACATTTGAAATATTTAGATGTTTTAAAACACTTGTGCAGGTGTAGATTAATGCAAAAAAAAAAAAATATATATATATATATATATATATATATATATATATATATATATATATATATATATATATATATATATATATATATTCCCAGCCTCTGTTTTGATGAGCTAACTGACACATTTCAGGTTTACACACCCTTCAAGTTTTGTTTTGCTGCTCTGACGAGGCAAGGCAGCTTTATTTGTACAGCACATTTCAGCAGCAGGGCAATTCAAAGTGCTGTACATAAAATATTAAAGAGCAGGTAAAAACGATTAAGAACGGATAAAATACGAGAATAAAATTTACAGTGCAGTATATGAAATTAACAATTATTTAAAGAAAGGTAACATCAAAAAGACAGGATTCAGCCTTGATGTAAAAGAACTGAGAGTTGCGGCGGACCTGCAGTTTTCTGGGAGTTTGTTCCAGATATGTGGAGCATAAAAACTGAACGCTGCTTCCCCCTGTTTAGTTCTGACTCTGGGGACAACAAGCAGACCTGTCTCCGACGACCTGAGAGGTCTGGGTGGGTCATAGTGTAGCAGCAGATCAGAAATATATTTTGGCCCTAAACCGTTTAGTGAACCAGCAATACTTTTGCTGGTTTATAAATCAGCCTGAAAACACAAACATGCTACATAGACAACACTGTTTAACAAAAAAGAAAAATATATTCTATGATAAAAGAAATGAGAAATGAAGCCATGACACTGACACTCATCTTATGTACTGGTGTTAAAATGAGACGGGCAAGATTTTTTATGTAAAACACATCTAAATCACATAAGCCTCTTTCCGACCAAGTAGTTACAGGAACGTAGTTATAGGAACTTCTAAACAGATCTACTAACTACTCTGCCCCAAAACCGTTTTTTTTCCATTTGCATTCGCACTGGCCAAGTGGCCATAGGAACTGGTAGGAGGGGTAAGGCAGTGACGCAAGCAGCTAGCGTCTTTATTGGATCCTCTTTATTGGAACAGAGTTCGAACGGCGGCGTTTAAAGACTAGGCTGGAGTACTTAATCAGTCTGTTTTGCATGTTTTATAAAGTATAAATTATCACCCAATTCTGTGTTATATCTTTTTAGCCAACTTCATTCCAACATATCACCGCTAGTTTTACACTTATTTTTGGAATTTATGGTCAATGAATACCATTTAAATTCATATTAAATTATGCCTAATTTTTGAGTTAAAAAGAAATTATGAATTACTTTAGCTAATAGTTAAGCTCAGAGGAACGTATGTTGATGCATAATTACAGCCTGTTTCGTGTATGGAACTAGCGATGTTATTTTTGGGCAATTTAGTTGCAAGAAACCCATATTTTTGATATAGAAACTTTAAAAACGAGTCAAATTTGGCCCGAGGACAACACAAGGGTCAACAGAGAAACACAGAAGAGAAAGGCTCCAGCGTAATATGATCCTAATTAATATGATGGAAGAAGATAGAAGAGCAGAGCGCAACAGGCAAACGAAACGACGGGTAAATTTAACTGGCATTAACAATTAGCTGGTTGAATGCGTGATGTTTGTCTCATGAGTAGGCGGAGTGCAACAGACAGTGAAGAATATGTACTGTTTGTGTTTCAGACGTTGCTAGGTCACTAAGGGTTCCTATATGGAAAATGGAAAGGGAAAAGACCCTGCCCTGAAGTAGGAGCAGAAAGAGTAACAGGAACTGCGGCCAGAGGAACTTACAAATCCCCAAATTGGTCCAGTCGGAACACGAGAAAAAAAGAGTTCTAGGAACGTTATGTTCTAGGAACTACAAAAATCCCTCCAGTCGGAAAGCGGCTATAGTCAAATTGTAGGAATTGACCATAGATGTAAATTTTGCCTGTTTTTTTATTATCTTTTCTGTGCTCTATCACCTGTTTCTTGTGGCTATTCTCTGTAGTCTGTAGCTATTAGTCTGTAGAGCAGGAAATAGAAAATGTTACAGGTATCTAACATTTACCTTTATCACTGTCCCTAAGTTTGTTCTGTGTAGAAAGAGGCCCCACAGTGTTTGTAGTGGGTGGGGGACCAAATCCTCCCTCCTGAATCCTGTTCCTTGTCTCTGTTTTTGTGTGTTTGCTTTCTCTTAACTGAAGATACCAGATGTCCTGGTGGTTGTTTCTTCTTTCCGCAGCATCGGTGAAACAGGGAAGGAATCAAACTGCTCTTCCTGGCATGCTTTGAAAGTAAAGTAACAAGAAATTACACTGGCTGAAGACAAGGACAAACAAGAAGACAAGGATAAAGCTGACATGTTTACAGTAAAATAAAAATGTCAACATGTTGGAAAACAGTACAGTACAATGCATGAAATGACAAATGAAACATGATTGAGTCACAGGGGAAGTAAGCGCCACTATCGGTGAGACTGACTGCCGAGCGAGCTAGAAAGTGAATGAAGAGAGGGATATATAAAGCAGTAATCAGAGAAATACAAGGCTGTCCTCTTGTTTCGCAGTGATTATGTCCTAAAGCACAAATAAACACCACACCTCCGCGGGAATTATGAGTGAATGCAGAGCTTTATCCTGTCTGTTTCTATGTGTCTGTGTCAGTTAGACTTGTGCGTTGATTTGAGACGCTGAGGGGCAAAGCTGGCAGTTGGGGAATGGGAACGGGCTGCACACCCTGCATGTTGTTACTGTATTTGCTGGGGGTTACACACCCACGGGGGGCCCAAAGACTCTTTGTTACCACCCAGAAATGTCCCACACACAGGAAAGCACTGCATATTATACCTTTAACTTCTCAACCTTGCACTCTTGGGTGTAGTTACAGGTGCAACAGAGTGCATTTCTGACCGCACCCAACAGCGATTACTCTTAAACTTTAGATCACAGGGTGTGCCTTTTGTATAACAATGGCATTATGCATTTTTGTGTGTTTAAGTTTTTTATTTACATTTTTTATGTTCAGATCTGCAGCATGTGTGTAAGTTCAGCATTAGGACAGCAGGCACCTGAACACGCACGCACACCCGCACACACACACACACACACACACACACACACACACACACACACACACACACACACACACACACACACACACACACACACACACACACACACACACACACAGTACTATTACTGTTATTACTGATCTGTGGCCAGTGATTTCATAACTCGGCTGGAAAAGTCATTGTTCTTTCTACTATGTGAGCACTTTATCTTTACACACAAATACATTCCAAATGGTAGCAAAATCCCCTGGGCTTTCCGTGGCGAGGCTGTGTGGGTCGAACTCTACCCGCCCTTCAGCACCTTCTGCCTTGCCAGGAGTTTCTTTTGTTGATGTTGAAGTGCCTCCAAACTACAAGCTGCCAACTCAAACCAAAACAAGGTGGAGAGGAAATGAAGCACATGCACACAAAAGTCACCAGATGTCACAAAAATGATGCTCAGCTGTGGTAAAGAAGGTTGTTTTGGTTGACACCCTCAGCTTATCTCCTGACTTGGAGGACTGAGATCCTTCTAGACTGCTCCACTCGACGTCAGCTGCCCCTTCTTTTTTTTTTTTTTTTTACTTTCTTTTCTCTTCTCTCTCTTTTCCTGCATTCTGCATATGTGTTTATGTACTTATTTAATTGTTTATTGTTTTACCTTTTGGATTATTATATACATCCTTACTGGTGTGTATTTGTCTGCGTGCATGGGTCTGTGTTATCTGTTCCCGTCTGGTTTGGACCTGATCTGGGTCTTGAGAATATTGTTTCAATTATGCTTTGTTCGCCATGGCCTGTATACTGTATGTCATTTATTTTGAAAATTTAAATAAAAATAGTAGGAAAAAAAAAGGTGTTTTGCAAAAATGGTCAAATTGAGCTTGATGACAAGGTTGTCGGGAAATCTGGCAATCCTGACGGCCGGAAACAGCATTCTAGTTGAAATTGAGAAATGATTACATAAGGAAATCATTAAAAAAAAAAAGCAATAGGAAGTTCAACATGTTTTAGTGTTAGAAAATGAATGCTTTTATCTTTCTATTAAACCTCCATGCTCCAAGTGGAGTGGTAAATGAAGAACAGTGTGATGAATATCAACACAGTCTTTGTGTTCTTCATACTGTGTTCCACTCTTTTGGAAATTACTGTTTTTGGCGAGGAAATTTCCTGCCAACTGTGAACTTAACAACAACACAGGTCAACTGTTTTTGTTCCAAGTGTGGATTTCAAAATAAAATGTCTGCATGGAAAACGTGTCAGGATGTTGTCATCAGCACGCCAGCACACGTCTCCTGGATGTGAAGGCAAACTAAATTCCAATGAGCTCAGACTTCCTGCCGCGTGACTCAGAACAAACTGTGTCTGACACCTGACGGAGGCTCTTATTTACCTTCAGAGCCGCTGAGGGGAACCAACAATAAAATGTTTGTTGCATGCAAACATTAGAGCATGGCTGACATACCAGCAGGCTGAGCGTTTTGTTTAACATTGACTTATGACAGACATATTAGTATCGGTTTATATGTTGAGAGATTGCAGTACCTGAATGTTTTTTTGTAATGCTTCTTTCACAGGTCTGTAATTTCCTCTTAATTTCACCCACTTTAAATGTTCAAATGTTATCAGCATGATAAAATTGGCGTTATCAGTTGTTATGACTCCCATAATTATGCTTCAGAAGGACCAAAATGTGTGAATTGTGAATTGGTAAACTTCCAATTAATTATCTAATGAATGTTTATTGTTTATAGTTCATTTCAGCATTAAGTAGGGCTGTTGGAACGAAAACTGAAAATCGAATGTAATTCGAATAGTAAAAAAAAAATCAATACTATTCGAATGTGACTTTTGTATAATTCTTTTTATTTATTGGTTTATTTTATAGGGACCATGTATATTTATGAACATTGTTGTATAAAACACCATGTAAATATGCCAGAATTAGTTAAAATAACTACTTTCCATCTGCAGTCCCTAGGCAGGTAACATAAGACTAACAGAGACAACCAGCAGTCATACAGCGCTCATTCACTATACATTAAAAGGTACACATAATAGTGACATTGACAAAACAAACAAGCAAAATAAAACAACAATATATGATGCATGATACATGACAAGACGTTATTCAGCCACCTCTATACTGCATTTGATTTACCAGTGAAAGTTTATGGGTAAAGAAATGTGTGACTGTTAAAAGTGAGTGAATCTCCACTGTGAAAGCCACTGTTTTAAATGAGTTTTAAAAGTGTTGAATGTAGGACACTCTCTTATTGGGAGGGGCAAGCTATTCCAGAGTTTACCTCGTATTATTGACAATACGTTTTGTCCAAAAGTGGTGCGTCTAAATGGTATCACACAGTCCCCTTTTACAGAGGCCCGTGTACTTCCTCCGCTTTCAAGTCTCCGAATGAAGCCATGCAGCGGAGGGGGTGGGCAAGATTATATAACACTTTATATATCAAACAAGCATACCTGAAATGTTTAAAATTTTCAAAACTTCAAAATGTATGTCTCTCTAAGATATCGCAATGGTGAATTGACAATGCCTTTTTATCATAAGTTTTTATGGCTTTCTTAAATAGAGATTCAATGCTTTTAAGAGTAGTTATGCTAGTTAGTGACCAGTTAGTAAAACAATACTCAATATGTGAAAAGATCATAGTATACAAAAACAACTCGGCAGCTTTGTTATCAAGAAATGGCCTAACTTGGTTAAAATTCCGCAAATTAAATTTAACTTTATTTGCCACCTTTTTCACATGACTTTTGAACGTTAGGGTGGAGTCATACATGACTCCTAGATACTTGAATTCATTAACAATATCAAGCTCCCGTCCTCTAAGAAACACATTAGAATTGGACACCTTCATGTTTTGTTTAGTAAATACCATACAAACAGTTTTTTTGGTGTTTAAGTAGAGACATGACTTAGTGAGCCAGTCATCAATGTGAACCATAGCAGATGTATGTGTGGATGCTATCTCTTGATAGTTCTTAGCATGTGTAAAGATTACAGCATCATCTGCATACATCTGGACATCAACATTTTTACAAGCCTCTGGCAGGTCATTTATATACAGTGTAAACAAGATTGGACCAAGTATGGAGCCTTTTATCCAGTTGAGAGCTTGCTCAGAGAAATAAAAAATATGTTAATTTAGATAAAAGAACTCCGTGATTAACAGCATCAAAAGCTCGCTTTAGATCTAGGAAGACAGCACCAACATAAGAACTCTTATCTAAGTATCCTTTAACCTTTTCCAAAAACAAACAGTTGGCTGTTTCTGTTGAGTGATGGGCCCTGAACCCAAATTGCATAGGGTGGAGTGAATTATTGCTTTTATTGAGATGTTGAATCATTAATTTCCCCACCCATTTTTCAGCTATTTTAGAAACAACAGGCAAAATACTGATTGGCCGATAATTTGCCATATCTGATCTTTCACCTGATTTAAAAATTGGTGTGACCGCGGCCAACTTCCATGCTGATGGCACAATGGATTGTATTAAGGACTGATTAATCAAATGTGTAATAGGCTATATAAGGGTATCTTTGTGTCTTTTTAAAAAAATCGTATCAAGGCCATAGATATCCATTGCCTTAGAATTTTTTAAGCCACTGATGGTATTTGCTACTTCTGTTTCAGTTATTTGTTGTAGGTGAAAAATCGGCTGTGCATAATTAATGGTGCAAATAGAGTAGGTAGGTGAATTTAAATGTCGGGTTATTTCATGAACACAGTCTAAAAAGAAGGTATTTAGTTCTGTAGATATGATGGTTGGATCTGTGACTAGTTTAGTGTTAATTTTCAACTTTAGTTCTTTATTGTTATGATTTTGTTTTCTGCCAATCAGCTTGTTGATAGTTTGCCATATCTTTTTCCCCATTTCCTCTTGCCTCTTCAATAGTATCAATGAAAAACTTGGCTTTAGCTTGTCTTAGTCTTTTTATTACTTTGTTTCTTAATGAAGTACATTTTTGTCAGTCTGTTGTGAGACCTGATTTTAAAGATTGTTTCAATGATTGATCTCTTTCATTCATACGTTTCCTACACTCTTCATTAAGCCAGGGCAATGTATCCCTGCTTTTCTTTTGGCTCCGCTTTCTAAGGTAGGGCCCCATAGCATTCTTAATTGTTGAGGTGAATTGGTCACAGTCACTCTCCAGATCTCCTTTAGAGAGGACCCTGTCCCATTCAATCTCTCTCAGTGCTGCGCCAAGGTTTTCCTGTTGACTAGTTGGGACTGATTTAAATTTACATATTAGTGTGACTGAGGAATGAAAACGATGCATTTTTAGCTTCCTGGCACAGAGAATGGTATTGTGATCCGACAGCCCTGTCATTAGATTAAAGGTCTTAGTAATTCTTTCTGGTTTATTTGTGAACAATAAATCTATTTTAGTTTCAGACCGATTAGTTATTCTTGTGGGTTGTTCAATTAGCTGTAATGTTTTGAAGCTTTTTCCTTCCAGCCTTATCACTCCAATTGACATTAAAGTCCCCCATCAATATGACCTCTTTGTTAAAATCCAAATTATGAAGGAGATTTTTTAATTGATCATAAAACTCAAGCTTTTCTGAGGGTTTTCAATATAGACAGATTAAAGTAAATGCCTTTTCAGCTGAGAGTGAATTGTTAACACCAACACATTCAATATCAGATTCCCTATGCCATTCAATTTGTTTGCATTTAATAGTACTTTTCATGTATAATAAAACTCCCCCTCCCCTACCATGATGTCTGTCTTTCCTAAAAACATCATATCCTGGCATGACAATAAGGGCCTCTGGAGAGGAACGAGTTAACCAAGTCTCTGTCAGTCCAAGAAAATCAATATTAGAATTTACAAGCAAGTTTTCCAGTTGTTCACGTTTGGTTGCCATACTCCGAATACTTAGATGCCCACCAAACAATCCTTTAGCTTTGCATCGAGGGTCCCACACAGTTCGAGCCTGATTCAACGTTTGGTAAAACTTTGCGCTGCGGTGTTTTTTCGTCACAGGATTCCTAGATCTGATTGAAGACATAGTCAATGTTAGGCCTACATCACGACGGTCCGGTATGTTTCGGGACTCACCACTGGAGATGCCAGTATTCCGCTCCTGCAAGGAGATGACCTCCCCAACACTGCCGCCGAAGTCCGTCGCGCTTGACACAGCCCTCCGCTGCAGACGCTCCGAGCCAGCGGTCAACGTCACCCCAGAAGACACCACCACAGCCCAATATGATGGCTAATGTTAGCTAATCTCCCTCTTCTCGCCTTGGCCTTGGTCACTCATGTCACGTCATATGAACGACATTAAGTTAGCGGGAGTAAGAAACACAAGGCATTGTGAGGTCTAAGCATTGGTAACGTTAGTAATACGAACCTCTGTATATGTGTGCCTGCTCTACTGACTGAGCTATCCTGGCCACAGGACGGGAAATAGTTTTAACATGACTTTAAAATCGACATCCACTGAGCCAAAGTGCTTATGCTGAAATTAGTTAGCTCATTCTTGTTTCCTAACTGTGTCGCAAGTTACAGGAGCTTAGCTGGGAGCTTCATGGAGACAGCTGAAGACTATGTTAGCTGTCAGAGCAAGGGGGTAAGCCAGCTTCCACGAAGCGTACCTCCTATGGCGCCATTTTGATGCTACCTAGCACTCACCCGCCGTTAGCATTCCATTGACTGTCATTCATTTTTCATTCATTCGTCACATTATTCAAGGCCAGGCTAATGTTAGAAGTCCCTCTAGTGGACAGAACGTGTAACAACAACCACATGCGCATAGTGGCATTGACGATGCATAAGCCTGAGTAGTGTATTACATATTAATAACAGGCTGCATTTCAGCATTAAATATTCGAATATATTTTGATTATTTAAAGAAATAACAAATTAAATTTGAATAGCATTATAGAGGAAGATTGGCAGCTCTAGTGTACAGCAGGTCAACAGGTAATTTGTTTACAGGCCGGTATACAATAAAACATACAGTATTTGGAGAAAAAGGTTTCCAATAATAAATGAACCATGAATAAATCAAAAACTGCTTATAAAGTCAAGTAACTAGATCCTAAAAGAACTTTATACATTTTGTCAATAATTAATATCACATTAGAAACATCTTAGAAAGGTATTGGGAAATAATGGACTAGAAAAGTGTTACATAGTCTGCATCTTAATGTTCATAGTCTGCATCTATACTTTTGTGGCTTATTTTACTTACATAAGTATTATTTTTTATTGTTTGTATTAATAGGTATTTAGGTAGAAAAAAAGTAGCAAGTAGTCAGTATTTTATCATAATTGGCCTTAAAAAATCCAGTATCAGTTGGGCTTTAGTAAACATGTTGCATCATCAGGGTCCCCAAGAAGATCTTAAGAGTGATGATGTACTGCAGCAGAGTTTTAGATTATAAACCCACTAAGGCCTAATACAAGTTACAGTAAGAGCTGTAAAATAATACTTTGTTCCAAAAGAGACCCATTATTCTGGATCTTCTTTGGCGCTGTATATATACACATGGGCTTACTACTAATGCTGCAACTAAATAAAGTGTCCAACAAAATGCAGGCTAATTTGGATGATAATTGACTTGTGTGTATAGTAATTAAAATCAAAGCTTTTCTTCATGAGATTCCTTGTTGGTTAAAGGAAGTCTTTAATCTCATAATCTGCCTCTTCCCAGTTAAATCACCTAAATACTAGCCCAAAATCCACACAGTTTTCATTCACTCTCCATAAACTACTGAAAAGCACTGGCAGGGGCAGCTTCTCTGCTCTCTTTTCAAGCCTGGCTGTTGTGATGCCTTTCAGTACTAACAAAAATGTCGTAACTAGGAATGACTCATTTTAATAACTCCTAAAAAAAAAATGACATGACAGGTGGAAGTCTCAAACGATATCCCAGTTGGAGAGATGTGATGATAAAGTGATGAATTTCAATATAATGTGTTACTGTGTTGCCCTGATGAATAAAAATCCCTAAAGCAATTTGTCAACTATGTGTATTCACTGAAGCCTACACTTGGATGGAGACATGCGTTGTATTTGTCCAGTGTGTAAAAATTAAACTGAATTCAAACAATATCAATTCAATTTTAAGATGCAGTTGTACTTAGAAAACCATCAAACTCTTATTCTAAAATACCAACTTCTGAAAATCACAATACTATACGTGTCAAAGCCAAGAAAGGCAGGTGTGACAAGAAGACAATGGAATTGAGTCTAATTCACTTTTTTATTTTGAATCAAGTGATGACAGAGCAAGCACATTTTGATAGTGGAACCATCAACCCTATGATTAATGAAAAACTTGTTCTCATGTTTGTGGCAAACATGGGAAAATTAACGCATTATGTGCTCCATGTGCACAGACAGTGAATTCATGCAGTGTTATTCCCACATTATCTCACCTTTTACTAAATTACTTAAATTATGCCTATTATTGGTTTATTAGTATTGTTTGGGCAAGTTTGTCTTCATTAAATAGTTAAGAACTGACAGGAGATGAGGCAAGAGAGAGATGGGGGATGACGTGCAACAATCCTCGGATAGACTTGAACTGGATACGCTGCAAATACATGGTCAGCATGTCAACCCCGTAGACCACCAGTACATCCCTGTTGAACATTTTTATTACCTCTTATTCAAGTTTAAATCCCATAACTACGGCTGTTGCCAGGATTTTAGAAATATTGAGGGCACAAGTACAAATTCCCCTGGCAGAATTTATTGACAAGCCACTAACCAAACTTTGTGCAGAGTATTTTAAGCAAAAACTTAATTTAACCATTCAATCAAATTTTCTGTAAATTCCATCTCGACACATTATAGTCTGGTACCAGGTTTGTAATTCTGGTGGTCTGCTTTCATTACATTTTTTATATATTTAGTTGTTTTTTGTGTGCCTAAAACAATCAAATTTAGTCTAAAACAGATTAGAACCATGATAAAAAAAACATATTATATAGCAATATTTACAAAATTAGCAGAAATGTAACTGAGGAGCAATGCAGTTTGCAAAAAAAGCCTAGAAACTTAATTAAATCTCCTTCAGCTCAGAATCCTGTTTTCAGTTCATCTTGCGGTGGTCAGATTTACGGGCTTGAGAGGAGTCCCTGAATGCAGCGCTGGCCCTAGCGGTGATATTGAGCTCCCGGGAGACTCCATGGAGAGGGAATGAAATAAAATAGGACCTCAGACCGGATCATGGCGGCGCCTCTCGGGCGGGACACCTTACCTGAGCACTGGTCCTACGGTGTCTGCAGGGACGGCAGGGTCTTCTTCATCAAGTGAGTGGGATAATGAGCGCTTTAACGCACCGTCTCTCTCGATTTAACGAGGGTTGGCAGGGTCTGCTGGTGTTTCCCTTCCCGTTGGTGTAACAGGTGTTTTTTCTCCTCTCCGTGTCTGTGCTGCAGCGATGAGGTGCGCACCACTACCTGGCTCCATCCCCGCACCGGTGAACCTGTAAACTCCGGACACATGATCCGCTCAGGTAGCTAACTTTAGCCAAGCTACTGCCGCGCGGCTGTTTCACCTGTGTGCTCGTGTTTACTTTACTGTGTTTGTCTTCGCTGCTAAGTTCAGTGTTTATGTTGGGGCCCAGCCCGACGGGGAGAAAACTTTCAGGTGTCACGAACAAGTCTGTCGTTTGGTATTTCAGACCTACCTCGGGGATGGGAGGAAGGTTTTACGGACGAAGGGGCAAGTTTCTTCATAAAGTAAGTAACGTTACCATATTATTACTACTGTTGCTGTCTCCGTTATTGCGCCTGCGCTTACTTAAAGTTACCGTGCAGCTTAATATGGCTCCTGCCTGTCTAATGACCACAGGGACAGCGCGGATTTAAATGGGGGTGTGACTGGGACTGTAAGTTACCTGCTGACCCTCGAACGAACCCACTGCTTTCATTTGCTGCCGTGTATGAGATGCAGACATCCGCTATCTGTGTCTCATGTTCTGCCTTTTGGCATGTAACTGTGATTTCCTTGCAATCACAGAATTGTCTTGCATTGATTCAAAAATGTTTAGTTGCTCTTTGAGCTTACATGTTTGATTTGTGATACTGAGAGACGTAATAGTGAAAGAGGTACTCTTGTTTTGCTTAAGCAAAAGTAATAATACATCGGTATAGAAATACAGTTACACATACAAGTCCTGCATTCAACATTTCCCTAAGTAAAAGAACAAAAGTATTTGCATTAAAAAAAATCACTTTAATGTTGCAGCTGGTAAAGGTGGGGCTGATTTTAATTACTTTATAGCTTGTGAATCACCTTCAAATATTTGGCATTCAGCCAAGGCTGATAACATATCAATATTAGAGAGTTACAAAATCAGATCACCTTATATTGTAGGGGTGCATGATTCAGAAAATGTCACGATTCGATTCAATATCGATTTTTTTAGGCTCAAGATTCGATTCAAAATCGATTTCCGATTCAAAAACGATTCTCGATTGGGAAAAAAAACAAAAATATGAGTCGATTTTGAATCGGTAGAGCTTGAATCGCGATACGAATGTGAATCGATTTTTTTTTTTGCACACCCCTAAATTGGCTGATGATCTTTTTTTTATATAAACACATAAACAAATTCTGGTGGACAAACATTTAAATGGTGGATCTTTTTCCAAATGACCCCCAAAATACTTTTGCTATTTCTTTCAGGTAATATGTTGTTTCTTATCGGCTGACACATATGCCAATACCGATATATACTGTACAATAAGCTAGTATTGTCCAATGTCCAATAGGCCTGGATGATTTATTGGTTGGGCTGTAAGAGGGTGCACAGTATTAACAGCCCTTCCACCACCAGATAAGTCTGACCTGAAAATGCTCTAAAATCTTCTATTGATTTGGATATTTTCATGTTTCAGAAGCCTTTCAGATTAAAAACATTATCTGCTGGAGTTACATGATGGTCTTTTAAAAAAAAAAAAAAAAAAAAAAGATTGTTCCTTACTCTGCCAGGAATTAATTGAGCGAATTGTTTAATTGTATTTATTCGTGCATCTGTTCAAATATCTGTCACGCTGCAATTCATCTCTCTGCCTCTTCCGTGATGACGTTTCTAAATAAACAAAATTCTCAGTATACAAAAAAGCCCTCTTGCTTTGACCTTGATGTTTTATATCAGAGAAGGAAATGACAAACCACCTCCGTGTTTTTCATGGTTTTGCCTAATGTCTGCAATAATTAGAAGAATAAACCACCAAACAACAGTATGTTATACACTGTGGACTAGAGTGTTGAGCAGGAGGGAAAGGTGCGTTTGGCAGTACAGAGCTACAGACAAATAAAACCAAGCTTTAGGGCTTGGAATTGACTTTTAATTCCTAGTCTTCACTTTGGGCTTCATAGCCAAAGCTTTCTACCTACTTGTATCTTGCAAAACAATGACTTTGTCCTAGGGCTGCACAATATATCGTTTTTTTTATTGTCATCGCTATATCAACTGGCGCAATAAACACATCGCAATAGACACGCAGAGATTTTTTTGTGTTAGTTGAAAGAAAATATCATTGGACTGCACTTTGAAATGTAACTGACGTTTAAAAAAAAAAAAAATCAATTCAGTGTTCAGTTTGTTCAACAACAGAATGATTTGCCATAAATCATTATATATTGGTCACTGAAATGTTTCACAGAGGTACAGAAAGGTCCTCTGATATAAATATTTTTAAGGATAAAGTTGGACTCTATGCCACGAAATACCTTCTTGGCATTCATGTTTTTTCTGTGTGTAGATTTGTTTGTAACACTTGGTGGATAATTGATTGGTCTGTTTGTTGAATATTTATATATTCCTCTTCTAAAGCGTCTGTAAGATGGGAAAAATACAATTTTGAGATAGATTTGGTGACTCAGCTGGTTAGTAATCAGGTGTTTTGAGGTCTTGTTGTCTTCTTTAAAATGCCCTCCGTGGGATTTAGTGTTTTATCATTTGTGCTGACAGAGATTTGAAGTGCCATTGCAGATAACAGAGGGCAAAGGCCATTTATGTTGCAGTGGCTGGTAATTGCTTCAGCACAAACAGTTGGTTTATTTTTCAGGTGAAAGCTGTTTTAGATTTTGAGTAAAATGCTGTCGGAAATTCAGTCAGAAGGAGAGAGTGTGAATGTGGGTGGGCATATGCATGTGTTTCTACAACATTATTTGCCATTATGAGCATTAACGGCCAGATCTAATTGGTCTATTGTGTATCTTCACCATTTTGGCTGTCTTTTTTTTATATGAATACTGTAATCCTCTCACTTCGTGTGTGTGTGTGTGTGTGTGTGTGTGTGTGTGTGTGTGTGTGTGTGTGTGTGTGTGTGTGTGTGTGTGTGTGTGTGTGTGTGTGTGTGTGTGTGTGTGTGTGTGTGTGTGTGTGTGTGTGTGTGTGTGTGTGTGTGTGTGTGTGTGTGTGTGTGTGTGTGTGTGTGTGTGTGTGTGTGTGTGTGTGTGTGTGTGTGTGTGTGTGTGTGTGTGTGTGTGTGTGTGTGTGTGTGTGTGTGTGTGTGATTATACCACACTTTCTTCTTGTTTACCCTTAACTTGTAACTGAAGCATTCAGTGTTTAGCAAGCAGCTGTTGGTGTGTCAGATAAAATCTTGTTTGGCTGGAAAACATCTGAATTTTCCTCTAAATTGATTCATTGCAGCCTTGATACTTTAAAGGTACACCAGCCACAGTAGATAAGCTCGTAATACAACCTGGTACTGCCCCGAATGTTCTTGTAGAGTACATCCTGTTAATCCACTTTGATATCAAGGATTGTTGTTTTTATTCCTGACCTCAGTATGACATGTAACACTATCCCTCTACCTACCACTGGAGATGTCACTGGTTACCATATTAACAATACCTGCTCCCATTACCTGGTTGGTAGCCAGACTAGAGTTGACCATTGCCACCGAAATGGAAATGGTTTCAGTTCTATAGGACAGAGACTGTACGTGTTGCAGTAGAAGTAGTAAAGTGCCACAATAATTAGGTGATCAGTCAATTGCCCTATTGACTATTAATCTTTTACATTAATGTCAAAGATTGTTGTTCCCATCAGTCACTGAGACAAAAAAAACATAGGAGTATAGGGTCCAGTTTGAAAATAATGGTGGGTAACCCTTTAATAGAGAAGAATAAGAATGGAAAACTGACTTTAAGTTGGTTTATTCTGCAACACATACAGGTCAAAACTTCAGGTGCGAAAGTAAAACTGAGCAGGGACAAAACACTCTTTTCCTTTATCAGAGAGGGACATTTGTTTATTTTCAGTTTCCCTCTCCAAACTTTTAGTTGACTTATGAATGGTATTTCTTCGACAGAAATATTATGGTGAAGTAATAACAACTTGAAATCCAATATCCTAGTCACATTGGAGGGGGACTATTTATCTACGGACCATGTTTATGTGACTGCCCCCCAGGGCTCCACCACTGTCTGTTCTGGAACCTCTTCTATCCGAAAAATGTTTTTCAAGTTTTTATTACTAGCAAAAAGAACAACAGGCCTCCCTCTCTGTCTCTGCATGGTTTTTATTGTCTTCGGATTCTGACAGAGTTCTTTTATCATTTTTGATGCTGTTAACAGAAAGAACCCCTATGACTTAGTACCAAAGCAAACCCAGGAGATCCAAGTAAGAGGCCCTTAGAAAAATGTATTCATCTCTTATGTAAGAGGAATACTTTTTTTAGTTAAAAATGACGGCATGCTGACCACTTGATGCAGCACATATTCTTGTTGATATAGATATTGATATTCCCACCCCTAGTCTGATCACAGTCATTGATTCAAACCGAGCTGATACAGTTCAGCTGTTCAACGGCCAACCTCAAATAAACTTCAACTCCATGCAGACTCTGTTGGATAACATGTTTTTTTCTTTTCTCCGACATTGCGTCGTGCTGCTCTGATTTATTTTCTGCAAAGCAAACATATGAAATTGGGTCACTTTATGTGGCCTTTGCTCTGTGAAGTAGCGCCTCTGCTTGTACCCCTGAAATCCTAATTATAAAAGTGTAGTAAATTTGAGGCACCTGTCCTCCACCATAATATGCGGCGGGAAACCCTGCAGAGCTTAAGGTGACGTTTTAAATTGCTTGTTTTGTATGACAGAAATTTGTCAGAAAGCCAAAGATATGCTGTTTATATCCAACTGGCTTTATGCATTTTCAATTTGTGCATGAAAAATGGAGTGGAAGCACTGGTAACTCAACCCCCCCCCCCCTCCCCTCCCCGACATATCACAAAAGTTTTTACGCTTGGCTGAGGTGAAAAAGTTGTTCTATGAAAACAGACTTGGTAAATAAATAATGACGTACATGAAGCATGTCACTCATTTGTCACTTAAGCTTCCACTTCACTAGAGAAATGAAAAATAGTGGCAGAAGAAACCTCAAGTCTGCGTGGAGCGATGCAATGACGTTTCTCAAATGAATACATAACACAAACATGAATGCCATATTCACATCATATTTTCCACATGGGTTTCTACTGCGCCCTCTTCTTCTGCAGTGGTTAAATAGGCACCAGACTGTTTTATGTCAATGCGCTCGACACCCAGTATTTGCCAAACGCTAGTGAATGGAAATACACATTAATTCACATTCTCTTCTGCAGATTTTCTGGAAATTTGGTTCAAATTTGTGCTACATTTGAATTTGAACATTCAACATTGAACATTTGGGCCAGTTACCGTTTTCAAGGTATACCGCGGTTTGAAAAAGTCAAGGTTTTAAAGCCACTAACATTTTGCGTCATACCGTTCCTAAGGTATGAGCTGTTTTTTTATGAGTGGTCAAGGAGAGAAACTGCAGTTTAGTAATCCGTCTCCCTGCCAGGAACCCTTTGAATATTTGACATTTTTGCTTAATAAATGACTTGAATGATTTAATCGATTATCAAAAGGAATCGTTTCTGCACTACTTCTAGAAACCCAGAAAGGGAAAATGCATCTGAGGTGTGAATCATTGAATTGTCATCACATCCTAAGGGCACTTGCACCTAAATGTTGCTTGTGTTTTCAGCTAAATGACCACAATCTACTTTCTTAATATGCCATGTGAGTATCATTTTGTGACTCCCAGAACTGTTGATGAGCTCATTGTAGACGTAGCATCAGCATCAGCAGTCAGATTGTTTGTTTGTCTGCCTCTGGCTGTTTTCTTGTTACTTCTTTCCTGTCGGTCCCAAACGTTTGCACGCATTTGTTCTTTGCCTGGGCTTGCTGTAATAATCTCCCCCCCTTATGTCCCCCTATGGACAAGTGGGACGTAAGTATGAGTTTGGTTTCTTTGACGACTTCCTGCACTGCTGGGCTAAACCCACTTTCGCATACTTCTCTTCAGAAGTATTACTCAGTGTGCGTAAGGCGTTTGTTTGTCAAAGAAGGGTCGAACTCTCTCACGATTTGTGTCTTATGTTCGCTGACGACCATACCTTCGCACGTGTAAAAAGACATGATGTGCGATTCTCTCTTAACCCTGAGGGTCCTCCAGATGGGTCTTCCTCCTCCTCCTCCTCCTCCTCCCTATCCTGCAGCCACTCCCAGCAGGGGGGCGGGCAGAGCCGATCAGATCCATGGAGGGATAAACCTCCTGCAGGAACGTCTGCATGACTGGCTTCACTGAAGAGGATTTAAGGAAGGCAGCAGGGAGAGGGAGACAGAATCTCACACACACACACACACACACACACACACACACACACACACACACACACACACACACACACACACACACACACACACACACACACACACACACACACACACACACACACACACACACACACACACACAGATGTCAGTGATGTCTGTTGGTAGTAGAAGACAGCTGGTTCAGTCCTGTTGCCATGACCTTAGTCATTATCCTGTAATCTAGAAATGCGTGAGGAAACCCCGTCCCTACCTTGCTAGAGCATTGACTCTGTTTGGAAATACGTTCTGCAACAGTAGTCACCATTTCATTCACATGAAATCAGATTTCACTTTCTTGTAGTGCTGAAATGATCAGTCAATTGGATAGGTGGATAGGATAGACAATTCAGCAGCTCAGAAAGAAAAAAGAATTTACACACATCAGAATAACACAAATACACATTAAGTAGACATAGGAGAAAAAATATACATATAGTATAATAAATATAATTAGTAATAATAATAATAATAATAATAATAATAATAATATATAATAATAAAATAAACATTTACACAATAAACAGAATATATAATTAATAAAAAGAATTATATAAACAGAATTGACAAGTAAAGAAAGTGTCAAGTATGTTAAGTAGTAGTTTTAGGCATTTGTCAAAATACCAAACATTCTTGGGTTTCCAGCATATCACATGTGAGGATTTGCTGCTTTTTTTGTCTATTTTATATCATTGTAAATTGAATATCTTTGGCTTTTTCGACTGTTTGTTGGACAAAACCAGCAATGTGAAGAGTACAGTGCAATATTACAAAAAGAACAGCTCCAGTACATTTAGTGTCTGTCAAAAACGGGTACATATTACATCACTTTCAAACCCCTTCATCTCATCCATGTAGTGGTTTGGCAGTTTGCAGGATTGACCTGTGGGACTTTAAATCCTCTGCTACAGGGTAACAGCTGATACTCACCAAATAAAAGCCAGATTTGAGGGATCAGATGTAATGCTACCAGCGAGAAACCAGATGTAATGCTACCAGCGAGAGACCCGATGTAATGCTACCAGCGAGAGACAACAGTCTTTTAGTATTTGCAGTTGAGTTTAAGCCACAGTAAAAATTAAATCTTAACTCAAGATCTGCTTACTTGCTTTTTTCCTGGATCTTTCAACCACATCTCACGGTCTTCATTAGATCAAGCGTGCCATTCACATTTTATTCCAAAGGCCATCTTTGAACAGAGACGGGAGTTATGACTCCACCCAATATACAACCACCTGTTATCACATGTGATGAAACCTGAGCGATCTCCATGACAGCTGAGCAAACTTTATACTGATAAAGACTGTGAGGCGTGGTTGAAAAGCAAAGAAATGGCTGGTAAGTAAATCTTTATTCATCTATTTTAATTGGGTCAAACTTTCGTTTCCAAGGTGGAATAAACTTTTACAATCAAAAAAGCAATTGTATCATACAGTTGGTCCATGTATTAGAGATAGGAAAAATAAAAGAATCTATGTGACCTCAGTCTTCTAAGAAAATAAGTTTGCCGCTATATGCGTACGCCAAGATAAGATCACATCCACATACAGTAAATACCTTAATATTCATAGGAGATAACTTGTTTAATCTGTGTATTATCGTCTGTAACTAGTGGAGGATATTGCCCTAAAGTTTAAGCTTCCCTATGGATAGTTTGAGGACAAGGCAATGCTCAAATTGTTGATTAGAAGAAATTTATTGTATGGGCCTGTACTGGCCAAGAACATAAAACATGTTACAAAACTATCACTGGTACAATATATGTTTTGATTACATAAAATATAAAGACAATAATTAAGGATCTTGAAAGATGGAAGATTGCAAAAGAACAGCAATACATAGGGAATCTAAAACAGGTCTGGATGAGTACACAGAGGCTGTGACATCGTACATCAGCTTCTGTGAGGACTGCTGTATTCCATCAAGCACCAGGGTGAGTTACAACAACGACAAACCCTGGTTCACAGCCAAACTCAGAAGGTTAAGGCTTGCTAAGGAAGAGGCCTTCAGGAGTGGGGACAAAGACAGATTTAAAGAGTCAAAGTACAAGTTTAGCAAGGCAGTGAAGGAGGCTAAACGACGCTACTCTGAGAAGCTCCAACACCAGTTCTCAGCTAATGACTCTGCGACTGTCTGGAAAGGACTTAGGCAGATCACCAACTACAAGCCTAAACCCCCCCACTCCTTCAATGACCGACACCTAGCCAACGACCTGAACGAGTTCTACTGTCGATTTGAAAGACAAAAGGACAGTCCTGACACCATCCCCCACAACACCTCCCTACAGCTACAGCCACTGTGCATCACCTCCACCTCCCCCACCTCAACAGGGTCCTGGGCCCCCCCATCAATGCCCTCCTTAACGGTCCCCTCCACCTCCACCCCCCCTCCCACCTCAGTGACGACTCTCTCCATCCACGAGAGGGACGTCAACAGACTCTTTAGAAGACAGAATTCAAGGAAATCTGCTGGACCGGATGCTGTCTCCCCATCAAGCTTGAAGCACTGCGCTGAACAGCTGTCTCCAGTGTTCACAGACATTTTCAACACCTCACTGGAGACATGTCACGTGCCAGCCTGCTTCAAGTCCTCAACAATCATCCCTGTTCCCAAGAAGCCAAGGACCACAGGACTTAATGACTTCAGACCCGTTGCCCTGACCTCTGTGGTTATGAAGTCCTTTGAGCGCCTTGTGCTTTCACACCTCAAAGCCATCACCGACCCCCTCCTGGACCCCCTGCAGTTTGCCTACAGAGCCAACAGGTCTGTAGACGATGCAGTCAACCTGGCCCTCCACTACATCCTCCGGCACCTGGACTCCGCAGGAACCTACGCCAGGATCCTGTTTGTGGACTTCAGCTCTGCCTTTAACACCATCATCCCGGCTCTGCTTCAGGAGAAGCTCTCTCAGCTTGGTGTGCCTGACTCCACCTACAGGTGGTTCACTGACTTCCTGTCTGACAGGAAGCAGCATGTGAAGCTGGGGAAACACGTCTCCGACTCACAGTCCATCAGCACCGGATCCCCCCAGGGCTGCGTTCTTTCTCCTCTGCTCTTCTCCCTGTACACTAACAGCTGCACCTCCAGTCACCAGTCCGTCAAGCTTCTGAAGTTTGCGGACGACACCTCCCTCATCGGACTCATCTCTGATGGGGATGAGTCCGCCTACAGGTCGGAGGCTGACCACCTGGTGACCTGGTGCAAGCAAAACAACCTAGAGCTCAACGCTCTAAAGACAGTGGAGATGGTTGTGGACTTCAGGAAGAACCCAGCCCCACCTGCCCCCATCACCCTCTGTGGCTCCACAATTGACACTGTGGAGTCTTTCCGCTTCCTGGGAACTATCATCTCCCAGGACCTCAAGTGGGAGCTGAACATCAGCTCCCTCGTCAAGAAAGCACAACAGAGGATGTACTTCCTGCGGCAGCTGAAGAAATTCAACCTGCCAAAGACAATGATGGTGCACTTCTACACAGCCATCATTGAGTCCATCCTCACATCCTCCATCACCATCTGGTACGCTGCTAGCACGGCCAAGGACAAGGGCAGACTGCAGCGTGTCATTCGGTCAGCAGAGAAGGTGATTGGCTGCAATCTGCCGCCGCTCCAGGACCTTTACGCCACCAGGACTCTGAAGCGTGCTGGAAAGATTGTGGCCGATCCCTCCCACCCCGGACACAAACTCTTTGAGCCACTCCCCTCTGGCAGGAGGCTGAGGTCCATCAGGACCAAAACCACACGCCACATGAACAGTTTTTTTCCCCTCCACCACTAGTCTTATCAACAAGGCCCTGAAACCACCCTGACTCTCTCCACACCCCACCTCTGGCTCCTCATGCCACTGTACCTACTCTGCTGTAGCATTCCTTCCTTTTTACTACTATTTAACTTACTTATTTTACTATTTATTTACTTATTTTTTATCGTTATTAATACATTCTGTGTGTATATGTTTATATTTATATTGTTTATATTCTTTTTTATCCTTCTTATATTTGAATGTGTGACATGCACCAACAGCACCATGACAAATTCCTTGTATGTGCAACGTACTTGGCAATAAAGCCCTTTCTGATTCTGATATGCAGTACATTCAAATTCTTAACCCTCATGTTGTCCTTGGGTCAAATTTGACCCGTTGTCAAAGTTTCTATGTCAACAATATGGGTTTCTTTCAAAGAAAATTGCCAAAAAATAACATGGATGGTTCCATACACAAAACAGGCTGTGGTTATCTATCAACACGCGTTCCTCTGATCTTAACTATTACTCAAAATAATTCATTTCTGCATTTTCATGCATAAAATCAAAATGTAGGTATAATTTAATATGAATGAGGTTTATTGACCATGAATTCCAAAAAGAAGTGTAAAACTAGCAGTAATAAGTTGGAATGAAGTTGGCTAAGAAGATCTTACATAGAATTGGGTGATCATTTATACATTATGCTTCATGAACAGGCAAAACAGACGGGGGACAACATATTTTGAATGCATCAAATGACCAGAGCAGCTTGCCTCTGATTATTTAATAAAAAACTAGTTTTTGAAGAGTATTCTTATTCTTATCCGCTCATACTGAATGACTCAGGGGTTTGCAGTTTTGCAGGGGTGATGCTTTTGGCAGAAACCTGTAATTGGTTGTGCAGTGATTTGAGCACTGCATGACTGGCAGCGTAAGCACAATGATAGTATCACGAAGCCGTGACAAAGAGGCTTATCTCAAAGAAGCTTACGATAATGTCAGGAGTATGGCCTTGCAAGACTTAAACCCTTTAAGGCTCTGTGTTGTACTGACTGTAGATACCATCAAGACCACTGGAGTAGTTTTTGTCCTATAATTATTTTTTTTTTTATAAATGTCTTTGTTATACCTTTTTAAAAGGTTTGCTGAGCAGGTGGGCTCTTTGTCAGCAAAGTGCGGGTTCACATTTTTTTTAGCGTTCAGTCTTTTATACTGCCCAGCATGAACATAGTCTTGGTTAAACAGACATTTCCATCAATCTTTGAAGAAATACAGCTGATTGCTAATTCTTTCGCACAGTAGGATAACCTTGAATTACTGTTTCACCAACCTCACAAGGAAGATTTAGGAACTCACTGAGGAGTCGTAGCAGAAAATACTCCTGTTTCCCTGCAAATATGGTGACGGATGTGAGCAGAGTGACATATTAGGCTTTCTTCATTTTCTCAAATTTTGATGTGACTGAATGGACCTAAATATAGATGTTGTGTACAAAGAAGGACATGGTGCATTAGAGAGAATCCACATGAATGGCTGCTTCGAGGTTGTTTTTTTTCACACAGAAAGGACAACTTCATGCACAAGGTTTCCTGGAAAATGCAATTGTTTTCCATCTTGATGGAAAATATTTGTGACCCTTCTAATAAAACCGATGGATAATATTAGAGGCGTAAGAACATGGGGTTGGTTTGTGCTCGCCATCTAACTCTCTTTGTCCTCAGATGAAAAAGAGGCTTTGTTTTGCCGTGGAGCCGTGGCTAAACCAAAGAACCAACAGTTCCCTGGCAGACAAATAAAGGCTGGAGGAGAAAGCTCTGTCAACAATAGCTTTACTGTTGTTTTCATTGGTCGAAGGTGCTAGCCAGTTTCTCTGTTTGCTTTCGAAACAGCAGGAAAGTTAAAGATTATTTCCTGTAAATGTCAGCCCAAGGACAGTGTTTATATCCAACGTTGTCTTCACGTGCTGTATTCCATATTTAATGATGTTCCCTCCAGATATTTGCTTCCAACACCTGCTTCTCTGCTAAAGTCTCACTTTAGTAACTTAAGCCAGGATTAAATGAAGTGTTTTCCTTAACATACTTCTGCCTCTTTGACTGTTGTTCAGCAGACTTTAGATTATGAGGGTAAATTAGTAACTTCCAGGGGTGTTAGAGGTAAATAATTTCCCCTTTTATGTTCCGGCTTCATTTCACACATCTCAAAGCTTTATATTGCACTGTATGTTTTTGGAAGTCCTTGGCCGAAACACAGCCAGAATTTCCTTTTTTGTTTTTTGTAACTAGTCAAATGTGTCTTGATAGAGCTTGAAGGTTGTCACCTGCTGCATAACTGGAATGTGAGATACACTTGAAACGTAACTCTCGCCAGAATGCAACCTAGGGTCTTTTTGTGAATATATTTTGTGAAAGTTTGACTCGGGTATATTCACAAAAAGACCCTAGGTTGCATTCTGGCGAGAGTTACGCTTCAAGTGTATCTCACATTCCAGTTATGCAGCAGGTGACAACCTTCAAGCTCTATCAAGACACATTTGATTAGTTACAAAAAACTCGCAACTCGCATGTTTTGGCAAATTGAGAAATCATTCAATCAATCAGTTATCCGATTTATCTTTCGATTTTAAGTTCACTATTCGATTCAATGCCACAATAAGAGCCATTGGGTAGCAGAAGGGTACTTTCCAACAACAGTTTGAGTTTCTCAGAGTTCACAAGGTTTAATTGAATGTGACATGCCCACACGCTTTACCGTTGTTTACATGACTCACTCACGTGGAAGGCAAAAATCTTGCCACATATGTAACTTCTGAGAAGTGGGACATCTGCGACTCTGGAGTCTGGAAAAGTCCTGCTGCAGGCTACCGGTAAGCTAACGTTACCCTGTGTCTTTACCTGCATGCTACCAGCCGGTAAGCTACGCTATGTGTGTTGTTGTCATTTCCTTAAGGCGTGCACAAATAAGCAGGGGTGGAGAGAGAAAACAAATACTGGGGAATCGCTGAGCCTGCTTTTGATTTTGATAGTCGAAATCGAGAGCTCATTTCGATTGTTTTATTTAAAATCGCAATCGTGACACCCCTAGAAATCACAGCTGTGTATTGATGCTATTAAATCTTGGTTGTGGTTTGGCTTGATGGAATAGTTTCTCCACACTTTGGTATGCATAAAGCCAAAAGAATAAACAACCCCTGCAGAAATGTTGACTTTTGAGTGGAGTGAATATTTGATGTTTGTTCGTCTCTGAAGGTGAGAGAAAGTAGAAGTTGCTGGAAGATGAGGGCGTTCTTCAGTAGTGAATGACTTTGGAAATAAGATGAGGACATTTTTATCAAATCTAGGAAGCTTCCCAAGAGATAGCATCTGCTGAGACAGTTTTTACACACACACACACACACACACACACACACACACACACACACACACTCCCTCTCCCTCTTGATATGATTACCTGATTTTGGTCAGTCATGTTCCTTCACTTCTTTTTCACCTGTTTGTCTCTTGCTGTACCTTCATCTCTGAACTTCCACTCCATTTTTTTCATTTATTTGTCTGTTGTTCTTCCAGTACGTTATGAAAGCCGTGACTTGAGGCGTAGACCAGTGCTGAGCTTCAATGCAAATCCATCAAAACTAAAACACGTTTTAAACACTTCTTTAGTACGCCATGCTTTATTCACCAAATGTTTTTGGCTAACTAACATCCCTGATGAAGGCCAGAGTTAGCCGTAAACGTTACCAAGAAGAGTTATGTGCCATTTGAAGCCATCATCCTGGTGTTATGGGAACTTTTGACGGGCATTGTTTACGATGTTTAGACATTGTATAGCCTAAATGATAATTGGAAAAAAAAATAGTCAACAGATAATTTGATAATGAAGCCCTAATAAAGTTAAACGTCCTTAAATCCATGTTGATTAGAAATCAGAAAAAAGTGCAAAATAATCAGTGATCTTTGATCTTGACTCAGCATTGATCTTGCTCTTTTTGTCTATTCGTAAAGCAGGATTTTTTCCTGCCGCCGTATGAGTGTATAAACAATGTTGTTGTTCACAAAATTGTGTGTGTGTGTGTGTGTGTGTGTGTGTGTGTGTGTGTGTGTGTGTGTGTGTGTGTGTGTGTGTGTGTGTGTGTGTGTGTGTGTGTGTGTGTGTGTGTGTGTGGACAGACACTGTAGCTAAGATTGCAAAAGTGGGGTGAAATCATGTCATTTTTCAGATCATTGAGAATAAGATTTTCTGGTCATATTAATGTTTTACAAGTATGAGTAAAGTTTTTAATTTAAATCTGAGCTGCAGCTGCAGGTACCAAAGACGGATGTCAGGTGAAGTGATAGAGCAGTGAGTCAGTGCTTATCCCTGACTCGCTCTATTCATACTGAAACCCCACAGGGACTCAGCATCACTGCTGATGATTCATCAACAGGTGTGTGTGTGTGTGTGTGTGTGTGTTCTTTCATTGGTTCATAAAACTGGACAAACTCGAGTAATAGAGCAGAATGCTCGACTTGAAAGGCTTCTTTTATTCTCGCTCCTCTCACTGAAAGTTAACTTCAGAGCTGACATAAAAAATTACATAAGTTTATTTCATAAATCTCTTCACCAGCTTTATCTAAGGCAAGACTTGTGCATAATATCTCTCTTATTAAACCACATGTAATGTAGCAAATCGTCTTGAAATGCCGGCTAGACTGTGACGTGTCTTTCAGCTATACTTGGAAAAATAGGACTACAGTTTTCTCATTAATTTTAAATATAATTTTAATACTTGCTGACATGTACAGTGGCTTGCGAAAGTATTCGGCCCCCTTGAACTTTTCGACCTTTTGCCACATTTCAGGCTTCAAACATAAAGATATAAAACTGTAATTTTTTGTGAAGAATCAACAACAAGTGGGACACAATCATGAAGTGGAACGAAATTTATTGGATATTTCAAACTTTTTTAACAGATAAAAAACTGAAAAATTGGGCGTGCAAAATTATTCAGCCCCCTTAAGTTAATACTTTGTAGCGCCACCTTTTGCTGCGATTACAGCTGTAAGTCCCTTGGGGTATGTTTCTATCAGTTTTGCACATCGAGAGACTGACATTTTTGCCCATTCCTCCTTGCAAAACAGCTGGAGCTCAGTGAGGTTGGATGGAGAGCGTTTGTGAACAGCAGTTTTCAGTTCTTTCCACAGATTCTCGATTGGATTCAGGTCTGGACTTTGACTTGGCCATTCTAACACCTGGATATGTTTATTTGTGAACCATTCCATTGTAGATTTTGCTTTATGTTTTGGATCATTGTCTTGTTGGAAGACAAATCTCCGTCCCAGTCTCAGGTCTTTTGCAGACTCCATCAGGTTTTCTTCTAGAATGGTCCTGTATTTGGCTCCATCCATCTTCCCATCAATATTAACCATCTTCCCTGTCCCTGCTGAAGAAAAGCAGGCCCAAACCATGATGCTGCCACCACCATGTTTGACAGTGGGGATGGTGTGTTCAGGGTGATGAGCTGTGTTGCTTTTACGCCAAACATAACATTTTGCATTGTTACCAAAAAGTTTGATTTTGGTTTCATCTGACCAGAGCACCTTCTTCCACATGTTTGGTGTGTCTCCCAGGTGGCTTGTGGCAAACTTTAAACAACACTTTTTATGGATATCTTTAAGAAATGTCTTTCTTCTTGCCACTCTTCCATAAAGGCCAGATTTGTGCAGTATACGACTGATTGTTGTCCTATGGACAGAGTCTCCCACCTCAGCTGTAGATCTCTGCAGTTCATCCAGAGTGATCATGGCCTCTTGGCTGCATCTCTGATCAGTCTTCTCCTTGTATGAGCTGAAAGTTTAGAGGGACGGCCGGGTCTTCGTAGATTTGCAGTGGTCTGGTACTCCTTCCATTTCAATATTATCGCTTGCACAGTGCTCCTTGGGATGTTTAAAGCTTGGGAAATCTTTTTGTATCCAAATCCGGCTTTAAACTTCTCCACAACAGTATCTGGGACCTGCCTGGTGTGTTCCTTGTTCTTCATGATGCTCTCTGCTCTTTAAATGGACCTCTGAGACTATCACAGAGCAGGTGCATTTATACGGAGACTTGATTACACACAGGTGGATTCTATTTTTCATCATTAGTCATTTAGGTCAACATTGGATCATTCAGAGATCCTCACTGAACTTCTGGAGAGAGTTTGCTGCACTGAAAGTAAAGGGGCTGAATAATTTTGCACGCCCAATTTTTCAGTTTTTTATCTGTTAAAAAAGTTTGAAATATCCAATAAATTTCGTTCCACTTTATGATTGTGTCCCACTTGTTGTTGATTCTTCACAAAAAAATTACAGTTTTATATCTTTATGTTTGAAGCCTGAAATGTGGCAAAAGGTCGAAAAGTTCAAGGGGGCCGAATACTTTCGCAATGCACTGTACATGTCAGAGTTAGTATTCTTCAAGTAGTATTATTAACAATCTTCTATGTGACAGGGTGTTTACATGACATACAGTGGTGAGAATGACACATTATTCTGTACATGCTGTTTGTGAGTGCAAATGTTCTATAGTGACAAACAACCAGTATAGTAACAATCTGCGTAGGGATCGGACAACAACTATGAATCACAATAAAAGTGCAAAGCAGGAAAGCGAAGCGAAACTGTCGATAAATCTTTTCTGTCCCCTGTCCCATTTTCTAAGTTCACTTGGACACCACTAATCTCTCCTGAGTAGGTGGGGTAATTATTGAGCTGTTTTCGTCTCATTATGGAGGGTTGTGTCAGTGACATTTCTTCTCAGGCACAATTCATTTCTTCACTGATTAGCTGCTATTTGTCAGCTTAGTGCTGTAAGTGGTGTTGTACTTAAAGTCCTAGTTAGTCTGTGTCTCAGCTTATTCGTGGATAATGTAGATTGGAGATAGTTTAATCTTTGTCGAAGTGGAAACGTGCAGATACAGTATAAAAGCATTAGAGGACCTGAATCCTGTACACGTTCTCTGCACTTCTTAGGAGCCGTAAGCATTTGTTCTGACTAAATGATCCTCTGCACACGCTGACATTCACATGAAGGAATGTTTGTCCGAACTATGCACCTCTGAGTAGCTGATAATTCCTCACTCATATTGCTGCGTTCTTCTAATCCTCTTCAAACTGATGTGTTATTTTTGGAGACATCTCTCCCTCTTGTCTTTCTCTCCTCACGCTGTTATAGATGCAAAGATGACTCTTTGGGGTCATTTCAGCTGTGTGTGTGTGTGTGTGTGTGTGTGTGTGTGTGTGTGTGTGTGTGTGTGTGTGTGTGTGTGTGTGTGTGTGTGTGTGTGTGTGTGTGTGTGTGTGTGTGTACACACACACACACCACCTTTTGAGGTTAGGCTGAAAATGGATGTCTTGAATATTTAACCTTGCCCCGAGGCTGCAGTATCAATTTACAGAGTACAACACAGATCTGTCATGCTGATATGTGTTTTATCACGATGCTCCGTGGGAATATAAAGCAATCAGAAGCGTAGACAAAAGAGGAGGCCAGACTGCACGTCAAAAGTGCAGCTTGTGTCCTCTTTTTTTAAATGAACAACTAAATGAATAAAGGGACTAGACAAATAGCCACTTGCATCCAAAACGCATATCAGAAAATAATTAATTAATTATCCGAGAATGCATTATTAAAAAGACACACAAAAAAGGATTTATGTGTATGTAAACAGTTCTAAAATGACAACTCCATAACTATGTCTCCTTTGAACTTTTGTTTAACAACGTGACCAAGCGATGGCTTGATCATTGATATACTGTAGTAATCCTGTTGTGATATTCATAAAGTCGTACAAATTTTTCTTGTTCCGAACACACTTGTCCTCACTCATCCCTCTTCTTTGTCATAATCAATGTATAGAAGTAGCAGAGTTCAAAAGCTGAGTGGCTTCTTTCTCTCGTTCAAAACAAAAATAAAAAAATGATAGAACACTTTAAATATTAGTGAAAGCCAAATTTCCGTGACAAATTGTTCTTTGTTTAAATGTCACTCCTGCACGTCCATACAAAGAGAGGTCGTCGTAAAAAATGTAGATTTATGTGCACGACAACATTTTTCTTGATAGTGGGAACAGCTGCAATTGATTTCCTGCATGTTGAGGGAGAAAGCAGAGTTATGCATGTTATTTCCCCTCACTGTACTTTATCAACAGTTTTTTTGTTTTTTTTAAACATTTCGGAGAACATTGACCACTCACTGCTTCCTGTATGGGCACTCTAAATCTTTTATTTAAAGTGCTCATATTATGCGTTTTGGCTTTTTCCCTTTATTGTGTTATATATCTTTTTCGTGCATGTAATAGGTTTACAAAGTGAAAAAGCCCAAACTCCACCCAAAGGGACTTACCATCTCCAACAGAAAACACTGTTCACAAACTGCTCCAAACATCTCTGTTGTAGTCCAGCCTTTACTTCCGTGGCGAATGTGCGTCACTTTGTAACACACGTTATAATGCTCGCCTAGCTGCTAGCATGGCACGCCCTCACACTCTGCTTCTGACTAGCTAGTAGTCCTTACCTAGGTACTGCGCATGTGTGACTCCCAACAAAGATGGAACAGAAGTGAGATGTCTCACTCTGTAGCTAAAACAGAGAGCTCAACACACAGGATGAAAAGAGGAGCTGCAGCAATGTGCAGTACAACACAAATATGGTGTTTTTTGAAAATTAAACCATGTAAACCTATTCTGATATAACCTCTAAATACAATTTATGAACCTGAAAATGAGCATAATATGAGCACTTTAAAATTGAAAAAAGGATTGTGACAGACAATGTTCACAAAAAGCCAACTTATTATTGTGCTCATGAGCACGAAGCACAGATATCTGGAGAGATGAAAGGATCAAGCTTTTTTTATACAGGTTAACCCCCCCCCCCCCCATCTATTATAGATGCAACAGAACAGGCATTAGGGCAGTGCCCTAATGCCTGTTTTGTTGCTATGGTTACACCTGCCTCAACGCCGACAGCAATCTGTTTTGTATTTTTTTTTAAATCCTGAATCTCTTCTTTTTTTTTTTTTTTTTTGTATTTTCTGGCATTATAGGGCTTTATTTGAGAGGACAGCTTAGACGTTAAGGGGAGAAGATAGGGGGAATGACATGCAACAAAGGGCCGCTGGTCAGAATTGAACCCACGGCCGCTGCGGCGAGGACTGAGCCTCTGTACATGGGGCACACGCTCTACCAGGTGAGCTACCCAGGCACCCCAAATCCTGAATTTCTTAAACACCATATGTTTGGTCACCTTAGCATGTAGTTTAGGAAGTCATTTTCTTAATTTTCCTGCTAAATATAGTTTAATAGGAGTCCAAAAGATACTGATTAGAAGTCAACACATTGGCATCAACGCATCACTCTGCATATGTCAAGGCGAAGGTGCAACACCAATTTTATTCTCAAGAGGAATATGATATAAAAAAGTCAGTTCATACACTTTTTGAATTGAGTTAAACTTTTTTCTGTCCACTCACTACTAGCCCCTTTTACACAAAGGTGAGACTGTTGCGCCTCTCCGTTTTGTATAAAATATACGAAGAGCTACATCCATAGATATAACCTATGTTTTATATCTATGGAGCCTGAATCAATGCCATTGTAAAAAGGACAGCCAGCATGAGGGGACTACATGCACACACTAGATGACGACGCTTGTTACACTGCACGCCTCTTTTGCTTCTGGAGTGCCGACATGCTGTCTAAAATCACACACTGGGGCAACATTATTTCGGTGTGGTTTGTTTCAGTCTAAAAAGCATTGGCGAATCTTCTTTACGGCAGTATTGTGGAATCTCTGCGTTAAAGAGGCAGCCATGATCATTTAAAGACATGGCTGAATCAAACATCCTTTGACCCAACAGTGTGGTCTTTTCTTATAACCGCAAAATCGGCAGTAAATGGCCGTAAAAACCTTTAAACAAATGGCAAACTAATTAAAAAGCACAGAGGATCAAAAACTTGCTAAGTGGCTGTTTTAATTTTAGATGTGTACAGTGGTGTACCAGATCACAATATTCCTTGTTTTATAAGGTGGTATGGCAGCACATTATGGGCTTTTTAAAACAACAACCTACAGAAAAATGTGTAAAATGTCGAGCCTCCAAATGGAACCATGCTTGCTGCACTTGTTGAATATCTCTACATGACAAGCCCACACATCTCTACAGCGTAGGACCTGCCCGTCTCGCCGTCCTTTACATGATTGTTGTCTGCGGACCAGAGGAAAAGCTTGGGATCGGAAAGTGCGGAGGGGGTCCATCTGTGTTCAACACTGAGCAAAGGAGGACCGATACAAAGGGGGGGATTGAAGGGAAGAGAAACAACAAGATGGTTGATACAATGTTGTGGCTCTTAAAGTCTGGCTGGCCGTGGGAGACAGTAACACTTCTGTCAGTGTAAGGAGGAGGGCGAGGCTGCCAGGGACAGGCGACCAAAACATTAGCAATGCAGGAGAGAGAGAGAGAGAGAGAGAGAGAGAGAGAGAGAGAGAGAGAGAGAGAGAGAGAGAGAGAGAGAGAGAGAGAGAGAGAGAGAGAGAGAGAGAGAGAGAGAGAGAGAGAGAGAGAGAGAGAGAGAGAGAGAGAGAGAGAGAGAGAGAGAGAGAGAGAGAGAGATCATGTGAGGAACACTGGGGAGGTCGGAGACGCAGAGGACAAGGGAAGAAGTTGTGACACTGGTTGGGACAGTGACAAGCAATGGACATGAAGAGAAAAGTTTTTAACATCTGAAACGGTGAAAGAGAGAGCCTCAACATGTCTATCGATCGGCTTTGCTCTGGTCCTTCTCAGTGACTTTTTATTGAGATTCTCCTAAATGTAAAGTTTTACAGGGAAGAGAGAAGAGCGGTGGGAGAGACAGCAGTGGAAAGTTGGTGGACACTGTAGTAGAATGACATTCACAAGAGATGCACATCTGGGGAAAAGGAGCTAAATCAAGAGTTCCCAGCAACTACGAGTGAGGTTTCAGAGAGATAAAGTCTCTAATTATCCAGCGAAAAGGTCCTTTGTTGTGAAAGGATGGGTACCTGCTGCAGCCGCGACCCCACACGGGAGGCTGGTCACACACTGGTTCCCATCAAACGTCACATGTCCTGGCCAGCGACGGCCAAGGTGGTCACTAACCTTGATGATCATGAATTCTCCACATGGGATCTGACATGTGACACAAGGTAAGCCTGCCATAAATTACTACAGTAGTGGTAGTCAAAGGTTTGAAAACACTTTCCCATTCACTTAAATGAGAAAGTGTGTCCAAACTTGTGACTAGGTTTGGGTCCGAAACCCAGTGTTTATACGGCGCCGGTGCCTAAATGACCGGTATCTACCAGACCAAATAGCATCGCGGATTTCGGTGCCACTGAAATGCCTGCCCTCCTCTATGATGCTCTGAAGTGGACGTTACAGGCAACAGAAGCATCGCTGTTTGTGATGGTAGTTAACACTACACTTGACAGCAGATAACGTTAGCCTACCGTTAGCTAGTAGCTGGATTTAACATGGTTAAAATGCTGACAGCTAACGTTAAATGGTGCAAAGTGTAACTGTATTTCACTCTAGAGGATTCCAACACCGGGACGTAACCGTGTGCAGCTGCCAAAGTCGGAAAAACAACACAGACGGTGTGTTCACTTGATACTGGTAGCCTAGGCCTCATGGTGCATTCAAAGTTATTAATAAAATACCCTTTTCCCACGTGGTGGTTGTTTTTGTCACTTAACAGCAATGTTCTGGTGATATAAGTCATTGTTTTAAGTTATTACATTATTAATAAATCAACTGTCGTTTTGTGCTCTTCTTAGGCACTGGCACCGTGTTAAAAGTATCGCGTTAGCACCAGAATCGGAAAAACCCAAACGATACCCAACCCTAATTGTGACTGGTACTGTACATCTTAACACAGCTGAGCATTGACCGCTGTGGAGGCATAGTGTTGGTTTATTCCCATGCAGAGATTCTTTATGGTAGCGGGAGTTTTCTGTACTGTGTCTGAGGAGCATGAAGTGGATCACAGCTTGTTAGCTTCTTTGTTTCCGTGAGAAACACAGCTCCCTTCGGTACAGTACATTGCCCTGCTGGCACATCATAAAACAAGTTGTGTGTGGCGTAGTTTGTCAGCTTTATGGGATTGTAACTGGACATCAGAAACATAAAAGTAGACACACACTGTGTAAGTTGTGTGTTGGTGAGTGTTCTGTGGCTTCAAGTGTACACAACTGAGCACATACAGTTTTTGCTGTAAACACACACGCACACCGATCCCCAGCTTCACAAGCTATATGACAGCTTTACTGGCACGCTCAGCACTTTCCTCAGCCTCACTCAGCTGGTCACACCATAAAGAAGGTGGATTGCCTCCTGCTCTGGGACAAGGCAAGGCTGAGGAAACAGGGGTGGCAGCGGAGGACGTATTGTACTAGACATTATAGACCGTTACTACATTAATCTCCCATTCTCTTGCAGACACAGTTGTGACTTAATTCTTAAATCTGGACATGACCTGTCATCAGATTGGCACATACCCAAGTATGCTCTACAGTTTTCATGTTTGGATGTTTAAACAGAAGTTTTTCTTAAAAGTAGATGCTGTTTGCTCTACAATGTAAGAAATACTGTACATATGGGCCGGATGGAATCATAGAAACTTAATATCCCATGTGTCCCCAGAAACAATTTGAATTTCAAAACATGTGTAAGGATTTGCATCAAACCCAAGTACCACTATTTTACATTTGAAGAGCTGAACATGGTAAATATGTGGGCTATGCTGAGAAGCTAAATATGCCAGCCAACTTGATGACCCAACTCAAGTGTAAGGTTCTTAATATAAAGACAGTGGCTGGAAATGAAAGTGTAGTAGAGAGCTGCTGCAAAGCAGCAAAACATGTTTTCTTTTTTCCAGATATGAAAGGTAGATTAATGTATATTATCTCTAAGAAAAACAGTCTGGAGTGGATGGTGGGTCATTATACAAATAATCTCGCATTGCCAGATCTCCACTGTGCTGTGTCAGTGATGGAGTATGGTCTGGCCACACCGCCTATCTATTGAAAACAAATGTTCTGGCTTGTTCGTATTTCTTTAAACCAATCACAACCATCCAAACGGGAAAGTAACTGTTATCTCTCGGTTAAAATTTGATATCATGTTCATATCATCCATCCACCCCAAACCACTGACTTCCTCCTTTGTTCCCGTCATAATTACTACGGCCGCAAGAGGGCTTTGTCACTTAAATGTAAACATAGGTTGTTTTGTAGTCCCCAATTGTAGTCTCCAAGCCTAAGGAAAGATCATCAGTGGTTTTTAGCAAAGTTCCCTTCAGAGCCACGAGCCACAGAGGACATTATGCAACTGTTTTCACAGGCTGAGAGGTTCTCCTTGTGACAAGTTAACTGTGTAAAAGTTTTTTTTATGTGTAAAATTATTGAAATAGTCATTTAAATACTATATTATGCAAACATTATTTGACAATACCACACAATACTGCCTCAAACATCACAGAATTGCATCTTTTTTTACACCATCCATACAAATTGAACATTATAAACTGTATACACTTTATTGAGTGTTCTTGTAGGGCTGTTTGTTGTATTGTAAAGTGCCCCTATTGTTTTATCCAGCCTCTGTATATTTTGAAGTATCAGTGAAACTGTAGTACCCTAAAATGCAGAAAGACACAAAAGAGAGGCATTGGGCGGGTGATGCAAGAATACTCAATTATTGCTGTAATATTATAATGTATAAACACACACAAACCCAGTTTACATTGTAGATGTTAAGCTAACAGACCTATCCACAGAAACTTGTTCAGCACCCCTTGATAGTATAAAGGATTCATACTTGTTTATTATTAATGCTCTGATGCCCTCTGAAGTCATTGTGAAAATGTGTAAAAGCTGAAGTATTGGGGTAAATCAGCAGCTCTGAGTGTATTATAAGACAGACACCGCAGAACAAGATGGTTTCATGTTTGATGCTGAAAGCACTTTGTTCTCTTTGCGTTTCTGTCTACATCGGTGGTGGGAGTAGCTCTCTGGAGGCGTCTAATTCTGTCAGCGTTCGTGTCTGTCATTGGCGGGGGGCTGTTGCTTTTGTATCTGGAGATGTAGTCAATTATTCAGGAGGAGGATTTAGCTACTTAATGCTCTCTTGATGTGACACCGTTGATTACCGAAAAAAATCAAAATGGGAAAGACTTGCCATTTGATTTCTCACATTCCCTCACCTTTGGTGCCCTCTTGTAAATCGTATTGCTATTGTAAAAGTATTGATTTAATCATGACAGAAATAGGAAACGTTGTCACTATGTCTCCCTGAAGGGTTTAACCTGGTTAGATGTCAGATTTTATTAACAATGTCCCTACTGTATTCTGTCTCGTAAATGGTAAATTCCTGTGGAAGATCAAAACTTCAATGGCTCAGTCTCTTAATTTCTCGAAAGGCAAACTCATTTTACATTTTGTAAAAAATATGTTTATTAAAAGATAAGACTTTCTTAATGTAAACAGGAAAAAAAATAAAAATAACAGAGATGACTGTACAAAAAAAAAAGAGAGTGCACGTGCAGGGGTGGGTAATGGTCCAAATGCTTCAGACTGAGTTAGAAGTAATGAAGTTGACCAAGTCTTTTATCCTCTAGATGTTTGTTCCAGCTTTGTGTTTCATAAATGCTGCTTCTTGATGTTTTCTATGACTGAGAGAACAAGAAGCAGGCTTGAGAAGGGTCATATGCAGATAACCCGAGATACATATACAGGTATATCTTTCTATTTTTAAATAACTTTTGTTTATATAGCATTTTCAATTGAACAATCAAGTGTAGAACAAAAACATGAGGGCTAGAACAAGGTCAGCTAACATCAGAGACACATACACAAGTACAGTAACAAGAATATTTCGCACACAATGGATGCCAACGTAAAGTCAGTTTTTTTTGTCTTTGTTAGGACCTTGGACGTATAGTTGTACAACCGACTGGCCTGCCATGAATCCACTGATTCCTCTTTGATATATATATATTAAGATCATAGTTTTAGGAAGAAAAACAAATCTCAATATTACGGCCCCAGTTTACCATTTTATTTAATACAATAAGAAATAAAATACTTTTTCAGAGTGCTGCCATTAGGGATGCAACAAACTAACTTTTTCTTCTCCAGCCCTGATTCTGTTTAAGGTATCTGCTGACATTAAATACCAATTATTTCCCCCCAAATTGAAAATCTCACCGTTTTAGAATCCAATCGAATAATTTTTATGTAAAGTAACGGTAAACTATAAGAATAAACTGAATTTATACAGCACTTGTCAAAACAAAGTTACAAAGTGTTTTTACATGGTTGAAACAGGATTAAAAAACAAATCATGGATGCCAATGAGGCAAATACAATCAAGACAATTAAAAATAATACAAACATCAACTGGAATACCCAGTACAATACACAGTGGCCTGTCGTTATAACTAGCTGTAAACTGAGAAATTTTGTGACCAAGTCGAGCCCAAGATTTCAATATTCTTTCAGTATTGACAAAGAGTGGTGGATTTTTGTTGGTGCCATCTGCAACACCCAGTGCATTTAATCCATGTATGCAGCTCAAAATAGTCTGCCAAGCCACTGGGACATGTTCAGTCAGTGTTTTTGCCTGACAGGCTGTCTACTCATTGGCCAACCTGTTTGGTATTCAGGTAATGAATTGGCTGTTTGGTTGTCACCAAGCAGTGTGTTTGACTGAATCAGGTTAGCAAAAAGCAGTCCATTTGTAAAAGGACTGCCTTTGTCCAATCCCCTGGGGCATTGCAATGATAAACCACACACTGTGGCAAGAGCCAGTAGAAAGAAAATGCTCCTGTTTTTCCCCCAATTCTGTTTTGTGGATAGTTTTACACCTCGGGAATTAAAATAAAGTTTTCATGTTGCATGTTAACATTCCTGAACATATCAAAGCAGTACTTGTTAGTACTAGTCTATATCGACGATGTTTCATTAAGGGGATAGTTCCTGTTCTGCTGGAGGTTCCGCCGGATGTTCCTCATTTCGGTCGGATGTCACTCACCTTCTGCTTTCTTTGTGTTGGCATTCTAAACTCTAGTCAAGTTGGAAACATCCTCTGAGCTAGAACCGACAATCAAATTATATTTATCTTTTTTTTTGAGTAAAATTCTCATCACACACTCAACAGCCAATTTTATTCCAGAGTTCGCCTCCCTACGTGCACATGTTCCACTAAAACAAGTTCCTTTCCGAGGCTATTTTGCAGATGCACCGTTGCTGCGCCCGGCTTTAACATTACTAAAGCAAGGTTGTATCTAAGGTAGATTGTTGTTTAACTACACTAATGAGTCATCAGTTCTCCTATTGAAGATATATAAGGTATTTTTCTCTTTACTTTGAAAGACTGCAGTGGTGCCACCTTCGCACATCTATTTTGTCATTGAGTCTAGACATAAGTCTGCCAAACTGGTTGTTATATATGCAAATCATGATTATAGATGCAAATTGTTTATGCAGCTGTTGTGTTTTGTGAACAAATGTTTATAAGCATTTCATTGCACACAATGTTGCACATACAATTAAATCACATCTAAATGAAGTGAAACGAGAACTTGATTTTTAGATGCAAAGGGTAATGCTTGCTGTAGGGCTGTCCCAAACACCATTTTTTGTGCTTCGAAGCTTCAGTATTATTCAACAGCGAATACTTGAACCATACTCCTCGGTGGTGGAGGCCTTTAAAAGGGTGATAGAATGCAAAACTGATTTGACCTTGTCATAGTTGAATAACGACAGTTTGGTGGGTAAATAGGACATACATAGAACCTCAAATTCCCATTGACACTATCCTCTGCAAATCTTACAATTTGAAACTGCCTCTGAAAACGGGCAACTTTCAACGAACCACCGAGTTGACGTCAATAGCCCCGGTAGTCCAGTAACCGAGAAACGGTGACTTTCACTGGATATGGAGGTTTCTCCTCAGACTGTGTGGAGCTCCTAAAGTCTGACACGTCTTACCAAATTTGCAATTAGCCATCAATTTTCGTAAAACGGCCCATATTTGAGCTTTATATAGTTGATTTCTCGCATAAAAAAGTCTCAGAAGTGAATTTAATAACAAAATAGTAGACAAACAATGTATAACTTTGCAGTGTCTGAAATATGACATCTGCTGTCTCGTCTCCAATGTGTTTGTATGTGGTTTGATCAAACCAATCAGCGCGCAGCTCATCTAAATATTCATGAGCATACCATATTTGGAAGAAAAGCTCTTGTTACAAATAGGGCCATATTCACAGGGTAGTTAAGGGCCCATAGAATAACATTCGGACAATTTTCAGCCCAACCAATGTTACATACCCTATTAGGAGACCTTAAGGAACATTGTGAAATACCCTATATAATCATTCTATCACCCCTTTAAAGAATGATGATGCAGATTCTTGGCAATTTCTGTGTAACATATGCTGTATTTTATATATATTTGGTTCTTTGAATACAGCTACAAGCAGAATACATTTTCTCATGATGTATTATGTGTTAAATGTATGCATCTGTCCCAGTCCTTGGCATTTTCATAGAAAGCACATTACTTTTTATATGCTCTTGTTCTTTTGGCGACTGTTGGAGACATTTAAAGCAATGAACCAAGCCTTCTCCACTCAGCAGTTCTGCTCTTTCAATTTACCTGTCATTAAAAGTCAACTATTGACCTTCACTGTATGACCATGTGACATTTCCAAACAATGGGAAAGCGATGAGAGAAAGATGAGCATGTGGAGAATTTCCCTTTTTTTCCTCAAAGGAAAAGGCTTTGCTGTGCCTGAATGCCTTTTAAAAACACTCCTCCTATTTGTTCAGGCGTCACTCTCCCTGCCCTCTCTTATAGTAGTGCCTCATTGCAACTACCACCACCTAAAACAGGCTCATTATAGCACACACTCAATGGTAGTATAAACATGAGACTTACTTATCAAAAACTAAAAGCTAAGCCACAGGCAAAATATTTGATACCTCACAATGTGCTGTCCACTTTTAGAGTTATTTTGTAATGCGTCCGTTCTGTTAAATTGATCCATTTGTCTCTCTGCATGCTTAGTGTTTTAATCTCAATCATCTTGTTTAATGATTCAACTGATGACACCCTTATATATCTGTCTGTCTCTGACCTTTTCATTGACACGTTTTCGCACCTAAGTGAAAACAGTAAAGCGTAACCTTGAATTTCACTTTGTGTCACAACCGCCAATGATGGACCGACAGTGAGCTCTTCATCTGTTCCTGGCAGTATCTGTCGGGCCATTCACTGTCAAGGCCCTTTGAAGGCTAACTGAAAAGGGTCACTTTTGGGTGGGGAGGTTCAGCTGCCTCATTCCTCAGTCACAGGGAAGCAGCAAGGGACTGATAATTTCCATCTCAATCAGAATCCAAGAGAATCTAGTTCAGAGACCAGAATAGAAGAGATGATGGTGCTACTAGTATTAGTTCAGATGCAAAGCTAATGGGTTGCAATTTATATCAATTTGATATGCTCTTATCTACAGCAGTTCAAATACACTGTAGGGCATGATTTTTAGAATCTACTGCAAGTCAATAAACCATATGAGTCAATAAGCATTATGAGAGCTAATCAGTCTTCATTTTTGTTTACTTCTCTCTATGGGCCTACAGAGACCATATTCAGTATGCAATTGTTGGTAATATTGAAAGGAGCAGCGGCAGTGTTAATATTTTGGGAAGCCTGATTTGAATGCCTGCTTCCTATTAAGGAGGGAACTTTCATATTCCAATTAGCTGACACTCATAGGCAGTGTACCAAAGAATAGTGCAATAGAATAAGATCAACTTCAGTTTAATATGAGTAATAAACCTAAAATGACAGGACAGTGGTAGAAAGTACAGCTGAATTGACCTGGCAGTCTGACTAGAATTATTAAGCAAGTCAGAAGTGTTTGGTAAAATCATTTTTAGAAATAGGTGCTACGATACAGTAGGTAGTGCAAGGAATTTTTGTACTTCCTCAGAATAAGATTAAATTCTAGGTAATTGAGGAGTGAAATGAGGGAATGAAAATCATTTCGAAGGCAGACGGTGATGTGAGGTGCTCTAATAGATTTCAGTCAGTGATGGAAGATGGAAAGTGACTCTGTTGCTCTGTCTTCATCAGAAATACAGGGTTACCGAAACGTATGAGGCCAAACCAGCAAATACTGTCTGATGGGTGTATGAGCCTGATAGTAGTTATCTATGTTCAACCGTATACTACTGATTACCCTACTGTTGTCACCAAAGGCATATCAACTCTGCAAATCTGTAGTTTCATCAGCTTTACTGTCATACTGCAGGGACCAAGGCCTCAAATAGAACAAGTTTGGGTTACACTTTACTTGAAGGTATCTACATAAGAGTGACATGACACTGTTATGAGTGTGTCATAAACATTATAAACAAGTCAAAAACTCTTCTTTTAGTAAGTGTTATTCAGTTTTTGTCATGACAAGTTATGGTTAGGGTTAGATTTAGATGTAGATACCTTCAAGTAAAGTGTTACCCTAGTTTGTACAAAATAAGAGTGGTTTGATCAAGGGATGCATGTTTTAAGCTATTTCTGTTTTGACCCATAATTGATTAGTCATTAAAATCATACAAAATGCATGTTTTTTTCCTCAAAGAAAGCTTTATTTAAAAAGTTAATATTGGCTGTTTTTTTCAAAACAACCTAAGTAAATTGGTTATTTACTGTATAGCCACTTATCCTGCATTCCCACTGCATGAAACGACTCGACTAAACATGCTTGGAACCGTACTTTTTGGTTTTCCATTGATGAAAGTTGTGATAATACCTGGTACATTTTTTGGGATCACCTCCATTGGGGTTCCAAGAGAGGTGAGCCGATACTAAAAGGTGGAGTTCACTTCACACCACTGATTGGTAAGCGAATCGTCACCAGAATCATCAGTGGCGTGACATGGTGTCCTGTGTCCTGCAGAAACCCGCTATTTTGGAATAGCCAAGCTACCGCGATAGCAGCCCTCAAAACCACGCTGTGGTCAATTCTGCAAAGTTGCTGATGAGTACGTGCTGACGTTTACGGTAAGCGTATTGTCTGACTTCCAGTGCTCCCGTGTCACGGACGCTACTTTGCTGCTCCAGCAAAAACTTACTCAACTCTGCTTTATTTTTTAATTTAGCAGCTAATTGCCTGGATTGCATTTAAACTACACTAGTTATACTCAAGCACTTATAGTTATCTTCTCTTACAGCGACTGCCTCGCTGATCTCACAATTGTTAAAACTCTGTAAGCTACTCATACATCCATACTTTCATTCATATATATATATATATATATATATATATATATATATATATATATATATATATATATATATATATATATATATATATATATACTTGCTAGGTTTTTTGAAGTGTCAAGAAAGGTGGGTGGAGGGGTTTAAGAGATCCTACTCTAACAGGATTAGTTTGCTGTGTCACCTCATACCTGCCAAGTTTCACTATCAGCTCTTTACAAGCTCCAGAGCTTTCATACAAGGATCAATGTAGTGTTAGGTTGCTATTTTCTCATATTTTCTGAAGTTCTTTGTTTTTGTGTTTTTTTTTTTAACTTAATCTGACACCACTGTTTGGTGTTGTAGCTGCAGAAACAGACTGAGCTGCTGGTGAAGGGTTGGCCTTCAAAGAGATGGTCAGGATCTTGTGGTGTCCAGTTAGCGACCTGTCTTTTCAAAGTCAAGCAGTCAAGCTCTGAGTGACAGCCTGTGTTCAGAGGGAAAAAAAAAAGAAAAAGGGTCTTTACTGCAAGAGTTTCAGGAGCATTCCTTTCATTTTTTCCCCTGTGTTACTCAAGTTTCTCTGTGTATTGAAAAATTCTTTTAAGTTTTTTTTGTCTGTTTGTGTGGTTGTAAAAACTGCTCGGCTTTGAACCTGAGCCTCTTCCTAGAGGGAGAATGAGCTTATGTGTCTTGATTTACAAAAGAGGAGAATAATGCTGTTTCTTTCCTTTTGAGTATTATATTCTTAATGCATAAAGAGTTTTTGTCAGAGTAAAGGATTGTGTTTTGTGTTGGACTGGAAAAGTACAATGCAAATTAGCCTGCTATTGTGCCAGCAGCTGATCTCATTACGATAGCCCATACCTAATGAAGCATACCTTTTCAAACATCCACACATGTCTACATCTGCAATGTCAGGGATACAATTATTTACATAACCCACAGGTTGATATGGTGCTGTTTTATATTGTCTTTGTATGTCATTACTATTTACTGCCCAATTTTTCAACAGGATCATTAGTTTGATTCTGTGTTGTGGATTTTGCATGCCTTGCATACCAATAAGGCTATTCAGTGTGTGTGTGTGTGTGTGTGTGTGTGTGTGTGTGTGTGTGTGTGTGTGTGTGTGTGTGTGTGTGTGTGTGTGTGTGTGTGTGTGTGTGTGTGTGTGTGTGTGTGTGTGTGTGTGGCATCTTTAAAAAGCTAAATAGATGAGCTACGTTTCCTATTAATCTAGAGCTGAACAAGACATATTTTTTAAATGAAAATTGCAGAGCTTAAATTATAAACAGTGTTTCAACAAGCTAGTGAAGGTTTTAGATGGCAAGTGTTCATTTCTACCTGTTGAAATGATTTCTGTCAGCAAATACGTAGGTCGGGTGAAGCCAGTTAAGTTGGTCAAACTACAACTCTGGTTAGTAGGCTTTATGCATGCTGGTGTGGGGACCTAAAACTCTGCTGATGATGGTTTCCTCAAGACTCTTGGGTAACTACCACTAAAAAAAGAGTGTCTTTTGCTGTTAAAAATAATCTTTCTTCAGCTAAACGATCTAGCGGACCCAACCATGTCAGTTTCAGATAACTAGTTAGCTGGTAACTAGCTAGGTAGTTATCAAGTTTGACTAAATAACGGAGAGCTGGAAGATAGTGAGCAGTAGTGGGAATCTCACTGTTGCAGTTTAAATTCTTTAACCTAAGAGCTCTGAAACGGGCCTTTTAGAAGATGCCTGTCCTGTCAGTCGATGAAGCTAACATTAGCTCAAACTGATAAAATATAGAGCTGTCAACTGTCATCAGTCAGATATCAAAGCTTTTTCATAATCACATATGACTCAACAGCAGGTTGCCCTTATTACTGTATGTGGACAACTATGTAGCCAATTAGATTATTATAGAAATTATTGATGACAATTTGTGAATTGACAATTTAAATTGAAAAGATGAAGACACATATTTTCCCTAAAACTTTTCTGCTCTACTTTACCCCATCTGGTCCATTAATGACATGTGGCATTTAGGGCAGTAGCTAAAATATCGCCAACAGACATGTTTTCTCATTTCCTCTTCATATTCTTTTGATTTGATTATGCAAAGACATGTGCTAAAGGCTGTGGGAATCTCAGTTTGACTCCTGTTGTTCAGCACCAAGGCATGCCTTGAAAGAAAGTGTCTTTGCTTTCCTCTTAAATCTGGGTCTGATCCAAAATGTAAAAGAATTCTAATTGTCGTATCATTTTCATCATTGCCTCAAGGCATGATGAAAGGAAGCTCAGGGGAGATGTATTAATAGTGTGTGTGTGTGTGTGTGTGTGTGTGTGTGTGTGTGTGTGTGTGTGTGTGTGTGTGTGTGTGGTCCGTGTGTGTCCGTGTGTCCGTGTCCCCAGGGTTCTTTTGATCCAGATTCTTCAATCTTCACACACACGGATACAAAGTCGTTATTGCGTCATTCAAAGCTTCTCCCAAGATAGACACGCACATTCTCAAATTATATGAGTGAGATGATCCTCATACACATTTAAATGGGTATAGGAAGCTCCCTCGACGGACTCTTGAAAAGACTTTGTTTTGACAGGTTTTTCACATCTAATCCGTCTGTTTTTTATCTCGAGACATGCAGCTTGCAACTGCTGATTTTGAATTGCCGATTCTCCCTGATTTCCGACCAGCTGTGTGATTGATCAAGTCCTCCTGAGAAAAGTAATATGGAGTGACAGCAGGCAGTGACTGAACACAGGCGAGGTGGAGGAAATGAGGGATCTAGAGTTTGTGAGAATGTGTCTAATATTAGAACGAGAGAAAGTGTGTGCGTGGGAAAAGTGCAAAAAAAAAAAAAATAATAATAAAAGAGGCCAAAATTGAACATGCACTTGGCAACTTTTTAATATGGTTGTAATTGTCAAACTTTTGCTGACCTAAACTTATTGTCATATTCTTAGCTGCTGGGACGGGTAGTAATAGGGCTTACTGAGGTATATCCTAATGGGCGGAGTGCTCTCTACAGTCTCTACTGTATTTTAATTTGTCACCTTCCTATGGGTAGAAAACGTTTTCTGTGATTTCTGGGGAAAAACAGGCAAATACACAGAACCATCCTTAAGGTGAAAATATCAGGTCCTGGAGGTTTTACGTTTGAGAATTGGCTGTGTTAGATTTTAAAGTTATGACGAAATTAATTGATTAACAACTAGGTTTGTTATGTTTGTGCTGTTAGGCAGTCTTTTTGTAGTTTGCACTACTGAAAGAGAGATAGATAGGGTGCGGGTGAGTGTTGTTTTCAAGGATTTTCAGAAACATGGGCTCAGATGTGACCTCGACAGAAGGCAAAAGGAGGTGTGTGTGTGGGGGGGGCTCTGAAAGGGTTTAGGCTGTAAAAGCCTGATAAGCCGAAACACAGGCCACATCACACTCCTGCCATCTCACCCACTGATACAATGATTCAACACAGCTGTCAATGGTCTGCAAGACGACAACCGCTGCATGTGTGCGCTGTACGTCCATATATATTTGTGTATTTATACAATAATGGCCATGTGTGCGTGTGTCTCTCATCTGCACATGGATATATTCGTGAATGTGTATGCAAAAATCTTTTTCATTTGTACCTTACATCTGTGCGTCAGTGAGGCTGTGCAGAAGATAGTCCACCTCTCATGTTTGTGTGTTTGTGCGGGGGTGGATAGGTGAGCAAAGGTGCAGCCAGTCCACCTGCCTCTTCAAACAAGGAGAGTAAAGACAGAGACAGAGGATGAAGAAAGGGAAGCAGCCGGGTCCCCTGTGTTTCCCATCCCTGATTAGATTGTGCTGGAATTAAATTTCCCAACAAAAACAAACAGCAAGAGACAGACAGGCCCACCTCCTTCCCTCCCACCGCCTCTGTTCTTTTTATGTCTCCCAGTTCCTCGCCTCCTCCCTCCCTCCCCACCACTCTTTTCCTTCTTTTTTTGTTATCTCTTTCTTCGCTCTCACCAAGGCAAAGCAGCCTGATGTAACCAGCCAATTAAACCACAGATGATGAAGTTTCTTCAGGTTGTGTGATGTTTGAGGTCACCAGGCAGGCATGTGCGACTCCTCATACAACACATTTTTTTGGAAAAAAAATGGGTTTAAAACCCAAATATGTTCTGTTTACTGTCAGATATGACAAAAAAGGCAGCCATTTCCAACATTTCAGAAGCAAAAACCAGAGACAATTTACATTTTTTTTTAAAACAATTAGTTGATTATCAAAGTAGTTGCTGAATATCTTTCTGTCTATCAACTAATCAACTTATCATTTCAGCGCTAGAAGCAACTTCTACCAAAGAGTAAAATGTGAGTTCAAACAACAAGTTAATGTGAATGAAAAGTTAGAAAGACTTTTGTTCTTTCTCATCCTGTTAATCATTTCATGACTCCTACTGTAGCTTGGAAGCCACGTTGTAAGGGGACTCTGGATTTGTGTGTTCTTTAGTAATTGCTCGTCACATTAATACATTAATCGTCATGATGTGAATTTTTCCTGTTCTTGTCACTTTCATTTCTGTGTGGTTTGAGTTACTAAAATAAAATAAAAATATCTCAAGTTTTTTGCTGAAGATTATTATTATTATTATTATTATTATTATTATTATTATTGACAGGACAGCTGAAAAAATGAAAGAGCCGCAGGTCGGAGTCGAACCCGCTGCGTCGAGGAGTAAACCTCTATATATGGGCGCCTGCTCTACCAACTGAGCTATCAGGGTGCCCGTAAATCTGTTTTCTATTCCATTAAATTAGTTGAATTCTGCCTGGAGTGGACACTTATCAGAACTGCCAGTTGCTTTTTGATAGCCGGGGAAAATTAGTTTAGTGGGTGATTAACGCCATAAACAAACGTGACCAAACATTCCCTATCTGCGTTGGTGCTTTTTCCCATGGCTGATCAGAAACCGGCTCTTGCAAATGTGAATGTCGCTGCCTTGTGAAATGAGCTTCCTCTCATTAGGATGAGCGATTTTCACTTCACACGGGACAGTGATGCAAGATGATAGTAAGAGCGTCATAACAGCGTGTAAGATGTCATAAATGAATGAGTATACACAGCCCAGTCAGTAAACATTTTCCTCTCCATGTATTATCTGATTTCCACCTCCTGCACCAATAAACAACTTTTTTTAATCAACTTATCAGGGTTGGGAAGTGAAAATCCCTTTTAGTGAATACAAAAAGAAAACAAGTACTCATGAGCTAATCCAGCTCCCTGTGGGAACTCCTTTTTTTTTTTTTTTATATATATCAGATTACACATCTGTCTGGACTTTGACCCGCAGTGAGTGAAGCTGTCATTTTACCAGCTTGGCGGCTGTGTCACCAGCCTTTCCCCAGGTGCATTGGAGTCACCTTTACAGCCGGGGCACGCCTGCTGCCCTGCTTAGTAGGACAGTGGAGTAGTCCAGCTCTCCTGGGAGACTAGCACATCTCTGTTTAGCTGCCTGCACAGAGGTGACCTCTCACCTGCAGGCTGTGCTGATTGGGAGGTTTGAGTCAGACTGTGGGCTGCTGCTGTGAATAACCTGCTGTTCACTAAAAACACTGTCTGTGTCTGATTTTAGCTCTCCTCTAGGGATGTCACGAGAACCAATACTACCTACACCTTCTGGTTCTAAAATGACAAAACACCAACGATGCCCATTTTTTTGAAGCAACGTAGGCACCGTTAGTGACGATGCCAGTGTTAGCAACATCGGTGTTGCGCCTCTTCCGGAACTGATGGGGGCAGTATATGCTTCAGAGTGTTCCAGTCGATACAATCAGAAGGAGGTCACGAACAAGTGGCCGAGAGTCAACTCTACCCGACCTAAAAACTGGCATGTTCACTGCAAACTCACGGTCCTCTCTTCCCGATCTTCCTCTCTTCCCCTCTCTTGGCTTCAAATAACTCACCGTTGTCGGCTATGGCCGCTGAACAGGCTACACGTTGTAAACAGCCATGGCCCGCTTGCCTGCTCCTCTGGTAACATTAGCCGTTAGCAGGGTTAGCATGGCTGCGTTAGCCAGGACCAGTCGGGATCACTTTACTGGCAGTGTCTCAATTGTTTTTGCGAGTAACCAACTCGGGTACTCTAGCTATATAATTCAATGTGAGTACACAAATGTTGAAATGAGATAAAATGCCCGTCCCTTGTAGCAGTGATAAATTAGCCTGAAGCTAATGCTTAGCTACCTGTTCAGGAGGAAATTAGCCAACTCAGCGTCCTTTTAGGCTCTGAGCTGTCTCCATCTTTCAAATACATCTCCAATATTTACCCGGGGTTTGTAACGTCTCTGGTCACGCAACTGTTAGAAACACTGTTGTTTTTGCACAATACCTTTTTGAAAAGATGCCTGGAAGTCTGGAATGTGTCTGGGGACACAAGTTATTGCACTATGACCATTAATTGCACTTTATTATGTTGTTCTATGCTCTAGTGCACATGTTTTGTATGTCTTATGACATTTTGATATGTTTTCAAGTTAAAGTACATGGAATCTTAGAAAATCCTTTTTTTTACCGTGGTATTGAAATCGGCATTGAGAATCGTGTTATTTTACTGGTATTGGCACTGACTACTGAATTTTTGGTATCGTGACACCCCTACTCCTTTCCATGGGCAATTTTAGACCCTTTTTTAAAATTATACTAAAAATGTTTTCTTTTTTAAAATCAATTTTTGTGCTTCAAGTGAGAGTTTGCGAACTTGTCTGTTAATGACAGAGGACAAACAATTACAGGTTCAAAGGGCTTGAAACAGGTTTAATATGCTGTGTCGCCGATGCTATGCACCTGTAACCCCGTCAAGGAAAGCGTCAACAGAAATGTAGTTTCGGCCAATTGGTGGTGGTTGTGCCAGACTCACGCCTTTGGCTGAGTCTCTATCTAATCTGTCAGAGGGAGGGCAGGAGTGCAGTTTGCAAGTTTAACCTTGGTAGTCCCCAGAGAAGAAGTTGGTAATGTCATGGGGCGGATTAGAACCCAAATTGAAATGTAAGCAACTAAAATTGCTGAATGTTAGAACGTTGTGTCAAATTGGTCGTTATCACTGTGACTTATAAAGTGTCAGGTTTAGTTCCATCATAGTGTCAAAAATTCAGCTGACATTGTTTAGTAGCTCAGAGATTATCGGCTAATGAATTTACTGATTTAACGGGGGGGTTAACACTTTTGCAAGGCATTGTATGCGTGTCACATTCTCATTAGGGGCTGATCCCCCCTAAAGGTCTGATCCTATCCTGGAATCGCCCCAGCTCCTTTCTATTTATCTTTCTCATCCCGTCAGTGCTTTCTATAACTTTTCTCACTTGTATTACCTCAGTCTCTTAATCTTTCAGCTTTTTCCATGTGGGCTGTGTTTACATGCACTCAATAATGTTCTATGTATATTTCCAAGCGGAAATCATTAATCGATAAAGGCAAAAATGCCAAGCATGATCTAGTTCCAGCCTCTTAATTGTGAGAAGTTGACGTAGTGATAGTGAAATAAATGAATGTTTTTGCACTTTAAACAATTTGTTGGACAAATCATGCAAACTGAAGATGTCAACAAAACCGTAGATTGATTATTGAGAAAATCATTGCCAGATGAACCAATCATAGAAATAGTCATTCGTTGCGACCTGGATACAAATAACTTCAGACAAAACTCCTTGACAAATATAAAACTGAAATGTCATGGAATTGTTTAAATGGTAACATAATGATATTATCACATATGATTCCATTGAAAGAGCGTAAATAACAAAACTCAACCATCGTGACATTAAGATAGAGAGAACATGCTACACCTGCACAAATTATTCATACAGTTCCTCAAGACATACATTAATGTATATACATATTCTTTCAGGCCTCTGTTTATATAAAACCGTAGATTGACATACATACATACATACATACATACATACATACATACATACATACATACATACATACATACTTCCTTGTGATTACAAAACCATAGTTAACTACAATTGGAATTGTCCTGGCAAAGCTGAGGGAAAGGAGTTTACATGGTCTGTGTCAGGTATGCATTCAGGTCTGAAATTACACCGTAATCACATTTTGTGTGCATGTAAACACATCAGGGTCTCTCAATACACACTTTGTCTGTCTCTCTCTCTCTCTCTGTCTGTCTGTCTGTCTGTCTGTCTGTCTGTCTGTCTGTCTCTCTCTCTGTCTCTCTCTCTCTCTGTCTCTCTCTGTCTCTCTCTCTCTCTGTCTCTCTCTCTCTCTCTGTCTCTCTGTCTCTCTATCTCTCTCTCTCTCTCTCTGTCTGTCTGTCTGTCTGTCTGTCTCTCTCTCTCTGTCTGTCTCTCTCTGTCTGTCTGTCTGTCTGTCTGTCTGTCTGTCTGTCTGTCTGTCTCTCTCTCTCTCTCTCTCTCTCTCTCTGTCTGTCTGTCTGTCTGTCTGTCTGTCTCTCTCTGTCTGTCCGTCTGTCTGTCTCTCTCTCTCTCTCTCTCTGTCTGTCTGTCTGTCTGTCTCTCTCTCTCTGTCCGTCTGTCTGTCTGTCTCTCTCTCTCTCGCCCTCTCAGCGGTGTGTATCCTGCCAGACGAGCATGAGGCGGGAAAAGGAATGCAGCTCCACTCTGTTTACCTCTTCCTCGTTTTCACGCTCTCTCACTCCTGATACATTCACTGTCATTCTCTGCCACCCCCCTATTCTCTCTCTTTCTCTCTCTCTCTTTTTCTGTGAGTATACTCAGTCATTCAGCGCTGTGCACCGCTGTTGTTTCGTGCCGGTGGGAAGCCTGTGATTGGGGAAATAAGCGCCTGTGCCGGAGTCGGCTACCTCAGAGACAAACTAGGTACAGCGGAGGAACGCAGGGGCTGTGGGTTTTAACCTGCTCATGTTAAGAAGAGATGGATTTGTGGGGCCTGTGAACTTTGGAGAGAATGTACTGCACGTGTAAAAGACATAAACAGAGCATCAGAGATTGCTGGAGAAACGGAGGTCTCCGAAGTCTTATCTTGGACGCTGTCTGATAGATCTGTGCCTGAGAGGTCGAAAAACCCAGCAAGTGTGAGTTAAATCATTGTGATGTGAGTTGGAGACAAATATTACGCATGATTTAACAGGCAAAAGATACAGCTCGGCAAGGTTAACCTCAAAGACATCTGTTATACATGTTTTCACCTGAGACACTAGGGAAAATGACTGTCTCAAGACAGGAATAAAGGAGTAACCTGTGATGTCAGACTTCACCTGGGGCAGTCGTCTGAGACTCGGCTGAGCAGCTGTGGCATTGTCGAGAGGAGGGGGGGAAAGAGGGGCAGCAGCAGACTTAATTTCCAGGTGTGTAAACCACACCGGACTTGACTCACCTGACATCATCCCTTCTCTGTTTGAGTTCAGCCCCTCACCTCATCTTCTCAGTAATCCCTGCTCTCCAACTCGCCGCCACCTCTCGTTTCCTCCCCATGGAGCCACTTGAGGAGCGAGAGTAGCGACGCTGATTAATGTGACTCCCGGCAGCCCGCGTCTGATTCCACAGCACCAGAAATAGAAAGCCGAAAGAAACAGCGGCGGCACTTGTGAACTGTCATCACGTTGGAACAAGAGAAGCACCATGTGGAATCAATCTGGATACTGCAATCACATACCTCACCATGGATATCCCTTCTACCATGCACCCTGCAGGTACGCTATCACAGACTCTGCTTCTGCTGTGCGTAACTCGTATAAGTCGCTTACTTTTGCTTATAGGTCTCGAATATCCTGAAGTTTTCACTGTTTTTGCACATTGTGTCTGTGTATTTACCACGTTTACCATGCCGATGAAAGTGATTGGGCCTGCTGTTTAGTTTTTGTTGTTGTTGAAAATTGTTATTGCCATTCGGGACAGTTGTTGGTCCAGTGAGGCTGATTTGATGCATCCTTGTTCATTGTTAAGTAAGCCAAGGTGTTCTTACTCTTTTCCAAAGTAGAGGTTGTGACTAAACCGGTTTGTCAGGAATGTTTGTTTGGTGAACACTTCAATAAAACCAGGAAACTGGTTTTTCTTGTGCAGAATAATAGAAGGTAGTGAATAGGCAGGTTTACTGATCAATGGGGCAATATAGTGGCAGACAGGAGAGCTGAACTAAGCTGTGATCATGTTTCCCCAAAAAAAAAAAAAATAAACCCCCCCTACAGTAAGTATGTTGAGTTTATTAACCATACTGTATTTGCACAAATGACTATTATCCATTTTCTCTATTTTTAAAAACTCTTTTAAAACAGATTACATAAGACTTTACTGGTCCTCTTCCATTCTGTCTTTGGTCCCCCCCCCCCACCTCGCAGCAGTAATGACGTCACTACATTTATCACAAGGTTTCAGATGTGACCCACTCTCAAATGAACACCATCAATCCTCATTCCCTGAGGGGAGAACAGACCCCTGCCTACGCCTCTTTTTCTGTCGGATTCTGTAATAGTCTATAACCTCAAAAGGCTGCTGGAGCTCAACCAGCAGAATACTGATTACCCATTACTAGTTACTTATGAAGTCCCTTTGTGGATGAGCATAATTAGACCATATCTTAAAAAATGAATAGCATAATACATGATGAACACATACCATGCTAACTGTACTTCCTGCTAGTGTGAATGTAGTGCACATGCATTATAAAAGCTTAGTAGTTGTATATTTATTTTTTGTCTTTATCTGTCCATGTTGTGCACATAGTTAATGAGGATTTGCTAGTGCACTAGCAGCAAAAAGCAGGAACGGTAGGGGTGGCCTGCACCGAGGGGGGGGGCAGAGGGATTTAGCTGATGAGTGAGTCATACCTCAGACCACTGGGCAGGTCAGTGACCTGTCAGATCAGCCAGTTTATGGCAGTGAGAGAGAGAAGGAGAGGGGGAAGAGTACACAGGAATCCAGGAAGTAGCCCTGAGCTCCAAAACAAACTCACCATCGCTATTCACTCCCACTCTAATCTCAAATAATGAAGTACTCTGACTCACACTATGAATATACCACCTGTAGCCCAATCACCTCATGTGTTCAAGTCGAATTTGACATTTTGCTGCATAATTGCAATGTTCGACATGCTTAAGATGCAGGCGCAACACACTGCACACTGCAGTAGATTTACTCAACGTTTTATTTATCTTCTATTTCAGTTCTTATTTTTGTTAACAAATCAACGTCCTCCTTGGTGCTTCAATGCCGTTTGTGCCCTGTATCCCATCTTCTCATCTCGATTTTTAATCCTCTTTTTGGATTTACAGTCCTCTGAGGGATTTTCTGTTCACCTGCACATGCCTCAATAATGGGAGATTGACTGCTTTGTAAAATATATAAATTAACACCTAGATCTCACTGACAAAAGAGGGATCGTGCTTTTTGTTTTCCAGTTAAAGTGTTAAGGGGAGCATTTTGCAATATACAAGGAAGCGGACAGCACTGAAATTAGATCTTTGTTTTTCCTTGGAGGGCAAAGCGATAAGGCATTCAATATTGCATTTGGCACTCCAATAAAATAATAGTGTTCTTACCATTTAATTCATGAGCCTCCTTCTGAACTGTCAAATGGCTGCTCATGTGTTCCAAACTGCTTTTTTAATAATAAAAGCTAAAAATTAAAGAGCACATCACATAAGAGAGATAAAGGCATTGGAATTATAATGTAGCTCGTTCTTTGAACTCAGTGAAAGTTCAGCGATACTTTGCCGAGGACGCTCTGGTTAATGATTCCCTCACCTGTCAACAGGCAACTGCCTGACTCCGCCGCCATTCCTCTGCTTGATCCAATGTGTTTACTTTCAAATGAAAAGGTGCTCATTCGTTGTTTGAGGAAGTCCTTAGCCAGACACCGTTGTTTGGTCCGTTAATCCAGCATAAACCAGCAGCGTCAAGTCAACCGCGGAGGCTTAAGGTGAGCGTGAAGGCTTAATGAGGGCTTGCGTGTGATTGCCTCAGAGTATTGATTGTGTGTGTGTGTGTGTGTGTGTGTGTGTGTGTGTGTGTGTGTGTGTGTGTGTGTGTGTGTGTGTGTGTGTGTGTGTGTGTGTGTGTGTGTTTGGGGGTATTGCGTGGAGGGCTGGTAATTGAGTGTTGTGTTTTCTGAGTGGGCGTATTTTATGTGTTCTACCTATTGATGAAAGGTGTCGACGGTCGAACATATTTGACAAGTGCAAGAAATGAATGAGTTAGAGATATGTTTATATGTTAGACACAGGCAGACAGTGCATATTTCTGTAGCATCATACAGTATATCGCGTCATATTACAGAGAGCATTCATCGGATAGATCCTGAATGAATACAAGAGAGTGACGGGGAGTGAAATGTGACAAAGGTCATGATACAAATTAAAATTCACAACACTGCATGTGTCGAGTTACCCAGACACCCCAGAGGTGTGAACCTGTGTGCACTTAACTGCATATGCGGATTTTACTTATTATTTTACTTATTTTACTTTAATAGTGTGTGTGTGTGTGCGCCCGTGCAGGTCTGTCAGCCACACGAGTCAGGGGTGATTTGGGCTGGTAGCCTAGCAGGGGGTGAATGGAGCAGATTGTCTGAAAGCCTTTGCCTCATACACACACACACACACACACACACACACACACACACACACACACACACACACACACACACACACACACACACACACACACACACACACACACACACACACACACTCCTATACACACATAGGCACAGTCATTTTACAAAAACTCATAATTGACTTCAACATAAGAGCCACCTCAGCCTCAGATATTTGGCTAGATAGATGGCAAAGTGTTTAATCGCCCGCTAATCTCTAAACGTGGACTGATTAATGTCTGTGACAAATTAAACCCAGCAAGAAAATCTATTACAGTGGAGGCGCTATCATGCCATGTCATTTTGTATTAGGTAACTAAATACATTTGCGTAAAAGGATTTCTTGCTGGTAAAGGAATAAAAATGAGCTTTTCAGTGTTAAACCTTATCTGAAGTCAACGCAGAAATAACTGTGAGGAGAGTATGATAGGTAATAACTGTAAAATTAAGGACACTCTAATGGTATAAGAGCTTTTAAGGTGAGTGAGTAGCAAAGAGACTGCTGTATAGCTTCAGAGGCAGAAACTTAATTGACATACATTTAAGAAGATAATGCTCCTGACAGTTCAAATGTCTTGTGAAATTAAAATGCTCCTGATCATTTGGAGAACTACTTTTCACATTTCAGTCTCTTCACATTTTTATTTTTTTATTTTTTTTAAATTGTGAATAAATATTAACATGTGAATGCAGCTGCTCTTTATTACAGGCCAAAATATGGTACAGTAGGAGATTGAGGGGAGTATTTGACTGTGATATTGTTGTGTAAAATGGCACCGTTTTTAATGAGAGAACAACTGAATACATAGCCTGAAGCAGTGTACATGTTGGCACCATTCAGCCAGGCATTAGAGAGAGTGCCAACTTTACATTGCCAACCAGCATAAACTGAAAATAGGACAGTTGAGGGTTGGAGCATAGATTATGTTGGGACAAAGAAAGAGGAAATGACTCCTGCATACAGATTCCAGTACCGGGGAAGAAGATAAAACTAATCTTAGATGCTAAAACGAACCAAAAGTCCTATTCAATGTGTCTTACAGTTGAATAACCACCCTGGTACACACACACACACACACACACACACACACACACACACACACACACACACACACACACACACACACACACACACACACACACACACACACACGCTTGAATGCATTGGGTATTTTTTTTCTTTTTTATTAAAACAAGAAAATGGCACAGTACAGTACAAGCTTCTGACCAAGCATCTTATCTTGGGACTCTCCAGGAGAGTGTCATTCAGTCTCTGTAGCTTTCCTCTCCTCCTACTGAGTGTTGACACTCTACTGCGGCTTGATGTTTGATGTGTCTGACGCTTTGACAAAATGAATTCCCTACAAGTCAATCTCAGGGAGGGTGTCCTCATGTCACAAAGGGCCGGGCTGTCGCAGCAGCAGACTTGGATGAGGATTGCACTAACACTAAAAAGAGAGAGCGAGAGAGAGAGAGAGAGAGAGAGAGCTGCCATGGCTGTTGGTTCTTCCCCTATTGTGGTTGGTCTGTGGCGGGGGTGATGTGGTAAAAGGATGGTGGCTTAACTGTTGATGTCAGTCAGTTTTCACTGCAAAGTCAGAAACCACAGGAAAGCAATAATCGTGGTTGGTCAAACATACACTGATCAGAGATGCTCACAAGTCTCCGACTAGTCAAGTATCAATTCTTTGAGCTAGAGTCCACGTATTTTGCATTAAGCACTTCTTTTGTTTGAGCCTTTTTGTATAAAGTTTTTAAAGCCAAAGCTTATGATGAATGGCACAGCAGCTGCCGGTGCGGTCAACATGTTTGTTGTCCTCTGTCACGTGTGGCCGCGTGCATCAGATATGTTCCGTTTTACTTCGGTTTTACACTAAGAATGTCTGTGCTGCGCTCCAGCTGCGTTCTGGAAGGCAGGAAGTGAGTATTGTCTCGACTTTGTACTTGACAGAACAATGTTGTTTCCTAAAAATAAAGATTGTTCACGAGTTCCGCATCTCGAGTCCGAGTCAAGACAGAAGTCCCTGTGTGTGCAACTTAAGTGCGACTCGAGTCGAATTTCCCTGTGCTCATTAGCCACCAGATTGACAAAATGTATCTACAATATATTGTGCTTGGCCAGATGGTAAATTAGTATGATGTCCGACACTACAAGCTAATTTCCCATTCTTAGATGGGACACTGTGCCCAAATGTCACCCTTGTTATAATTCTAGATGTGTCCCTGTCTCAACCTGCCTAACTCATGACAAGTGGGAGGAAATAAAAACAAGCCATGTTTGTTTTCTCTACAGCAGCCAGCCATGAAGAGTTCATTGAAGGATTGGTGGCTAGAGCCAGCGCAGAAAGCTGCTGGTGGCGAGTGTAATCTGTGTTTTTTTAACGTTGGTTTCATCACATGCAGTGTGTGTGTGTGTGTGCTGTGGCAGGAGTGAGAGCATCAGGGCTGAAAGGATAGAAGGCAGTCTGAATATTGCAAGATAGGAAGATATATCTATCATCCAATACAGTTGCACCTAAAATCTTGCTGGATATGGGTTCATTAGAGTCAAACGGTGCAGAGACCGGACAGTAGCCTAGAGCAACTCTCTTGCTGACTTCAAAGGCCTCACCTCTGTTTGATTTTGGCCAAATTGGAGAGGAGGCGAGATGCTGAGCACTTGTTGAGGGACGTTTGGGTTTCTGTACGGGCCTCAGCCTCGGAAGGTTGGAGAGAGTCCGAGCCACTGACTGTATCTTGTCAAGAGCAATATCAGTGCATCAGGATTTTGTTCTTGTCTCAGTGAATGTGTATGTGTTGTGTAATAAACATACAGTAGCAATAGTCTGGATTGTTTAACAGTGGTACTGGATAGACTACATTTACTTCCATTAGTAAATCTCTACAAAAGTTTCTACAAGAAAAGTCAATAGTAACAAACGCATACAAAAAAAATCTTTATACAGTATCTATTCAACCCTCTGTAACTGTGTGTTATGTAGGAACTGACACATTGCAGCCTTATATTATTTTTTTATCAAAAGTGTAACTTCCACAGGGAAAGGGGGGGTGCATGTCCCCCGTCACTCAAAATCCTATTTTTGTCCCAGTCACTTGTACAGTTTCAGTTAGATTTACTCTTAAATATATATATATATATATATATATATATATATATATATATATATATATATATATATATATATATATATATATATATAACTATATCCTCTTACTGTCCAACTGTCGTCATCCAGATGAGAGATAAGATTAGGTGATAAATATGAGTTGTCTAAGATTATTGTGTGCAAAAACTAAAATGTGATTGGAAGTAAGGTTAGTGTATTAATTAATTAATTACACTGCATTTCAAATTTGTGTTAGACTCGTTAATTTGGAAAGCCTGAAACAACACATTTCATAATAATGTGTTCTTTTTTTAGATTGATATAAATATGAAAAATGTCAGCAAAAGCATTCACGTGGTTTAATTTTTTGGTCTTGTTTTAGGGACTTCAGATTTTGATTTGAACAGCTATATAAACTTAAAACCTGCACGTCAATGATGTTCGTGTATGCTATGTTTTAAAAAAAAATGTTAGAACAATGAATATTGATTGATAAATTGTTATTAGATTTTAATTCTTAAATGTTACTTTTGGTATCATTCTCAAAAATCCAGTATCAGTTTTGCTTTAGTTTGCATTAGGGATGAACTGATCCCTAGCCTGGTCTCTTGATACTAATTCCAGTGCCTAAAATCAGAATATTACTGTAGCGAATACTGAGTTCCAATCTGAAATTTCTTTTGAAAAATGTCCAATCTTTGTTTTGTTGTGGGAAAACTCAATTGTATCATGTCATAGATAACATGACTTAAGCTAGGTTTATATACCCTCGCCTTTAACGTTCATATAGCAAGCATTCTTTTAAAGCTTATGTATTAATTTTATTAATGTTGTTGAAGAAGGTTTATGAAATGTGGTTGTTGCAAATTTATAACATCACTGACTCAGTTGTCATGCCTGGCCGACACCTGCAACTTTTAATAAGTCCACTGTAATAAGTCTACTGATCCAGTGTATTTAATTGGTGCATTATAATTCATTTGTTGTCAGTATCTATAACAGAGGTCTGTAGATTCATTTTGAGCCTGGATGCACATTTATCCTGTCCAAAGGCCATTAGGTTGCAGGACAGGAGCTTACTTCATATTTAGATTCACATTAGGATGATAATGTGTTGATGCACTCAGGGGAAGTTATACCAAAGTGTATTGTTTCTTTCTACTGTAATTATCTTTTTATTAAAGAGTGAATGGTGTTTACCAGACACTGTTAATGTAAATGGAGTCCACAGAGTCTACAGTCTCTCTGCAGGTTTTAAGTACTGTAGCAGTTTTATCAGTGATGTGGGCCGGGGGAAGAAACAACCCCTTACTTCCATTCCAGAGCTGGAGGTGTAGCCTGCTCACCATTCTCCATCTGTCTTTCACTGAAACCCTTTGAGCCTGCCAGTCTCTCAGGTCTCACATTACGCCCCAGCTGGCTCAATTCAGTGGGCTGCACAGCTCTAATCCCTGTCTAATCTGAGACAGCTTTGTGTGTAATCAGAGCATCCACTGTACATGTATGAAGTAGTGGGACTGTGTGGGGAAAAAAAAAAAAAAAAAAAAAAAAAAGGAACACAGACAGGGAACGCTATATGGTTCCCATCAAAACCCACAGTCTGTGGCTGGTTAGCTCAGTTGGTAGAGCAGGCACACTTATAGAGGTTTATGTTTATTCTTCAACGCAGAAGGTCCAGGGTTCAAGTCCGACCTGTGACTGTTTCCTGCATGACTTCCCCCTCTCTCTCCCCCCTTTCATATCTGAGCTGTCCTATCTGTTAAAGGCGGAAATGCCCAAAAGAATAATCTTATAAAAATAAATTAAACCACAGTCAGATTGGTGTTGTCTTGCAGGATATGCATATAGACATTTAAACCCCAGTCCAGACCTGGTGTACATTGTTTATGCCACACATGTTGGTGCTGTCCACTACTCAACATTAAACAGCACTGACTGAAGTGCAATCAATATTTTTAGCATAGCAACCATAGTAGGACAAATGGGACAACCCAAACACATTTCCATCGCATGTATTTCACTGCCCACATTGGCAACTCCAAACAAGAAGAAACTCTGTCTCGCTGAAGTCTCAGTGGACTCAGCGAGAGAAGCGTGGGCCGGAGCAGAACCAGAGTAATTCTCTTCAGTGTCAGTGGGTAGACCGGATTCCTCTCTCCACCTCCTAATGAGGCATAAAGTGCCATTGTATACCTGAATTTTGTCACAGAGGTTCAAACTTTTAATATTTCAGCATATGTTGGTCCTATTGTAAAAATACGTTTGGGATATTGTGTCTGGTAAATTAAAAAAGAAGCAAATGTGCAACTTGAGATTCAAAGCAGGGATGGATGTCATTTTTAGTGCCTACATTTATCTCTGATCTGCTCTGATCTGGAATGTTTTAGTTTATAGGCACATTTGCATTTTGGGTAATAAATGCAGCTGCAGATCTGTGTATCCCTCGTGGTGGAGGAAGTGTTCACATCTTTGAAACTAAGGTTCAGTGAAGTGATAGATGCTGCTGTAGTGGCCAGTCCTAGCAATACAGATCTAACGCTGATGAAAGTATGAATTTCTGAGTTAGTTTTCCTTAGGAGATTTTGTTAAAACATGCCTTTTGGGATTTTAAACTCCCTTGTCTGAAATAATCAGTTGGTTAAAATTCGGGTTGTAGTCTAGAATTCACCACTGCTCTGTTTTCTTTTTTGCTACCAATTTTTTATTGGCACCTTCAGAAATACAAAACAAATTCCACAATGTGTAACAGGCAATAGCAGATGGTGCACAGGACAGATAAACACAGATTGAACAAGAACAAAACCCCCCCCCCCCCCCTCCCTCTGCGGTCTCGAGAAAAAACAAAAACAGAAATCACACCTTGTTTAATCACTCTCCTCTAATTCTTGTGAGGCTGAGGTCACTAAGTCTGATATTTGTGCTGCTGTGCTTTTCCATAGGTTGATAGTTGATGATTTGGCTTTTTAATCCTTGCTGTAGAGAGCTCAAGCATAGCTATGTCTAGAAAATACACCAACCACTGTTTTATACAAAATGAGGGGAGGGGAGCCAGCGTTGAGCTATCATTTTCTTGGTTGCAGTTGAGCCGGCTAGCCAGATTTTCACTGCTCTGTTTTCTCAAACCAATCCAACTGAGTGAGGCTAGACTCTTATGTTTGTTCATTACATCTTGTTGGTAGAACTTGGCTTGAGGCTAGTTTTACTTTACATTTGCCCAGCTGACTATAGGCTGTTGACTGAAATACCCTAGATGTGACCAGAGTGACTGTTAAACAAGCATAAGCATTGAAATCAGCCTTACTCACAATCCTCTAATACTCCGCCATGTACAATTGTTCTGTCATTTGGAGATTTGAGATTTATTTCCAATTGTGTTTCTTCCTCCTTCTTCCTCACCTCCCACTGTGAGCCACAAGATTGTCTGGAGAGAAATGTCGTCGGCCTGGGCTGCACGGCACAAGCATGCGAGTCCTTCGTCCGTGTCTCGGTTCAGAAACGTTTGGACAGAGCTCACAGCCCAATAGTCAACGAAGGGTTTAAAGTGTAAATCAATGCTTTGGTTTGCAGTTGCATATGGAAAGTATGGATGAATCATGGGTTAGGCATGAGTAATAGCAGGTGTAGACATGGAAGCATATTTATCCATCTCACAGACATCAAATGGACAGAGCTAGTTCAGGCAATGCACTAGAATTGTGCTGCTAAATGTTTTATTGACATGTTGTTGCACATGTTATACAATAAGGGGCTCTTTTATGCTGTCATGCTCAGATTATGCCAGCAGATAGTCACTGTGACAGATGGGTGATTGTAGAGTCAGACATTTATTCTGCAATATGCTGTGACTCTGACAAAATACTTGCTAGACCACACCTGGGGGCCCGACCAATCATGGCTTGCTGTCTTTCACGACTTGCATGATGTGCATATGTGATGGGGTGGGGCCACCAAGCTTTCACCTTACAGCACCTATGAATATTAACGTATGTAATCACGGTTTTTATGAATGTGAGTGAACCTGGAACTTTTCATCATCACTTGGCAATAAAGGTGGGAAGTCTTTTTCCTTCCCAGTTTGTATGACACCCGACATATTCTTTGTTCCTATAACGCCCCATGTCTGTTGCTCTTTTGCTGGCTGTTCAAAACTGGGAAGACACTGCGTTTGTATTAATCTTGTACATTAATATGGGCGCTCTGTACAGTGTCTACATCGGCTTAAGCTGCTGCTGCTCACATATAACATTTAATCAGCCCACCCAAGCATCCACCTTCAGATTGTGATTTATCTCGAAGGGGTTGTGATTTATTATCATCACTCTATGCAGATCTAACTTTATGCTGTGGGGAAACAATAATACTCTGTATTTACACAACTGTTCCAACTTCCCAGTGGGTTGGAGCTAAATGTCTTATTGTATGTGTATTGTGTGTATTCAGTTTGTTCATGCTGTGTTACCACTTTTAATCCCCTAGATTAGCGCGGTATATCACCTCAAACGTGGGAGCCAGTGCTTTGATGCAGTCATATTAAATATCCCAGGGTCCTGCGGTGTCAGATCAGGTTGCAATTTGGTGTTGCTGCATGGCATTTAGAAACATTTCCTCAACTGAATCAATAAGATGCTCATCAGTCCGCCTCAAGTGGAAAATGTCTGTGTGTTTGCGTGGTCGTGTCTGTCTCCTTGTGACTGTGCTGTTTTTTTATCTCCCTCTACCACTTTGTCATCGCATCTTAAGCTGTATAATCTATGCATTTATTTTTCACAGTTGTTTGTTGAAAATCTGGTAAAATACATGGATCAAAACTGCCTCTAAAGATATATGTGAATACATGCAAATGAGGAAATTTTAGCAGATTGCCATCATCTCTCAATTTCTTCACCTCTCTGTCTGTGAGTGCTGTTGGTCTTATTAGGAGTCCACACACCATGGTTCATTTCTGTCACGTCATTGGTTCCTAACATGCAACAGGCCTCTTAGATCCTGTCGAATCTCTGGGAACATAAACTGTTTATTTCTGGCATCGTTACTCAATCTTTTTGTCTTTCAACTAAATTTTCGGAGCAGATTTCTAACCCACATCAGTGTCTAGTGATTCCACAAGAAACTCAGTGGTACAGTATGCTTGTTAGGAAATGGTTTAGCCTTGTATTTACAAAAACATTTGAATGTTGCCTTTCAGTGTAATTAAGAAATATATGGAACCTGCTGACATGTTGACCAGGTGTGGGTTGCCAGTGATGCCGACGCTAGGGCTGGGCGATAATGTTGATATATGTCATGATATAGAAAATTAATGCAAAATCATAGTCAACATCATCATCTATCAAGGCAGTATTTTGTCTTTTGTATGATGTAGATAGTAAAGATACAGACATGAAATGCAGGGAGAGAGAGGGAGAAGACATGCAACAAACATCCTTGACTGGAGTCAAACTGGAGATGTTTATATGGTATGCATCTTAACCACTCGGCATTGTTATACATTACATCAGGCAAAACTCCTGTAAAACTAATTTGGTTAGTGTTTACAACAGAGTTTTGTAAAATAATATGGCTCTAGTGAAAGACTATAAAAGATATAAAATGATTGCCCTGGCCAAGCTCACACCTTCATTCTTATAGTGAAAAAAATGAGGTTAACTGTAAATAAATTTGTGTATTTATTTTTGCGTTTATTTGTCAGTAATAGAGAGAGGTTAAAGGGAGCGAGAGATGGAATGACACAGGCAACATCCTTGGCCAGTCCCGAACTGGCGGCATTGCGATTACATCAGCATCCTAAAACTCCAGGCCACCAGAATGCCCCATAAGGACATGTATTTTGTATAACTCTATACATTTGAAGGTGTTAAACCTTGTTAGACCTACTCATGTACACATTTGTCAATAACTTGTGTTCTCTTTTAGAAATATAGCACCATATTTCCAGTATTCCAATATTTTTTGGCTAGTTCATTATTTAAACTGTTTGCTATCTTCTTTTGTTCTTTCTTTCTTGCCAGCTTTGATTCGACTCCCATTGACACACACACACACACACACACACACACACACACACACACACACACACACACACACACACACACACACACACACACACACACCTCTTCCCGTCTCTAAGACTGGGCCCATCGGGAAACTGAAGCGTTTTGAATGTGAATGCAGCGTAGACTTGTCTCCCATTAGCATGCCAGGCTGTCAGTCTCCACGCCGAGTCCCTCGCTGTCCGGCTTAAAGCTGCACTCTTGTCACACACACACACACACACTCACTCACTCACTCACACTCTCTCTCTCTCTCTCTCTCTCTCTCTGTCTCTCTTTCTCTCTCTCGATATGTTGCTTGCCTACCATAAAATCCCACCGCTATTTGGCAATATTTATTGCAATGGACAAGAGTGGGGGCTTATTTAAAGCCAAAGATGGCCTCATCTCGACGTTGCCATAGCAACAAAATGTCCCAAAGCAGTCTCTTGAATGCTGGAGGGGGTTGGGGGAGGTTTGCCTCTGTCTTGTGGCATTACCAGTAGCAACAGAGGTGGACGCCACTCGGTCTGCTGTCTCTGATTGGTTGTGATGGACATCTCTATTACACCATCATCCCTCTACCAACCTCCCAAAATACAGCCTCAATCAAGACAGAATGGCTCATCAGGGCTGAAGAATCCCAATCCTGCTACTTGATGGAGCTGCAATTAACTGTCAGGACTGCTTTATAACCTGTGTGTCTGTCTTGGGAGCGTCGTGGTGGGAGGTGGGGAGAGATGAGGCGGCAGCTGCTGTGAGGGGACATGAGCTGGGACAGCGTCACAACATTTAGAAGAGATGACAATGAGTACGTTTACATGCACATAATAATCAGTTTTTTTCCCTAATTCTGAAAAAGACGATATTCCGACTAAGATGTTTACATCGCTAATGAAAGTAAGTATTCCACTAATATTCCTGTTTACATGTAGCCGTGCAAAACAGGATTTTTTCAAAGTTTACCAGCGGCGGCGGACTTGTTGGACCGTGCGAACACAGCGTCCCTCATTCATTCCTTCAACAAGCTTCTTGAAAACGTCGGCGTAGCGATATCCATAAGCCTGTTGATATCCAAGTCTTTGATAATGTTTAAAAGTAGCTGTGTTTCTCCTTCTTATCGGGTCTCCAGCCTTGCAAACTGTTGGCTGGTTGGTTTGTGTACAGAAACCATAGCAACACACAGAGCTGACCATAAGCCTGCGGTTAAAACCCTGATTGGGACTCGTATTCCGAATGCGCTGTATACATGTCCAAACAATGCCTCTAAAATCTGAATAATACCGGAATATCCCACGTCTTAATCGTAAAATGCTATATTCGGAAAAAGGCCTTATTCGGAATATCCAACCGGAATATGCTGTTTACATGACCTGTATCAAATCCTGAATATTGTCATATTCTGAATAATAGTGGAATATTGGTGCATGTAAATGTACTGAATGATTTAGATGAAAAAAAATAAATTCTGCTTTGTAAAAGCAGGATGTTCCAGGAAAAAATGATGAGTGCTCAGACCAAGGCAATGAGAAAGAGAGAAAAACTGACTTTAAATCAGAGAGTGGGATGAAATGGAGAGGAAACACACAAAGTATAAGAGCATAAGTAGTAACAGTTTCTGATAGGGAGGAGAGAAGAGGTATGGTAGGACAAGAAAGGTCATGAGCTGGACTCATGGCTGTGAGGTTGTGTGTAGCTGAACCAAATCAGGCTGGAAGCTCTATAAATAGTCCTTTACATGTACTTTTGAGGGGCACAAAGGTTGACTTTCCTGGAATCAATGAAAATATGATCACCTCAGAGAGAAGAGCAACAGTGACTCATGTGGCACAAGAGATTTAATTGATGTGGTTTAAGAGTGAACACACGTTGCTATTTTAAACTGAGGATCACAGAGCCTTGGCAAAACTTTTAAATGTATTTACTTGTGATTTTTCATGGAGCTTTTTGCCTTTTTAGTTTATAGTTTACAGTGGGGAAAGGGATATGAAAACATGAAAGTTAGGGAGATGACATGCAATAAATGCCCCCCAGCTGAAACCAAACCGTCGCATACATGGTAAACATCTGGACCTACCTGAAACATACGTGTACAATGTAACTGTATGGATAAAGTATTTGGATATGTGTATATGGATATCAAATTATGCTTTTCATCAGTATTGTAATAAGACACTGTCAAGTTGTCAGTTTGTCAACTAGATTACGCACATTGTATCTGGTCAGTGATTGGTTGTGTCATGCTGATCACCGTGTAATGTTTTCAGCTAGTGTAGTAAAGCAATTAGGGCTGGGCGATATATCGATATTATATCGATATCGTGATATGAGACTAGATATCGTCTTCAATTTTGGATATCGTAATATCGTAATATGACATAAGTGGTGTCTTTTCCTGGTTTTAAAGGCTGCATTACAGTAAAGTGTGAACTTACCAGACTGTTCTAGCTGTTCTATTATTTGCCTTTTCCCCACTTAGACATTATATCCACATTACTGATGATTATTTATCGATATTTTGTTAAAGCACCAATTGTCAACCCTAGAATATCGCCGCAATATCGATATCAAGGTATTTGGTCAAGAATATCGTGATATCTGATTTTCTCCATATCGCATAGCCCTAAAAGCAATACATATCTATTAAACGAGCAATCTTAACTCATGGTCTTAATTGGTCCGGAGCTTTCCACTCTATTCTGTAGTCTTCACCCACAGATTACGTTTGTGCATTTGCCATGGAAATAGATGTTCAAACAGCTCTACGACCTATAATCCATGTTGATTTAAAAGTTGAGCTTGCACTTTATTGGTTTACTTTCCAAGATCAAGAATGAACCATCATTTCACCTGTAGAAGTCAAAACAGCACTAAAGTTCCCATAAGTGAAAACGATTTGTGAAAACACATCTCATTTGTTGAACTATATATATATATAAAAAAAACGTGCACAGTAAAAACCTCTGAATATTTTCAATACTAAATGTTTACTTTTATATCTCTATTTCCCTTCTCTTTGTTTATCCTATAATAAATATTTTAATCTCCATATTGACTTATTAATTAATTTACTATTTAACCTTCCTTTGTCGAAGTTAAGGGCACTGACTCTAACAAAACATACACATCTCACTGGGATGGTCATTTGTGGGATGCAATCCATTTGTCAGTCATATGCCATCTCCTCTCCCGCTTCAGTTATGTTATCTAACGTTCCATTTTTTGTTGTCGTCGGCATATTTGCGTTCAGCTCCACCGGTCCTGCTCTGTTTACTCTGAGCCCTCTGTTTGTATGAACAGATGAACTGTTGCATGTCCACACGCTGTCAGGACAGACAGGATGAGAGATGGTGGAAGTAGATATTGTACAGTAGAGCAACTGCTACCTGTCGTTCTGTCAGGGGGATTGATGGCTCGGATTGTGTCCTTAACAAGCTGTTAGTTGCAGATCAGCACTCCAGAGTGATCAAAGTAAATGAAACGGCTCTTCAGTTTGATGATGGTGATGTTTTAAATAGAACATGGTGTATCATTTATTCTATTTGAATTTTTCCTCTCTTCCTTGGCAAGTACAAGGACCCTATGCTGTTTTTAGCTAATAAACAGCATTAGCTTGATGTTCTGCTACCATTTATATAATATTTTTACGGAACCTTTGCTGCAGAATACCTATTTTGTGACAGATTCTTTTTTATTTAATATATTTTTTTAGCTAGGGCAGTGACATGGCTCAATGGATGGATTGCCATGAAATTTTGGGCAGACTTTCATGATTCAAAGAAGATGAATCCCGATGACTTTGGTGAGCCTCTGACTTTTAGTTTAGCGCCACCAGCAGATCAAAGTTTTTATTTATCCTGTGAAATGGCTCAATATTAACTTGATTAATTAGCACTAAAGCATTCATGGTTCCCAGACAATGTATCCTAATGTCTTTGGTGATCTGATTTTTCCTCTAGCCCCACCATGAGGTTGACGTTTGTGGTTTTGGGTTAAATGTCTCGACAAGTATTTGATAGATTGTCATGAAACTTGTTGGTATAGACATTCATGTTCCCCTCAGGATGAAGTGTAATAACTTTATTGTTGCCCTGACTCATATGTCATCAGGTCAAAATTTAAACTCGTCAATATGACCAAATACCTGCAAACCTAATGACATTCTCATCAGCCTTATCTGTACGTTTGTGTTTGGTGCTAATAAGCAAATGTTGGATGGTAATCATGGTCAAATTTAGACAAATTAAAACCATTATACCAACTAAACCACAGCCTGTTAGCGTGGTCATTGTGAGCATATTAGCATGCTGACATTAGCATTTAGCTCAAAGCACCATTGTGCTATCATACAGCCTCACAGAGCTGCTAGCATTGATATATACTCTTATGTTGCATCTCATAGCCCTTAAATTGCCTCCTCGATTCCTCCACTTGCCTTCCTTCCTCGCTTCTTAGTCCCTCCCACCGAAGAGGCACAGGAGATATCATAGTAGGAGAGAGTCAACGAGCAAATGTGTTTTTGGAGGGGTGAGACGTCCTTTCCTCTAAAGCGTCACACGAATATGTCAGCTGTTTGGGCAGAGTTAGCAACCCCATCAGCTGCACGGCTTCCGGGAAGGCTGCTCTTGTGTATCCTTGCCTATAGCTCCTCGATGATCCCATTCATAGGAAGGACACATGATTATCTTTTTGTAGTGAGGTAGGAAACAAGAGTTGGACTTTTTCAGGATGGATTCTCAAGTTTTAGTTTAATTTAACTTTAGTGCAAGCATTACCCCATTGAAGTGCCCTTCAAGTCCCAGCCCGCTGCAGCAGAGCGGTCAAAGAAAAATTTCCAACGGGTCAATAAAGTATTCCATTATATTATTAACCCTGCACATCGTAGGCAGAAATGCTGTAGCTATGAGGTTCGCAACAACTACTTAAGTTACACCAGTGGCACATTTTTCCTCATTTTACCTCGATGATGTTGACCCGCACCCACGTACAGTTGCCCTACCGCCGCTGAAGAGCAGCCAGGGATACATGTTAACATGCTGATCATGTTAACTCTGCACTTACTTCCTACATTCTTGTCCTCTATTACTTTACAATCCTCATTCTCGCCCAGCAACTGATGGCCTTGTCTACAAAACTCTGAAAAAAGTAGTTCATTTGTAATTATAAAATCCATAGAAATAGCTTCTTTTGCAACACATTGTGTGCCCCCTAAATAGCCTCCCCAAATCCTCCCTCTCTCAAGCAGATTCTCAATCTGTTCACAATGAATCTTATTTGCTGCGAAGGCACAAACTGCAGTGTAAAGGCACATTTTTAGTCAGTGCAGGCACTTCCTTAATGAGCCTAAGCATTATTCACTTCTCTACATGCTCTTCTGAATCACAGGGCTCCATTCCACTGTCATTCCTGTTTATGCTAATGCAAAATATTTTCATTATCTCTGCAATAAGACATTTAACAGGCTCCCTGCTCCTCAGCTCGGTGAAGAGTGCCTGTAATTAGAGTCAGTCAGGCGCTGAGGTAGGAGGCAAAAGCATCACAGCTGATTTGAATATGGACAAGTGTCGAACAAGCAGTGATCTGATTCCCGTCGAGCTATCAGGAAATGCTCCTGCATGAAGTCTGGATAATTACAATGGGTTTATTCTCAAAGTACAATGAATGTTGAAGAATGAGCCCTCGGGACTGTGATGTAAGGTTACTGACTACGTAGTAACCTAAATGCATAATGGATCCCTCTAGTGAATGTAGATGTCACCCTGCGGGCATTTACACACTTTTAGTAATGCAGCCACATTTTTAAATGTTAGATTAGTGTGTTTTTAAAGGTCCCATATTTGAAAAAGTGAGATTTTAATTATTTTTTTAAATTATAAAACAGGTCAAAGTGCTACATAAATACTGTGAAAATATCACAACGCTCAATCCACAGAAATGCACACAGCCTGTATTCAGAAACTGTGCCTTTTTAAATGAGCTGTCAGGAAAATATATATATTTCTATATATAATATAGAAAAATATTGTGTTTTTTGAATATTAAAGCATGTAAACATGTTCTAGTAGAAACTCAAAATGCAAACCTGAAAATGAGCAAAATATGGGACCTTTTTAAAGGAAAACATTGAGACACAAGAGCTGCAGTAGTCCTAGACCTGCGAATGTTATTAGTTTTGCAGATAGTACATAAACAAATAAACATAAAAACAAATTTCAACCTAATGATGGTGTTAATTGATTTACACAAGTTATTCAAATTCATCCCGAAGGGGAACAGGAATTCCTGCACTACATTTCATGGCGATCTATCCAACAGTCTTCAGCACCAATAGGGCAACAAGGTTGGTTGTTCGCTGCAGCCATCTTTATGCAAAAAATAGCGCTCTCATTCAGTGCGGAGGACAATACAAACCACATCTGTTCACCTTGAAAACAGATGATTCAAATTTTAATTTGCAAAATGAGATTCTGTTGGCGAAAACTGGTTAAAGCGAAACTGAATTTGGCCGAGACATAAAGGGATGTCTTGCAGATACAGTATGTGAAAATATGAGCTTCAACAAAACACCTGAGAGACAGTACCACTGTACAGCTGAGAGCTGCGATGACCGCAGACTTGATGCATTAATATTTTGAGTTTAAGAGATATTTTTCTGCACCAGCTACCTGCAACCATGAGGTGAAAATTAAAGCTTTTGCGTAACTTTTTCATATTAATCAACGTCCGTTACATTCAAGCCATTGCCAAATGAGTTCCTACAAAGCTAATTAAGACTATCAGCTCCACAAAACTCTCAAAATTTCTCAGTATGTCTATGTTCAGAAGATTTTGGCGTCCCGCGACTTTTGCGCGCAGAAACTCGAGTGAAGATAATGACCTCTTCTGAAGAGTCCATGTTTTTTTTAATCCACTGTGTCCTTCTTGGCTACTAACAACTGCGTGGAGGAGGGGTGGGGGTGGTGACAGTTTTGTTATCATTACTTAGAATTCCTCATGGGGTTGACAAATACTACTCACTATAGCTTTAAAATGGCTTGTTAACATTTTTCATTGAAAGTAATGACCGCTGCTTGCTCCAAGCTTGTTCACCCATTTGCAGGTTGAGAGGTTTTTAATAATGAATACTGATAATCTTACACATCCATTTTGGGCGATGCTGGAGAACAAATGGAAAGATTTCTTTTTCACAGATTCATCAGAACATTCAAACTGTCAGTGAATATTATTTCCAATTCTGCTAACTAGTTTCTTTTTAACTGCTCTACTGTTTAGTGTGCAGTAAATCGATCAAACAAATAACCAGCCCATAACTAATATTAGCATAGCAGCACTATAAAAAAATGGCATGTAGCGCCAGGGCTCGTTTTGTCACCGTATGCTGCGTTGGAGTTGCGTTTGTGGTGTTGCTGATGGGCCTGCTGTGCTTCTCTTGCTGCATCACTGTGAAGTCTTTCCCTTGTGTGGGTGATGTATTGGTGAAGTGTTTATGTTGTGAGGCAAGTGCTACAACGACAACACAGGGGCGAGAGCTGTTCAGTGGAGGCTGAGTGTTTTTCTACCGCTTTGACTTTGGCTGTTGACAAGTTTAGAGATTGAGGGGAGGGACCATGTTTCCTGACTATCACCTCTGTCGGTACGAAACGGTATGCACACTAGTTTAACTTTATTATCGTGCAGTAATAGTGATTATTCTGACGTTTTATGGAAGAAATGAGTTTCCATCCTGCCTGTGGATTTTAATATAACGCCCGCTTCTTTTTCTTTGTATTCCAGGACTTATTTTAAATAATATCTTGTAAGTGTGTTTACAATACACACACAAGATAATACATTTAATGAAACTACTGGCCGTAATATGATTGGATTTGCCAATGCACATCATGCAATCCATATCATTTGTAGCTGAAGTGTTTCATGATTAAACTTCAATAAACATTTTATTAGCAATGTAGTTCACATTTGCTCACTTTTACAGTCACTCATGAAGAAGTCATAAACTCCAAAAACATTGAAGTTGTGTCATCTAATAAATGTTTACGGGCAATCTAATTTCGAGTTAATTCCAAATGAAAACAGGACGTAAAATTGGTTTGCTTGATAGTTTTGTATTGATCTTATCTATTATTTCTACTGTAAGAGGAATCGCATTACATTTTTATGTAGTAGCATTTGAAATATGGCCAAATATTGAATGACCGCCCTGAAAATGTAACTCATTTTTAAGATTTATTCCCCTAATATGTTGAGTTAACACGGTCATTCTGCCTTTCAGCTCTATCTTGAGACCTCTAGACTTTGCACCTTGTATTTTTTCATTTTTTTCATAACTATTACTTCAGAGAACCATTAGTTAGTTAGTTAAGTCAGTCAGTTAGTTAGTTAGTTAGTTAGTTAGTTAAGTCAGTTAGTTAGTTAGTTAGTTTATTTCGATCACATAGATACACATCACATACACTACCAGTCAAAAGTTTGGGGTCACTTATAAATGTCCATTCCAGACAGAATACCAGCTGAGATCAGTTGCATTGTTTTTTTAATCAGGGCAGCAGTTTTCAGATTACATTATGTGTTTACATAACTGCAAAAGGCTTCTCGACTGTTGTAGACAGAAGTGTCTGAAGAAACACTTGAAATGCCATGCTTTTTGGTCTAAACGTCATACTCAAATTAAAAGTGGTACAGCTCCCATATACTCTGACACTCTGGGGTGTGCCTGATATCATTGGAAAGGTAACAGTCTCAAGTTTTTGTTCCAAGTGTCAGGGTGATTCTAGGCCTTACTGACACAGAGTTACAGAGGCTAGAATGGAGGTTTTTTATTTCAGTCCAAGTCATTCAACTGTAAAATGATTAGAATACACTGCTGTAAACACATCTGACAGGTGACAGACAACACAGGGCATTAGCCACATGTCTCAGCTTACTACAGAAAAAATAAGGCCAAAAGACTCAAAAATGTTTAAAAATGTTTTTTTTTATTTCCATTTGAAAAGTGCAAAGAAAAAAGCCAAAAAACTACAAAATACAACGCTTCTCAAATACACAAACACATCCACATCAATCACCTTTCCAATGATATCAGGCACACCACTGAGTGTCAGAGTATATGGGAGCTGTACCACTTTTAATTTGGGTATGACGTTTAGACCAAAAAGCATGGATTTCAAGCATTTCTTCAGCCACTTCTGTCTACAACAGTCGAGAACCCTTTTGCAATTATGTAAGCACATAATGTAATCTGAAAACTGCTGCCCTGATTAACAAAACAATGCAGCTGATCTCAGCTGGTATTCTGTCTGGAATGGAGTGGAATGGAATTTTATAAGTGACCCCAAACTTTTGACCGGTTAACATGACACCTTAATTCATACGGTGTCATGTTAACTCATTTCTAATCACCTTCCCTTTTTACATTCTATTTTATTTATATTTTGTTCTTAGGTCCCTCAGAATCTAATCAAGCTTATTAAATGTATTGTTATTCATTTCTGTATGTTATATAACACACATATTACGTGCAGAAGATATGAAACAAAACAATAAACAAAACAAAATACATTCCCATTCATATACACATTTCCATACGTGCATCAATAGGCTTTTGTCAGTGTATCAGTTGTCAGTATTTTGTCTTTTCAGTGCTTTAAACGTGTGGTGAGTAATTAGCAGCAGTGGAACTGGCAATATTTGGGTTAATTAACTTACTAATACACTTACTTTTAGTGTGTCCACAGAAATATGGCTATATATCCCTTTTAAATACTTTGTTATCCAATAGAAAATGGCTGTTTCGTAGATGACCCTGGTGGGCACGTGGCAGCAGGGTCTCTCCATGCCAGTGATGTCAGTGATTCGGGTGTCTGCCTCAGTTATTACTGGCACCGTGTTGTTCCCAGTCTGCCAGCAGTGCTGAGCGACTGCCTCGCCTCTGTCAGTCCCACCTTATCCCCTCTGTGCTGCTGCAGATGCTCTTTATTTTTACTGGGTCGTACTGAAACCAGAGTCGAGGTGGGGGGGAGCTGCCTGGCAACATAAAAGCGCTGTGATGTAATGAGCAAAATGATGCTTCCTGCATTAGCTCTTAAGATGTTGAGGTCATACACCGGGTTGTAGCAGGGCCACTTTACCTACACTTCCTGTCTGAACAATAAACAATGGGTGTGACAAAGGGAGCCAGGTGAGTGGGAGATGAGGCAGTGATGAGCTAAAGAGCAAGCTGCTTTGTGCAAGCTCTAGATGCACCTCAAAGTAGTCCTCTTTGTGTTAAAATACTGGATCTGGTTGTATATAGAAAAATCTTTTTCTGGTAACTACATTGGCACAACCCTCCAGCCTTACTCTAAAAGCCTTGCACAATTTGTGATAAAGCACCTTGAAAGCTTAGCCGTCACCACTAAAAAAGGAAATGTGGCACCAAAGACCTAGCATTATGGGTTGTGCTTATCAGCCTGATAGTCTGAAGTGTGACACAAGAGATTCATAATAACCCACATTACAATGATGTTGGTGCCAGTGGGCACACTGGTAGCATTCAGCTCACACTCTGCCACAGTGGCAGATAAATGTCTGGTTTTTACTACTTAACCCGACAAAACCTCTGTGGGCTTTTATACACCTTCATTTAATCAAACAAGGGGACAGTTCTGATTGCTTTCTAGCCTGAGTGGGAGTGAAGAACGGTGTGATGGAGAGAGTGTGAGAGAGATGGACTGTGAGAAAATCAAATAAAAGAGGCTGTTTGTGTTTGTGATGTTTGCTGAATGTGTGGGTGGGTGGGTGGGTAGGTGGTAGTGTATGGCTGTGAAACCTGAACAAGACATGGTGGCAGCAGCATGGAGCTGAACCAAATGTGTCACCGCCTCATGTTCACTGGGCCAAGGAAGGAATTTGCTGGCAGCGGCGGCCTGCTCGGAATTCAGCAGGCCGACTGAGTGTGTGTGTGTGTGTGTGTGTGTGTGTGTGTTTGTAGTGGTCAGATTGTATTCCATCTCTTTACCCCCTGGCCAGTTATAGGACTAAGCTAGTATGCTAGCGCTCCCTCCTCTTTCAGACAGGAAGAGCGTGCAGTTCACGCAGCATTCGCCCACATTCTCATGCTTGGAGGGGAGCAAAATTAATGAAGCTGCAGCAGTGACCTTGTGGACACAGGTAAACAAAAACAGTCTGCGGCTTTCTGTTTTCTGCTTTTCTTTCTGCTTATGCTGAGGAAACTTCCAGCATTTTTTGTCATAGTTTTATTTTTGCAGTGGCAGAACAAGGTGGAAGTGGGCTCTAATGTGATAGCAGCAGCACTGAGCTGCTCGCAGGGCTGCTCTGTCCCTACTGCTAGCCACCAACAGAGCAACACAAAGTGTCTCGCAGATGTTTCTTGGACTGATAGCATGCTTGAAAGCTCTGCAACTTTAAGTCTATATTGTATTGTATCTCTCTGCATGGCTGCAGCCCAGCTTTGTGTTGGTCAGGATAGTGAGCTCTTCAGTTTGCTGTAGCACTGTGGTCCTCCAGAGCCAAAGACTAAAGGAAGCCAGAGACCATCCACTTCTCTACAGTAATATTTCAAACTGGTCAGAGTGGGATGATAAATGGATTTAAAGTGTCTGTTTTTGCTAAATAACCTGTAAAGTATTATGATTTGTTGATTAGTTAAAGACTCTGTGTAGAGTGAAGTCAACTTTATTGTCAATTCTGCGATATGTGCCAGACATACAGAGCAATTGAAAATACGTTTCTCTCCGACCCACGGTGCAAAAAGGACACGTACAACATGTATAATATAAAAGATAAGAAATATATA
>CM042320.1:8210682-8418182 GCA_023566125.1 Zingel zingel | reverse complement strand
GAATGGCAATGACCTTGCTGCATTTCCCCATACTGCACCGGCAGCACTCCTCCCCTAGCCCTCCCTCACTGCACTTCAAACACATTTCATCTGGAAAAACCCTTTAAATAGACGTGACCTTTGACTGAGAGAACACTCACTCGCCAAATAATTTAGAAACGCACTGTCTACTGCTACACATTTGTTAAAACACAGGCAGGGTGTTTGGTGGCAAACGATACAAAGACAAATTCCTGTTATTTATTGGCGATAAGAGTTGCGAGCAAAACCAACAGAAAAATCAGTCACAGTCAGATGGAAGTGTGGCTTATCGGTGATGATGACACATTGATCAGTTCAGCATTGATTAAAAGAAATGTCAGAGTGCCATGTGTAGCATTTTAACTGCAGTAAATCATTACCACATTAATGTTATTAACTGAACACAAAACAGAAGCACAGATGAGAAGCCGGGCAGCCTCAATCAGCCTCCTGTATACTGTGTCTGACCTAATGTAATCAGCTGGGTTGCCTTATAGCCAAACACATGCTATTGACTTCTTTTGGAAATTGAGTTGGTTTACCTGAATGTTCACTGCTCTCATCTTGCATGCTCTTCAACATACATAAATAAATCCAAGTACATATTTGCTAATATTTTTTTTCCTGCTCCTTTTCAGTCTGTGTATAGAGAGCCGAAGCCACGCCCTTCTACTTTCGGTCCATGGGACCTAGCTTTTGAAAAAAATATGAACGGGAATCAATGGAGAGATAATAATTATTTTTTGGTCCGGTTTGAATTGAGCCATGGATTACAAATATGATGTTCGTCAATTTAAAAGATAAAGTTTCAACCGAAGAAAGTCTCAGTTAGCCGTAGGTTTCTCCGTGAACTACATCTCTCGTCTGACACAGTTTACGTCACCTAGCTTGATGCTCAACTTGCTTGCTAGCTAGCTAGCTTAGCTCTGTTCTACAACACATGTAACGTTATCTTACCTGATGTGTTTTACCCAGGGAAGTGTTTTCAGCAGATAAGCAAAAGAACAAGCGAGATCCGCTGCTCGTTTGAGCAACGTTACAGCGAGACGTCATCCATGCGACTTTGAAGTGTGTAGTCTTTCTAATTACGTATTTTCACAGTCTTTTACTTCAACAGTTTAACAATAAACTGAGACTTTCTTGACTTGCGAAATTATCTATTAAACTGATGAACATCATATGTGTAATTCATGGCTCAATTCAAACGGGATCAAAAAAATATTTGTCTTTCCCCATTCACTACCGTTCATATTTTTCCTGAGTTATGGTCCCATGGCGTTCCACCGGAAGGGGAGGGACTTTGCCTCTCTATACAGTACGTTTGTTATATGATGGTTTACATTGTGTATGAATTTCTGTGTTGGAAGTGTACACTTAAACGACCAAGAAAGAAGTCTTTAATGCCCTCACTATGGGTGTAAGTGCCTAGCTATGCAGTAAGCTTACACAACAATAAATGTTGAAGACAGTGGGTCGCCTTAGAGGTTTAAGCTAGAAACAATTATAAAACAGTGAATTTGTTGTGTTGAAACTAGTACAGTTTTCCAAAGATAGTGAATACAAATCAGAAAAAGATGAGATGCCATAAAGAAGAGCTCGACCAAAGGTAATGTACCTTAAGTGTGAGTTACAGACTACAATCATATTTGTGCTAACGTTTGTGTATTCATTTCCCAAACATTTCAATGAATTTGAATTTAAATTATGGCAATTATAAATTCAAGTTGAATTCACTATGGAGCACCTTTTTTAAAGCCAAAAAACAAGTTTAAACTACATCACAAAAGTGGACTAAACATAATTTGAAATCAAGTCCAATTGTTCTTTCCTCCTCCAAAAAACAATTATATTGCTCATTTAGGTTATCAGGTTATCAATAGGCAATTACAAAGATCAACGACAGCCAATCACGACTCAGTGCGGTGACAAAGTAAATGTCTGAAGTATCCCCCCACTTTGTTTAATGTCTGACTACTATAATAAAGGTACTGGCACAATTTCACACAGGTTCTAAAGGGGCATTGATTATCAAGAAATGCCCATTTTTCTTTGGCACGGCGACAAAAAGTAAGAAAGACCTTTAGACTTTAAATTGGTTTCAGAGCTGCGATTGATGATTTATTTTTGTTTTGGATTAATCAAAATAAATCAAATTATTTTTCCGGTTATTTGACTAATTTTTGTAGTCTATAAAACGTCATAAAATAGTGCACCACAATTCCCCAGAAACCAAGGTGATGTGAAGATATTCCATTCATAATGATATATAAAATGTATAATCCTAGTGAAATTTGTTGGTGATTAAATTTCAGTCAGTCGATTTAATCATTTCAGCAGCACTATAACTTTGCTACAAGGACAAACAGGAGTAAAGCAACTGGAGTTCCTTGAGAGACACAGTGACACCCAAGTCATATGACACAGCAGGTGCAGTGTGTGTGCTGTACGCCAGAGAGAGAGAGAGAGATCATGTGTGTTTGCATGAGAGGTGCTATGTGTTGCTGTCATGGACGGCGGCGTGTTTACGTAACCCCGGAGGTTTACCACCCGTCCCTTTATAAATGTCATGTGGATATCGACCGGGGCAGCAAAGTCAAACGCAGAGGCACAGAGCTTACCCGCTGACAGCAGTTCAGTGGTCAAGATTGTCTTGTAAGAGAAAGATTCGGTTCAATTCCCTAATGTCATGCCTGCCTTTGAATAGGAAACAAAGTCTGCTTCAGCTGCAGGGGAGCTGGTCTGATAAATGGAGATCAATCAAGAGGACCATCAAAATTACTAAATTACTAAACTGGCTTGAAAGGCAGAGTGGTCTTTGAATGTTTTTCCTCAGATGACAAAGTAATGAACCATTTTGTCTGAACAGCTTGTTTGTGTTTCTGTGTTTGGTTAAAAATAGGGATCGACCGATACTGTTTTTTCTAAGGCCAATACCGAATATTAGTAGTTAATGAAACCGATAACCGATATTTGGAACCGATATGCATTGACAGTAAAAATGAAAATCTATAAGTCACACTGAAGATTTTGTAATGTTAAAAACTCTTAGTTTAAAGGCTTTAAGCAATTATTTAATAAATTAGAAACTTTCAACATAATACCCAGTAAAAGATTAAGTCAGACTCGGTGGTGAGTGAGAGCGAAGCAGAGAGACAGACACAGAGCTGTAGCGGAGCCAAAGTAACACTTTTTAATTCATAAACTTTATCGGTTTTCAAGCAAATAAAACGCTAATGCAGATAATCTGCCAACTGCCAACAAATGGCCCGATAAACGGCCAGGGCCGATAATGGGTCTATCCCTAATAAACAGTATCAAAAACAAGGATTGATATTTAAAAAAATTGTAAGGATAATAACTTAATCCGAGAACAATACATTTTCTTTTATGAAATGGAAAAGAGAATTTCAGAAAACAATTGAGTCATCACTGCCTGCTGCAGGTAAACATTACACCTTTCATGGAAAGCTAAACGCATAGTGTCAGCATCAAGTAGGCATTTTATTCAGTGGGAGTTTTTTTTTGAGAGATAGCTCTTTTAATGATATGGTTGTTATGTAAGTCACTCATGACTGGAGAGCTACCAGGGGAAGGTTGAGTCGTGCCTCAGTTGTCCTTGGAGATTAAAGTTTACGGGACAACACAATTATTTGGATGAGTGGAACACATTTTTACAGCTGCACTGTATGCTTTTAGCTGCTGCTGTGTTACAGGTGCACTTATCTGTTACGGTAGCCACAGTAAGCTACAGTAAAATAATTTGAGATGTAATACACAATGAGCACTATGAAAGGCTGAGCAGAAACTTTGAATTCAAAGCCTTCAAGCACTCAGCTGACCCATTTGGGCTACATTTTGAATGCCTTTTAAAAGTTTTTGTTTGCGTACAATGAGTTCATACAAACGTCATCTGTACCCTTGTATCACAGCTCTCGCCGTGTGAAATGAGATAATGTAGCATATTAGCACTCGAGGCACTCCGACCCACAAAACCGCATAAGAGGACATGTCGAAATAAACATGCTATTACAGAAGTTTTTGGCATAAAAACAAACAAAACTTTCTGTTTTCTGGAAACTTTATATGAGTCAGCAATTATATACACGTACATTAATTGCAATTAGCAACATATATACAGTGGGGCAAAAAAGTATTTAGTCAGCCACCAATTGTGCAAGTTGTCCCACTTAAAAAGATGAGAGAGGCCTGTAATTTTCATCATAGGTACACTTCAACTATGAGAGACAAAATGAGAAAAACAAATCCAGAAAATCACATTGTAGGATTTTTAATGAATTTATTGGTAAATTATGGTGGAAAATAAGTATTTGGTCAATAACCAAAGTTCATCTCAATACTTTGTTATATACCCTTTGTTGGCAATGACAGAGGTCAAACGTTTTCTGTAAGTCTTCACGAGGTTTTCACACACTGTTGCTGGTATTTTGGCCCATTCCTCCATGCAGATCTCCTCTAGAGCAGTGATGTTTTGGCTGACTAAATACTTTTTTTCCCCACTGTATATATAATTAGCAATTATATATACGTACACAAGCTGTGGAATCCACTGCCAGACTACATCAGACACTGTGACTCAATTACTGACTTTAAAAACATACTTAAAACATATCTCTTCAAGATGGCTTATGGACTGACTGACTGACTGACTGACTTTTATTTGTATTTTTATGAGATGACTATAATTTTAACAACCTTTTTTGTTTGTTAAGTGACCTTGGGTGTCATGAAAGGTGCTTTAAATAAAAATTATTATTATTATTATTATTATTATTATTATTATTATTATTATAATAAAGGGGAAATCAGTCGATGTGTTAGCAGATAATCGGGGACATTTGTCTTTATGTGTTTGGTGAAACCTGATTTCAAAATTGGCCAGGATTACAGAACTCCCCGCCCAGCCTTGTGAAACATAACCCTTCCTACAACTGTATCAGCTGTTTGGTGTGTAGCCTACTGTAGTAACGCAAGCAGCAAGGACTCTCCTGCACTAGACGCATATTTCATAATATTTCAAATGGTTACAGAAAATGTATTCGCTTACATTTTTTATTTTGATGGCATGTGGCAGCTTGTTGATAAGTGGCCATGGTAAAAGCTGGATAATATATTTTATCCCTTACATATAACATCACTGTATTCCATGTTGTTTTTTATGTAATAAGGATCAGGTTTTGTAGCTGCATTAACCTTTTTTTGGCCTCATGGAAGCAGAATCTAAAGCTAGCTGAAATCACATTTGACATATTGCGGCCTTGTAAAATTGATATAGTTACTGTGTGACAACCACAAAAGGGTTTTTCAGAGCTTGTTCCGCCAAAATCAGCCCTCTGCTGTGGCTGTTCTGTGTGTGACTGTTTAACAAACCAAATAGGTCACTCCAGATAGAAACCAGACGCTCTTTGAATCTGAGGAACTGACACAAACAAAGTGATATTTATGTTTTAGACACTGATACTACTTATGTCGCCCACCACTTCTACTGAAACTGCACTATTCTCACTGGGAAAAATAGCTACGAAAAATAGACAATGGACTCAGAGATGCAAGGTACATTGTGAATTTTTTTTTGAAGGGCATTGTTAAAAGGGTGCTTTTATAAAGCTTTTAGCGCTACCTTCAGCATTCCCTTTACAGTTCAGGTCATCGTTGCCTCAGCTCGACTGAAATGACACCATCACATCTATTATATATCGCACTATTTTGAACCTCGCTGCAGAAGGAAATCAGAGCCGCTGATAAATAACCTCTCAGGACACTGACACGCTGTTCCCATTCATGGTCTGTGAGCAATCAGACATGGATTCATCAGTTACCCAGGAGAAGTGCTTCACATATCAGCTGAGGAATAAACAAGCCTTTGTGTGATTTCGCGCATTCGATATCCAAATTTACTGCAAGGCTCACTGACTCTCACTGGCCTCAGCGGTCATAAATAGCTCTTTACCATTTAATAGTCAAGGCAAGGTAATCAGTTCATAGGTTTAACATAGTGCATTCAATTTCATAAGCTCTCCATGAATACTGCATGCATCTATTAATTCTTACACATTTGTGTGAATGAGAGAATATCTTACGGCTGTCATCATGGCATAATAAACATTATTTCTTAAGTGATGTGTTTGATTTATCGTATTAACCCGCACATTTTGTTTAATATTTGTTAATAGAAAAGTGTTTGCGCTTGCTTTGCGTCACACATTCACACTTGGAAGTTTTAGATTATTTCTGTCCTCCGGAGCAGTGCAAAAGAAGTGCCTCGCAGAATAACATGGTTATAGTGGAATGGATTCACATTAACATATTAAACCATTAATCTAATAAAGATGTTAATTATGTATTAATCCTGTTAGCATCATTTCCTACTAATGCACTTATGTAACATTTCCCTGTCAATGTTATTAAACAAAAGGGTTACAGTATGAACTTTTATGTTTTTGCTTCAGTGGTTTACCTTTAACAGGTGGTGAGGACTTTCTCAGATCTGGAACCATAATGCTACATACAGTACATAAGATCACCTTCATCGACACAGCTGTTTATCAGTAAAACAGCACTGAGCCGTTGAGCGTCGGCTGTGGAATTTGTTGCAAGGAGAGTTTCTCACTCATAACCCATGGCTCAGAGGCCTGTCAGGATTATCAGTTTTATTCTTTTCATGCTACAAGTGATTGATTATAATTCCACCCTATTCAGACAATTATTAAATCTTAGAGCGCCTCCGACTCGGCTACAGGGCTATTTGTTATGTCTAAACAGTGAGCGCATCCCCCTGAGGGATGCTACTATCCAGAGCACTGGATGTTTTTGTCCTCTAACACACACTCTGGCAGCATGACACATGTGTATTGGGAGCAAAGGTCCTCCATTGCTCCTAAACTTCCACTTTTGCATTTCACTCTAGAGATTTTTTATGGCCAGCTGTTAGAGCTGGGCAATACATCGATATTATATCGATATCGTGATATGAGACTAGATATCGTCTTAGATTTTGGATATCGTAATATGGCATAAGTGTTGTCTTTTCCTGGTTTTAAAGGCTGCATTACAGTAAAGTGATGTCATTTTCTGAACTTACCAGATTGTTGTAACTGTTCTATTATTTGCCTTTACCCACTTAGTCATTATAGCCACATTACTGATGATTATTTATCAAAAATCTCATTGCGTAAATATTTTGTGAAAGCACCAATAGTCAACCCTACAATATCGTCTCTGTATCGATATCGAGGTATTTGGTCAAAAATATCATGATATTTGATTTTCTCCATATCGTCCAGCCCTACCAGCTGTCTGACATTTGTGTGTAAATGTGAGTACAGTCCCCTGTGGGCCACCGTAGGTGATTCGTCAGGGTTTATGAAAACTATAAATTCTTTGCATTATGCTCCGGATGTTAGTTTTTTTTTCTTGGTACCTAACAATCGAACGCACAGCCCGCAGCAGTTGAGAATGTTGACAGCCAGCAGTAGGAGAAAAGGCCAAACTCCTCCAAAGCACAGCAGAAACTAGAATGAATACAACCTGTATAATCACTGTAGAGTTGGCACATCACTTGTGTGAATATTGCGGGATTTTTCATGTTGTGTTAGTTTAAACCTTGTTTTCTAAGACACATTTCTGCTGTTTCTTTGATTTATGTTCTGTATGTCTTTTGAATGACATCCATGCAGCAAACCATCATGACTGTGATGTGCAGAAGTGTCGAGCTGCAGGTCCTCTTCTTGCATCTAGATGCAGACTGCAAGAACAGTTGTTGAAACCCACAACAAGTCCTTGCAATTGTATGATTTTTCTAAATATGGTTAGAAGTTAACGGGGCCTAAAGGGGGGTATGCTTTGGTATTTGATTGACTAGTATGTATGTCGATTACACTCACATCAGCTCCTCCTGGGCTTCACTGTCACTTAATGAAACCGAAAATCCAAATTTGATGGAAAAAAAACAGATAGCGACAAGCAGTGTATTCAAGAACTTGTGAACTTTGAAGGCAAAATATAGCTTTAGTAAGTGACCAACATGATGTTCATATTTTTCTGTTAGTGTTACTGTTAATAGTACTGTAGTCTCGCATTGCCAGACCTTCCTCCACAGCGCTGCGGAGGAGGGTCTGTCGAGTCCCCACAAAAAAACGGGCTCTGTTTTTTTTTTGGCATTTCTTTAAACCAATCACAATCGTCTAGGGCGGCGCTAAGCGCAGTACGGAGCATCAGCGCCTCTACAAATTAGCCTCGTGAAGGAACTTGTTTCGGTGGAACATGTGTACGTTCAAAAGTTGTTTTAGTCGTGCAACAGAAAACTCAGATTGGACAGATAGTCTAGCTAGCTGTCTGGATTTACCCTGCAGAGATCTGAGGAGCAGTTAACCATAGTCCTCAGAAATCAACCGGAGTTTAGAATTCCAACACAAAGGAAGCCCAAAGCAACAGTTTTCTGGCCTAAATGAGTGAAATCCGGCGGAATTTCCATCGGCAACGGAGCAATCACAGAAGTGGAACGTCGAGGATATAGACCAGGGGTCACCAACACATTGCCCGCGGGCACCAGGTAACCCCCAAGGACCACATGAGTAGCCATCAGGCCTGTTCTAAAAATGAAAATTGAATATTGATATTATCTGTTTCCCACCTTAAGTCATTGTTGATAATTATTGATAATGAGAAATCATTAACGTGATCAGTATCTTCACATAGATGACTATCATTAATCATTAATAATCATATATAACTAAAGGCAAATTTGTTATTTCAGAAGAGTGTATCAAACTGGTAGCCCTTCGTATGACTCAGTACCCATGAAGTAGCTCTCAGTTTCAAAAAGGTTGGTGACCCCTGGTATAGACTAATAGTACTGTAATAGTAATACTAACGATAGTGGCTCAACTGACCGCCAGGAACACTAACAGACATGTATGAGCCAAAAAGAAAAGTTCTACAGGCAGTGCATTTAGATGTGACCAGTTTCATGTGAAAAGTTGTGTTTAGGTGTCATGGAGACTGTCCTGCCCTGAAAACCCCACATACGTGTTTATTCAAGCAGCAATTATGATGCATATTTACGTTTATAGAGGTATTGTCATATGGTTTGGAGGACTTGTTGGTCTCACGCTGTGAGCTAATAATGGCATTGTATGTCGCTGTTATGGAGCCGGCTGCTGTCGTGTCATTGGGTCTTCTGGGAAACCTTGTAGTCCTTTAGGGGTAGATCTTCTGCTACGTCAAGCAGGAATCTGTACAGCTTGAGTAATGTGAGCTGCTACAGAATGGAAACGTGTGTAACGGTAAGGTTTCTGAACCGTTACACACATGGGGTGTGTTTGTGGAGTGTGCATGGTGTTTCTCAATCAGTGTTGTGCCTCTATTGGAGACTGCTAAGCAGCTCTACTGGAGCACTTCAGGGGCAGGAACGCTAGTCCCAGTTTAATGTCACTAGTAATTCTGTGGCAAACTGCATGCAGCACTGACGCTATTCTTATATGTTTGCGAGGCCGTGTTGTCCCTGCATATAAAATGATTGATTATTATTGTGAATATATTATTCTCTACTAATATCTAATAGGGCTGTCAAAATTGCTCAAAAATGACGTTCGAATATTCCCTCTAAAAAAACACATAATATTCGAACTATTCGAACATCTGGTTGCGCATGCGCATTTTGTCAATGACACGCATTACATCAATAACAGGACAAATTAATACAAAGAGACATAACTACTTGTATAGGTAGTCTATTTAAGTTTAAACATATTTGACAACGTATTACCTACACAAAAACAAGTAAATCAAATGATGGCCAAGACCACAGACCTCACGCTCGCTCACTCGAGCACTTTCTCTCTCTCGCCCTCACGCTTTCTGCGCAATGTGCGGCTGTGCGCATAACGGTTTAAAATGAACAACAATAAACACATTTTGAGTGCTGATCGAGTTTTGTGCAAGCAACTTAAGGTCGCAACTATTGTCCCAAATATAGCAGGCTTCATTCAGTGATTGAAACAAATATTATTAACATTAATTGAAGTTTCACAGTAGCCTATATAGAACCGACATTGAACGCACAGAGCGAGCTGTGCTGTGGTAAACATGGAGCTTTTCCTTGACATGAAACGGTAAATAATCAAACCAGTGGAAGCAGTGCATTTAACCTTTATTCATGCATGCAGTGTGGCTTACCTTAAGCTCTTTTGTTTTTAGCACATTGTTAAGCATTTCCCAGTCATCATTAATCCAATGGGCCGTTGCTGTAACATAGGATGCTGTCGCTAGGGATGTCCACCCTATTATTATTATTATTTAAATATATATATAATAATAATAATATATATATATATATATATATATATATATATATATATATATATATATATATATATATATATATATATATATATATATAATAAATATTTAAATATTATTTAAATATGTGCTGTCACATTTTGCAGCAGCACGTGTTCCTTTATTAGAGATAAACACCTAAGTTAGTCCAATAACCTCTTTGGTCATTAACTTCATAGCTGTTGAAACTTCAATAAACATCAATATAACACAGCAGTCATTGTCAACTGTCTGTTCTTGGTTTCAAGCTCGTGTTCAATTGGAGAACAGTTCACTCACTCTCACACTCTCTCACACACACACACACACACACACACACACACACACACACACACACACACACACACACACACACACACACACACACACACACACACACACACACACACACTGTGACCCTCCATGCCACCCCGTGTTGTTTACCCTGTCAGCCTCTGGTTGAGGCTTAGAATGACTGACTGAGTCTATAACTGATGGAGGCCCAGGCCTGCCCTGTCCAACATTTTGTGCTGAGGCCAACACTTTCGTCCATACAGGCTGCACAGGACTGTTTGGGTGGGGTGGGCATCCCGCAGCCACCCCTCACATTTTACACAGGGCTGGGAAAGTCAGGGACACAGGCCCATCAGGGTGGAGGGGTTGGACAGAGCTTCTAAGCACGCTAACTCCTCTGGGGAATGATCGGCTCGTGTCCGCTGTACTTGTAAACACAGTGGGGGTGAAAATCCAGGGTGATACCCTCACAGTGCTTGCAGTGCAGCCAAAGTTGCTAATTTTGTCTCCTCTCTCTCTCCTTCTTCTGTCACTTCAGTCATAGCCAGAGGACCACGGCGTTTCGCCATCCTGTGACCGGACAGATTTCTCCAGAGAACATGGATTTTATCCTGCAAGAACAGTGAGTAATTGACTTTGTTACTTCGCTGCAGTCCCATACTTACCAACAATAAAAAAAAAAAAACGTACCTGTTGAAGTACAAAAATGGTCTGATGTCAGATGCTTTGGGATACATTGACTTTCTTCAGCTGTTTTGATATATATCAACACTAAAATAATAGGGTGAGTGAGTTGAATGCCACGCTGTGAGCTGGTTATTTGATCACTTTCTTTAAAGTGATGAAATGATACCGAAAATGAGGCTTATCTGGAAGGATTGAAAGAAAATCCTTTTCTGCTCTTGTAGTTATTTTATAACTACATTTGTTATATTTATTATTATTATTATTATTATTATTATTATTATTGTGGTTTTAAGGTTTGATATAGTGCCATTTATAGTTGCCTAAACATTCTACTTTGAAAATATCTTACCCATGCCTTAAAGTTATCATTTACACATTTTTGTCTCAAGTTTAGCATTCTTTAGTTATACTTCTTTACTGAGTGGGTATATTGTAAGTTTTAAGACATGTTCAGGGTTGTTGTAAGTGAAGATGTGTGGACCTTTCATTTCACTGCTTTTTAAATGAAGAAGTGAAATGAGAAAATGTGTATAGATTTGTCAAGGGCATCCAGTGCTGTCGGAGTGTTCTTACTGTCCGCTAATGCTAAAGCAGGAGTCTGTAAAATGTTGCTCTCTCTTCCTGTTTGGAGCATTAGAGTTTGAAAGTGCAGCTGAATGTACTTTTAGTTGCATCGTCTTTTCTTTTTCACTTATCACATATTTGTTAAATATGAAGCTACATCCAACAGGTGGCTAGCTTAGCTTAGTATGACAACGTTGACAGCGAGAAAAAACCTCATGGAAATGTCAAGACTCCATGAAGTCACTAATCGCTGCCAGTAAATACAACAACTTGTCGCTTTTACACTTCATTTTGTGTATGCATTCGTCTTTATGCTAAACTAAACTCATCGGCTGCTGGCTGTACTTCATGATTAGTGAAGCAGAGTAAGTACAACTTCACCTAATTTCAAGGTTCATGGAGAATGGAAAAAGAGAAAGTGAAGACGTAAAACTCCAGCAGCACTTGACGTATGCACATCAACTTTATTGTTAGACCGTGTATCTGCTTGTTGCCTTCGTCAGGGTCATGATTAGTGGGCAGATATGAGAGTGGTATCCATCTTCTCATCGGTCTCTCAACAAGAGAGCGAATACGTGTATTTCCCAAAATGTAGAATTTATCCTCTAATCCTAAAGTAGAGGTGGGTGGGAGTGTTTTTTTGTTTGTTCCAATCTATTTCCATGAATGTAGTAGAATATATTGACAATTTATATTTTAACCAGAATGTGTTACTGTCAGAGTTCTCCCTGCAAAAGCATCTAGTAGTTGGGTTGTATTGGCTGGCAACAGAGGTGGGTCAATAAGTTAGTGAGTGACGTAAAAGTCGCATGATTTCCGATATGACTGCTCAGACTGAGGTCACGTTTAAAAAAAAAAAAAAAAACTCGGATGTGTATCTGATTTAAGATCACATATGAAAGTGGCCGAAATCGGAATTAAAAAGATTAGATTCCACGTGGTTCGTGCTGTTCACTGTTACAACAATACAACAGATCTGAGTCACATACCGTATGAGCAAAATTATTTGGGCCACTTTTGCCTGCAGTCTGAACGTAGCCTAAGAGACCTGGTAAGTGCAGGTCTCTGTGGAATAAAAAGGTCAGAGTGCTTACTCATGCCTGTTGAGGAGACATTGCACTCTAAAGGCTTTGTGTGGGCAAAGGTTGGCTGCCAGTGTATAAACCTGACACCAGACTTTCACCACAATAGAGACAGTCTCTAAGGTCTCAGTTACAATAGATGGGACGCTATTTCCTCTTGCTGCCTCAAATTGGGATTTAGGTCAATAAGGCTGCTGAATTTTGCATAAATACACCCTCTAGCCTGAATATAAACAAAAAAGACTTTTTCGGAATGCGTGCGCAGGGATTTTAATTTGTTAGTGGGTGTGTGCCTTTGTCAACGCTGTAAGAAAAATAACTCAACAGCTTGCCCTGGCACTGTGAACCAGTTTGGGTGAAATATAACTCAAATAATCGCAGAGAAATATTTGACGGTGTTCTCAGTACTGTAGTCCACTGTCTAGGAACAGACTGCAGCTCTGTATGTTCCAGCCCTTCTTCCATTTCTCTCAGCTATTCAAATCTACCTGCATATACTCTAGGGAGGAGAATTTGAATGTCAGCTTGCAGAATACATTTGGCGAGAGCATGAAACGCTCAAAAAACACAATTGAATTCATTCCTTTGCAGCCGTCGTGGTGCTATCGAACATTTAGCTATCATTGCTGTAGGAATGGAAGGGTGAGAAAATGTTTTCTATGATACAAAAATAACAACGACAACAAAATGGTGTATTTTTCTGTGACCCTCACAGTTTGGGTCTGAAAGCTAGAATATTGTTGTCAAAGTATGATTGTTGCTTTTTTTTTGGTGATAGTCTGGCTTACCGGATGTAAAGGGTATACAGTAAAGCCTGACATCTCGCAAAAAAGAAGAAAGTTGTGAATGCAGATTATATTAGATAGAGAGTGTATTACTCATTATAAAAATTGTACATATTAAGTACTAAATATATTCACCCATCAGCTCCCCCACTAGCCAGGCTTTCTCAGGGTTACAGTCTGCTTTTGATGCCAATTCCAGAACTCTTTTATTGATTTCAAACTTGTTCTGAACTCCAAAAGGACAAAATATATACATACATTGATAATCCTACATTAATCCATGCCCTCCAAATGGGGAATTTAATTAATACAGGACAATGTTATAAACACTGAAGAATTTGGTTGGACAGCAGATTTCTACATAACTCATGTTTAACACCCCCACTCTTTAGTAGAAAATCAAAAAGGAGATATCCTGTATGTGCTCATGCTGCCACTGGTGAAGACCAGTTTCCAGAACTATCCACCCCACAACTAAAATAAATTGCTCAACAACCTAAAGTTAAACCCTTTTTCCATATTCCTGTCAGGATGTTTAGCTTTCTGTTACTTAAATAATAGCTCTGATTGTTGTAATCTGTGTGTGTGTGTGTGTGTGTGTGTGTGTGTGTGTGTGTGTGTGTGTGTGTGTGTGTGTGTGTGTGTGTGTGTGTGTGTGTGTGTGTGTGTGTGTGTGTGTGTGTGTGTGTGTGTGTGTGTGTGTGTGTGTGTGTGTGTGTGTGTGAGATGGTTTTGCGTGACTGCCTTGACCTGCTGTGATCTTGTGTATATATGTAATTTGTTCTCAGGTATAAACAGAATAAATCCTGAAGAAATAAAGTTTAATACAGTTGTTTTCACTTATTTTGGCTGATTAGCCCCGTGTGGGTGTATAGGCCTGTAACAATTATTATATAATTGTCTAATAATTATTTTTCATAATTGCGGTTTCTTTGTTTAACTGCAATTAATTGCTAACATTAGCTAAGGTCCGGAAAACTATATAATACTGCACTACTATCAATTTTATGTTCATTTAAGAAAAAAATACAATGTTTTTATGATAATAAAGAGGTGTGGTTTACTTCATAGGCTGTGTTCCTGTGTTATTACATTATCCTGGTCACATAACCGTGATATAACCAAAAGATGTATCCAGATGTATTCATTCAAAACTTTAATTTGTTTGAAAAAGTAATAAATAAATAAAAAAAATCTTTTTTAAATTTGACTGAAAGAGTCAATAATATTGTTAATCGCAATTATTTCTGAGACAATTAATTGTACAGCAAAATTTGGAATTTGTAACAGGCCTGTGTGTGTGTGTGTGTGTGTGTGTGTGTGTGTGTGTGTGTGTGTGTGAGTGTGAGACACCGTGAGACAATTGTACATGTCTTTTGTGTGTATGTAGTTTGGTGACTTACAGTAGCATAGCTTCACCCCTCTAAAACCTGAAGAAGGGTCTTATCAGCCAGAATAACTTAAAACTTGTGTGTGGGTGTGCAGGGCCTTGTAACACTGGACACGTATATCCAGTGACAAAATAGCTCATAATCCGTGAGGGTCACACACAGGAGACTCTCCTTCAACTTTTACTTTACCTTCCATCTGGATCTGAAACCCCACAGCTCCATAAGTGGCAGACTGTGAGGCTTTCACTCTCGAGCTCATGGACCTGAGATCAGTGCTGTTAACCTCTTGGCTTGGAATTGAAGATGTCGTTCACTCAGCCGCAGAGCTTAAGCTGATATTTAAAGGGCTCTGCCCTGCAGTAATATTTCTAATTTGACTAAATTCAGTCAGTTATTCAGTCGAGGGAATATGCTGAGGACTCCTCAAATTTAATGAATGAGTTTTGATCATTCACAAGTTATAGTTTATTGTTTTTCATTACTGTTTAGATACGTAGTCTGTATCGACGACGTTTCATTTCCCGGATTGTTCCGCTGGATGTCCCTCATTTCGGCCAGATGTCCACTACCTTCTGCTTTCTTTGTGTTGGCATTTTAAACTGGTGGATTTCTGAGGACTATGGTTAACTGCTCCTCAGATCTCTGCAGGGTAAATCCAGACAGCTAGCTAGACTATCTGTCCAATCTGAGTTTTCTGTTGCACGACTAAAACAACTTTTAAACGTACATGTTCCACCAAAACAAGTTCCTTCCTGAGGCTATTTAGCAGCGGTGCCATTGCTATATATATATATATATATATATATATATATATATATATATATATATATATACTTTTTTTTTCATGCTGGTATTGGATCGGTACTCGCTATCAGCGTTATGCAAATTATGTATCGTATCGGGAAGGAAAAAATGAGAACATCTCTATTATCCGATATTCAGGATGTGCTTTAATGAAAGTGTCAACATAATAAAGCATACATTTTGGCTCCACTCTTGGCTACACAACAGTTTTTGGAAACAAAACAGACAATTCTTCAGTTCAGTGAGCACGTGTGCATGGATGTTTTTTTGTCTTAAGACTCAAATCTTTTAGAGTTTAATAGCTCGTAAGATTTTGATTTAGAACAATCCTTCAAGGATTTCAATCTTTTCTGCTTTGAGTTCCCCACTCATACCTCAATTAAAGGATGGTTTAGCTCTTGGTGAACAATTCCTCAAATAATTTTAGGTACTGTACTATAGGTTCCCTATTTGAAAGTTATTATACTGGCAATCTTTTTTACATCTTAATTATCTTTGATGCTGTTTTTAGATATATGCAGATCATCTAACACCATGTCAGTTGTTGTAAGTTTTCCTGCGCAAATGTGACTAATTCAGTGAAGAGCAATTAACTTTTGTAGCTGCTAATGTAATGAAGAAACACATTAAAATGTAATGGCATTTCACTGCACAAGTTCCATTTCTAGCAGCCTATTTTTTCATTTCACCTCCTCTTCATTTTTCTGTTTCTGTCACCATCTCATTCTTTTCCATTTCCTGTTCCCTCTATTTCCATTTGTCCTACCCGATCACTTTTTCTGGCAGTTTACCTTCTCTGTCTTCCCCATTCTTCATATTATCTGTCGTCACTCTTTTCTCAAAACTCATTCATTCTCCTTCTCCTTTTTATTTTTAGTATTTTATCATATTTATCTAATTTTCTTTTTCCTTTACCGCCTCTACATGTAGACACTTAACTCTCTTCTTTCTTTAGACCTGCGTCTTGCTGTCTGTTGTTCTTTTGTATCATTTTTAATTTGTCACACAATAAATGTGAACTGTCAGTTCAGAGAATGTATGAAGGATGGATGCAACAAGAGACAAACAAAGACTTCAAAAATTGATTAAAAAAACATGAATTATGCCAAATAAATTCCATGAAATGTGTATGATGGATGCTTTGATGTAATCATTTCAAATTTTGTGGCAGATTGCAATGTATCTGGCTGCCAGAATAGCAATACTACCATACTTTTTTATTCTTCTCTTGAGCATTCAAAGTCTGTCTCGACGAAAACATTTCTGTCAGCCTCCCCTGTCTGGCCTTGAACACAGATACACAGCTCCCTGTGTCTTTTATATCCTCCGGTTGGTCACTGAGCTTGCTCGTCTCTCCCAGTCCGACTCCTTAAGGCCCGGACACACATAGCCGATAATCGGCCGTTGGACAGTCTGGCGAGGTCAGTTACTCGAGTCTGTTCGGTGTGTTCCGTGCTGTCGTCCGTCCAAGGGGCCGTCGTCCTTCATTTTGGCCGTTTTGACATGTATAATCGGCGGGGCGGGCGCTGCCGGCAGTCAGACTCTAATGACCCATCTGATTGGTAGAGTGCTAACCCGGAAACGGGGAGTGGAATGAGCGTGACTAGAGTCTCTCAAAATCTGACAAATCTTTTAAACTGACCTTTGTTGATCTGAAATGAAGACAGATTCAGCAACTGCATGGCCTATTTCTCGCTTAAAATGTTTTCAGAAACACGTTTCGGTGAACTATTTTAGTACAATATGAGATCGTATTCTGAACGAGCCGCCATGACAGTCTGTCTTTGAATTTCCGGAGAAATCGGACCCACGTTCGTCCAATCAGCTGCCGGTTTTAATTTTTTGGCGACAATACAGATTAGCGCCGCCTGCTGTTATAGAGACGTATTACATCTCGTCGCTTTGGTGTGTTCCGAGGCACTTTTTTGACCAACTTGGGGAGACTGATCAGTCCAACTGCCTTTTCTGCCGACGTTTGGCCGTCGGCTCTGTGTGTCTGGGCCTTTACTGTCATTTTTTAAATTTTTCTTCTACTTCTGCACTTTGCATCATTCTAACCCCTCTCTTGCTTTACTTTCACTTTTACACACACCCTCACCCCCCCTCATTATCTCTCGCTCATTTTAGTCTATCGCTCCATTCTAGACAAGGAAGACGAGGAGGAACCAGGTTACATTTTTCCTTGCTATGTTCTGCTGGAGCTGTCATATTAGCAGCTGGGTAGGCGTGCAACAGGCTTGTCCAAGCTGCTATGATAATGTGTCTGAGCAACACACACACACACACACACACACACACACACACACACACACACACACACACACACACACACACACACACACACACACACACACACACACACACACGTGTGTGTGTGTGTGTGTGTGTATACGTGTGTTTGTGAAAATAGATGGTAAAAGATAAAAGTGATTAGAGGATGTGCACTTAGAAGCAGAATACTTGCATGATTTTGTGCTTCAGTGTAATATCGCAGTGATACACTTGAGGACATTTTTTGCAGTGATTATGCAAGGTACATCTGAGCACAATCAGCCAGCATCGAACTTCATACTCAGTAAAGAACGTCCTCAAGGGTAATACATTATGGCTTTGGAAGACCGGTTAAACCCACATGTGAATATTGACTAAAGAAGCTTCATGAAAAAAGTGCCAGAAGAAAATAAAGATTGTTAACAAATCCCCTGGTCACTTGAAATTAATCAGAATTCATTAGGCTGAAAATACAGTACTTGTTCTATATTTAATTGGGTCCTATTATTTTTTTATAAATATAAATAAGTGTTCAAAAATGTTTAATGGAGATGTTGAACAAACTGTATTGGGGTACAAAATCTGTGCTTGTTTTTTTAAGTTAAAACCTTTGGGTTACCTTGGGTAACATATCAGCACTTGGGCCTTTTTATGAAGTTTGGTTGAAGTTGGATTTTATTTTTAAAGATGAATTTTAAGATCATTTCCCATGGTATGATTATCTTCAGAAAAAGCTACGTACTTGGACCAAAAAAGTTATGTAAGCTTGTTTTTAAGAAGCCTAACTTTACTGCACTGTAAAAATAAAATGCACTTAAAAGTCTCTCATCATCATGATCATGACGAGGATGAAGAAAGGTCTAATCAGCCAGAATCGTGACGATGCCTTCCAAAAACTAAGTACGACACATGTCCGTATTAAAGGAATAGTTTGGCTTTTTTCACGAGATTACTTATTCGCTTTCATGCTGAGATTTTGTCAGATCAATACAACTCTCACGTGTACTATAAAAGCCGGAAGGCTTTTATAGTAGCTTAGCTTGGAATAAAGACTGGAAGCAGGAAGAATCACCTAGCCTGGCTCTGTGTGTACAAACATCTTTAAAGCTCACTCATTAAGAAATAATATTTCATTTTTTTTGTCCGTACACAAACGGAAATGTAAAAACAACAATTTGTGGTTACATAATTGACCCTTTGCTAAGCCCCGCCCTCCTTAGTTGCTATGCCTGACAAGCTTTCGTGCCTGGCACGTTTACAGTATGTATGCACCGGTGTCAGACATTCCCAAGGAGATAATTAGTAATTTTTGGTGAACAGTTGAAATATATGAGAGAGCAAGATAAAAGGGACTGCAATATGCATTCGAGGGATATATCCACGACATAATATGCAACCGATTAGAGAATAATTTCATCAAAATTGAAGCCAAAGCCATGCAATAATGTGAGCCGCCTCATACGCTGACCATTCAAATGGGAAACACACAAATTGAGGAACAGCTATGTTCATGCACAGCAGGGTAAGTGAAATTTGAAAATAATCTAATAATTATAAATAAGCAGCTTATCCATAAGTCTTGTGGAATAAACACAAGACATTAGCCTGACCACTTCGCAATGATAACATTCTCCTGCTTATATTTTTAGCGATTAACAAAATGCTGAAATATATTTTAAAGTAGGTTATGTCAGTGAGCCTCCGTCTTGCCTTTAATCATCTTATTTTACGTTCAAATATATGTATTATGAACAAAGAACAGTCATTATTTCGAAGCAATGCTGTGCTGAGTTAGTTAGTTAGCTAGCTAGCTAACATTAGCGTGTTCTTGCCTTGGAGCAAACGTAGCTAGCTAGCTAACATTAGCGTGTTCTTGCCTTGGAGCAAACGTAGCTAGCTAGCTAGGTGTTTTTGGTAATCCTGTCGACATTTAGTTGTGAATGGGGCCTCCCACGCCCGGCATTTCTCCCCTTGGGTTTTAGGTTTCGGGAAGGAAAAAAATTCCACCACCCCGTCCAAACTTTTAGGATACCGGCTATCAGATTTGCACAATCCATACACACAACGCTTAGGCATGTTTCCCTCGCTCGAAAGCATGACAGACCTCCCGTGCCTAGTTACGGTTGCTAAGCCACAATTGGCCTGTGGCGGTTTTTGGGCGTGGCTTAGCGAAGGGTCAATTCAAAGATTTCTTTGGCGGACAACAGACGGGCACATTGTTTTTGTCACCATGACGTTGCCAGGCAACCAACGGAGATGCTACTCTGAAGTGCTGTGTGGACGGATAAACAGAAAATAGTTAGAGCACTTGTTTTTTATGTTTGTGTTTGTGGACAGATCCAGAGCCCGGCTAGCTGTTTCCCCCTGTTTACAGTCTTTGTGCTAAGCTAAGCTAATGGCCTCCTGACTACTAGCTCTATAGTTAAAGCACAGACATATGACTGGTATCTATATGCTCAACTCTCTGCAAGAAAGCAAATAAGCGTATTTCCCAAAATGTCAACAACTATTTCTTTTAAGATGAAATTTGAATTTGATTGATATTTTGTTAATAAGACTGGTGGTCTTGATTGGCTCCTCACATTGAGGAATTACTGATTTTGTTCTTAAAAGACAGATCTGTAGCTAGGATTTTAGCCATGTCAGGGTCCACTATATTTGTGTCCATTAATTAAAACGTTTAATAAGACGGGAATTGCTAAAGCCTAGTTCTTTTTTTCACAGCACATCATCCAATGGCCTTGTGTGGGTTATTAATTAATTAGTTTAATACTTTTAATAGTTTTTTACGACTTTCTCATCATCCTTGCCTGTGTCTTCTCATTCATAATGGTGGGATGATAATGTTAGTGTTATAGTTACATGTTTGGTTGGAAATAGTCATAAAATTCCTTTCATCTAATTACAATGTACGGTTCAAAGCAAAGATTATGTAATTACCATTAATGTATGTAGTAGGCTGGGATAATATACCCACCTTTTTTTTCTAGCTGTGAAGAAAAAAGGCGCTATCCAAAACATCCACTGTGGTGCTATTTAAGGATTCGGTGAGCCTGCATGAAGCTCTTGAGGTTTTCACTCTCTTTTGTAACCTGTAATATTCCTCCAAGGATGGAGTTTTGGCTCAATTGAGCTGCTCTTTTTCAACTTCACATTCGTATGCTTACGCACACATTCATTCCTTTTACTGTCAGGCACTGAGCTTCAGCTGGAGCAAAGCTAACCTTTGGATTACTGCCACCCTGTTGAGGCCACATGCTGGCACACAAGTTGTGGAGTTCACTTGAGCTCATACTCTGGTACATATCTGTCATCTCCAGCTCCGGCTCTGAGCTGCACCAACCAGGCTTCTATTTTCATTTGATGTCAACGTCAACTTCGATGGAGGCATCAGCTCGCAGGCCATCAAAGCAGAGATTAAACTCCATCTGAGAGAGTTATTAGCAACAGGGTGCGGGCGTGTATGGCGGCCGGCGTCGGCGGGCCTGCTCATCAGGGGTTATCACAGATTAAAGTGGCTAAAGTGTCAGGACTTTACAGCTCCTAGGAGTACCTTATCAGCTCTTATTTTGGCAGCATGAGCGATGGAATGACTTCCTTGGCTGCTGATGTCTGGGTTTCAGTATGTGTCTCCATCTTAAGCGTGTCAAAATCTCATCTCACCTCGCCTGTCTGTCGTTCTTCTTTTCATCAGCTCTAGGGTAATGGAAAACCCGGAAATTCGCAACTAATGGATTTTAATTGTTGTGTTTTTTTCCCAATAATTGTTGTGTTATCACAGGCTTTATCAGTAATCCTAATAAAAAGTACCCAGACTTTTTAATTTACTGCTTAACTGTGTTACACAACATGATACAAATCTCTCATATCCTGATAGGCATGCACTAGTGTTGGTTTCAAGACAGCAATATTCTATTTCTCTCATTAAGTATTATATTGTTTAATCTATCCATGGTCATTTTTGTATTTTAAACTCCCATTTTACTGGTTACACTTGCAACTACATTTCTTTGTCAACTTGTTAACTATATTTGTCATGCTCTGCAGGACAAATAAAAGCTTCAATTTGCTGAAGCAGAGCCTGCATTGGTGAAACCTTCACCTCTATAAATGGAGGTAAACGGAATTCCTGGCTGTCACTTGGCATGCCTTTCCCTTTGTCACGTGTGTTTCTCCTAACTATTCCTCCGTGTTATTCTCCCATGATGATCTTCATGTACTGCAGATCTTTTTCCGTTCTCTCTCTCCTGTATTCCACATAGTTTTTTTTGGTCTCTGACCCTTCTCCTGCTCATTGATATGGGATCTGGTGATTTAAGAGAAGCTACGCCTGCAATGTGATGAGTGAACACATGGTGCACCAGGGGGGCGGCATGGCAATGCTTTGGTTGACTGTTGTTGCCATAGCAGCAGTGTGGAATTGAAGGGGGGTGGGTATGTGTGGACTCATTCTCTCTAATATTGAGTATCCAAAACATAATTAATATTGATTGATTGATTGATTTAGCTTCTTGCTCTTCTATCTTACAGTGGGTACAACAGTTAATAAATTAACTTAGATGTGAGGAGATTAATATAAATCTCACGATTGCTTGCATGAAGACATGAAGCAGGGGCAAATTGGTCGCCATGTTCTCTTCAAAAATAAGTAAATACATAAATAAAACCCCTTCAAACACTTCTGAAGCTGGCTTGTTGCTTATTTATGTAATTAGCTACACTTGTACAACTTGATGAAATCCAATACAACTGATGTGCCATAAGGTCTACTTTTATGATGCCTATAATGTTTTTGGTTTGTTTTTCATAGAGGTCAGCAATGTTGTACTGGTCTACATTGTATTCAGAGGTGTTTCTATTTTGTGCCCTTTCATGTATGTTAATGGAAAGGACAAAGAAATGTCCTCTTAATATGATGTAGTCCAGTACAATGTTGGAATCTCGAAGATCTCCATTTCTTTCTCTTTTGCGGCAACTATGGTGATACGCAATATTTGCAGGTGTTTTTTTTTATTTCACTTTCACTTGTTTCACTAGTTTCATCGTCTTCGTCTCCCCCCCCCCCCCCACACATTATAATATAATACACACATTTCCAACAAAAAGTAAACATTATAAACTTCTTAAAGGTAGAATTTGTGGCAAAGCTGCTGCATTGAAATAAGCGCAAAATGTTGAACTTTTCCTTTAATACACAAAACTTTGACAACTGTGACACTCAAATCAACACGCAGCGAGTTTCACGCCATGTTTTAAAAATATAGAAAATCACAAAACAATTGACAAGCAAAGAAGACAGACAGCAATGAAAGGCGTTGCTGCCCGCATGCAGCATAAGACAATTTGGCCCCATTAGAATCATGGAGGAATATCTCACTGAATGATTTGTTAAGACAGAAGTGTCAGGGAAACAAAGTTTGAGGAGATGCAATTGGTGGATTTATTTGGAGACCCGTAATTGCAAGCAGTATTCCTTTTGAAATGGGGACACTAGCTGTCATTACTAACATACAGTGTTTAAAAGAAAGTTTAAAGTTTTGTCTTGACTGATAATTGGAGGTAAATTGGGTTCAACAATGTGTCAGTGCTACAATAATGATCTCCACTCTGTTTGAGGGAAGAGTACCTGTGTTTTTCTTTTAGATAATTGTACATTTCTGATTATTTTGGTCTGCAGAAGCTAATCTGCACGGTGAGAGACTGGCTGTATTTAAATGTCAGCGGCGTGTAAGTGGGCGGCCATTGTGTTGATTTGTGACATATTGTGTTACAGCTGTATGTGTGTTTTAGATGTAGCTTTGGTTGTGGGAGTTTGTCAAAAGCTTTTAAGCGTCTTACGTGACTTTTCCGGTTTTCTTGTGAGAGGTATCATTTTAAGGCAGGAAAAGTCTTGTGGTAAAATGTCAGAATCCTTACAACAATTACTTTCCCTCTGTGATTAAATCTCCTTCGTGGCCTCTTTGTTCTGAACATGGCTGCCTTTTACTCCCACAGACATATCAAGAGGAAGCAAAACGTTTTCCTGCTGATGATCAGCCGATGAATGCCCTCCAGCCCATTCTGTAGTTTCACTTTTGACTCATGGCCAGTATTGCTGAGTGGGATTAATATGCAGTAGGCTACCCTTTACATCTGTGTTCCTGCCCTGTCATACTCTCACGGGGCTGCTAAGTGCAGATCTTAAGTGTTGGTCCTTGGGTATTATTTGCCTCCTCTTTTTGTTTTTTCTTCTCCACACAATAATTTGTACACATCAGAGAGAGAGAACAAGAACTATATTTCCAGCAAGGCTAGACAGAAAATGGCACGTTTGCATTCGCTGAAAGTTTTTTCAAAGAAGTTAAACGTAGATTGTTTTTCAGCCGTCATTCCTGATATTTGGTCTCATGTATTTTTTTAATGATGAGATGTGAGTGTGAGGCTTTCAGAGTTTATCTTTAAGCCTCTAGCTTTTGAAGTCACTTCAAAAGATTGTCTTTGGGTTGGGGGTGAAACAACAGCCCAGTGCATTTTGGGTAGATGAGTTGATTTCTCTACATCGCTTCCTTTCATTGCTCAAAATTCATCAACTCAGTGAAGTGTAATTTACTCCATTGATCTAGTAATGTACTTATAATAAAGTTGGGGCAGAAATAATTGTCAAAATTGAAGCGGCTAACTTTTAGTCTCTAGTATAGGCCAACCTTGAAATACACACACCCTACACCTGGGGTTGGGGTGTGAAGGTGGTGTAATGAAATATACTAATGAGTTGCATTATGGGAATGGTAGGATCCAGTGTTTTCCAGTGTCTGCTGCTTTGATTTTGGACCATTTTTTATGAATCTGCCTATTGTGAGTTCAGTACTAAATCACTAGAGTAGCCTTTTGATAAAACTTCAGGATGCATCTTTCATTACTCTTCAAACAACAACACTCCAGTTTGTAAAGCATTTGTAATTTTAAGTCTCAAGCCCAAACTCAGATAAAACTGAAGTAAAGAGTTAATATTACAGATTTGAAAAGCTCCTCCACAGCCACAGAAGATATACAAAAGTTTTCCCCAACTGGGTATTAGAGTACTCCTTGTGACGAGTAAACTGAAATCAGTGAAGTGCCCCTTTTTTAAATGTAAAAGGTGTAAGGCGCTGACGGTGGCTTTGAAGATGCAACAGGAATATTCAGTAGCACTTTCTAAATAAAGTAGTGGGGGCATTTCTGTTTGCCAATAACTCTCAGCTATGAACAATGAAACCTGCTTCTCTGCTGCTTGCATTGTTGTGTGCAGCGGATGCAGCCAAGCTCAAAGATTGGCATGTTTCATTTGTAATTAATTTGTGCATTACATGGCTTTGTTGACACCATTCATTCTGATTGGCCAGAGGATTCTGAGGTGTCTTATTCCGGAATAACAGATTGCTGTTGCATAAAGAAGAATAACAGGTGACACCACATGCCAAAATATTGTTACTATGTGTGACATGTAGACAAAAAACAAACGCTGCAAATTAGTTTAAATTGGGATTAACTTGTGTGGTGGTAAATACTCTTAAGGTCAGAATTGGTGATGTAACGGGATGTTTTAAGTTTAAATAATAAGACCATCTGGGAAAATCTTGGCCGCAAAATGAAGCGAATAAACCTTACGTTCTAAAACCAGCCTCTGCGACTTTACCAGCTGAGTCGCAGGCACCACTATCAGCTGGCTTGAGTGAGCTGAGACGGGCCGGTTCAGACCGGTTCAGACCGCTGCAACTTTTTTCTCCCTCCCTCCAGGAGTTTTGTTGCGTACAGATTCATTCACAGAAAAGAGAGGTCATACCTATCTCTAGCCCTCCTGAGTGAGAGCTAGCCTTCACTAGAAGGCCAAATTGTACCCCTGAAGACTCAGGAGCCCCTCTCTGATCGGTTTCACTTGAGATAAGTAAGTTGAACTCCTATAGAAAGTGAGGTAACAGACTCCCAGTATAATCTGTGTCCTTTATGGCCGATAGAAGACTTGAGCCTTGTGTGCTTCACTGCAGAGAAAGTGACTATTTCTATTAAGTGAATATTTCTGTGAAGAAATCAAAGGCTCAGTCTTTTACTTCATCTCCCCTTCCATTTCAGTCTATATTACCTCTCTCTGCTGATTTCTTTCAACAAGGTTACAAACACTCTTGCTGTCTCTTGCTCCTCAGTCACTTTTACCTTTCAACTGCTTATTTGCAAAAGGTTGCATATCAAAAAGATTCCACACAATCCCCCAAATGTCACACATAAAGATAGATGTTTTTGTAAAGAATTTCCTGTTATACACTGAAGGCTAAGTGTTATTGGTCGGTTGAGTGCTTCACTTTTGTTGCACAAAAAGCCAAGTGCCTGTCCATGTTTTTAAATTATAACATTAGCTCATAATCTGAGAATGACTTTCCCTGACAGTAATGATTTTTCAAAATCAGTTCTATTTAAAATTGTTCCAGTGAATGCATTATTTTGTCTTTTGACTTTGTTGAAAATGCACCAAATTTATATTTAATAGTTCCTGACCTTTCAAAAGTTTGCATGAAATTCTCTTGACAGAGCTAATGTCCCACTCTCTCTCTCGTTCGTTCTCTCTCTCTCTCTCTCTCCCTCCTCTCTCTCTCTCTCTCTCTCTCTCTCTCTCTCTCTCTCTCTCTCTCTCTCTCTCTCTCTCTCTCTCTCTCTCTCTCTCTCTCTCTCTCTCTCTCTCAACCCTCCCACATCACATCCGAGAGATTTTCATTATGCATCTGTAGCTAGAAGTTGGTAATGTACTGAAACTGGTGGCTGTATTGGTGTGTTAGAGTGCAGCCTGCAACATGGAGGGCAGAGATGAGAGTGCATTCAGTCGGCTGATTTGTATGAAAGAAAAAGGAAAGAAATACAGGAGGTTGGCTGCAACAGAAAAACTAAATCTTCACAAGATAAAAAGTGAGACAAAGATGAAGTAAGAAAAAGTGACCAAAATTGTGATAGATTGTAGAAATATTTGTTAATCAAACAAACTAGAGCATAATTTGTTCACTAAAACAGCAGTTTGTGTTCACAGAAATACGAAATGTGTGGCTTTATTTGAAAAGATAGAGGGTTGTGTGTCAGAGAGGAATAGGCCTATAGAATGAGGTAATTAGTTTGGATTCTTAGATGGAAGAATGCATTACACAGCCAGTGTTTTTCCTTCTGAAACTAATCAGACAGATTTACACACACACACACACACACACACACACACACACACACACACACACACACACACACTCCGCCTGGTGTCAGCCCATTGACAATAAAACATCCAGCGTGGAACATCTCATCTCTCGCACCACAGTAAGACAGCAGCAATAACAGGGCTGTCATCATGCAAAGAGATACTCAAGAGTGTAGCCAGCAAGCAGGCAGTCACGTTGTGTTGGGATTTGTGTGTGTGTGTGTGTGTGTGTGTGAAGTCTGTTTTTCTTTTAAACCTGCATTACAAAAACGTTAACCTTTAGATATAATATTTAGATCTCATTCACAGTAAACTGGTATCAGTGCAGCATGTTCGTCATCATTCTTTAGTCTTATTATGATCCTCCATGGCTGCCACTAAGTTGTTGCTAGTCTTTCAGGGTTACACATACAAAATGAAAAATAACACTGGAGCACAACTTAAAACTTCACATGAATTGGACAAGCAAAGGGCTAGTATGTATCAAAGGTAAACTAAATTGACTGATTTTGCAAATGAAAAGGACAAACAATGAGAGGAAGCTCTACTCAAAGCTCCAGAGGCATTGGTAAACCTGTAAAATGCACTGTTTTATTCATTAACAAACTCCGTAGTTGTTAAAGCTGTGGAGCTGTGTTTGGTAATGAACTGGAAAAACCTCATGCTTTTCCTGTATCCTTGACAACTGATAAAACATAGTCATCCAAAACATGCCGCTTGTCTTAAAAAAATGGATCAGAACATGACCTCCAGTGAATGCTGCTGGAAAAGAGGATGTGTTCATATTTTATTGTAGCAGGTTTGCAAATGTGTTTAAAGGTCCTATGACATGCTGCTTTTTGGATCCTTTTATATAGGCCTTAGTGGTCCCCTAATACTGTATGTGAAGTCTCTTTTATATAGACCTTAGTGGTCCCCTAATACTGTATCTGAAGTCTCTTTTATATAGACCTTAGTGGTCCCCTAATACTGTATGTGAAGTCTCTTTTATATAGGCCTTAGTGGTCCCCTAATACTGTATGTGAAGTCTCTTTTATATTGGCCTTAGTGGTCCCCTAATACTGTATCTGAAGTCTCTTTTATATAGACCTTAGTGGTCCCCTAATACTGTATCTGAAGTATATTTTATATAGGCCTTAGTGGTCCCCTAATACTGTATCTGAAGTCTCTTTCCCGAAATTCAGCCTTGGTGCAGAATTACAGCCACTAGAGCCAGTCCCACAATGAGCTTTCCTTAGGATGTGCCATTTCTGTGTCTGTAGCTTTAAATGCTATTGAGGAGGAGAGAGGGGGGGGCAAGGTGGAGGGTGGGGGTGTGGCCTTGACCAACCGCCACTTTGCTTGTTTGCAAGCCATGATGTCTCTCCCTCTGGGCGGGCAAAGCAGAGAAAGGGGAGGTAACCTTCCTCCTTATGACCTCATAAGGAGGGAGGTAACCTTCCTCCTTATGACCTCATAAGGAGGAGATTCCAGATCGGCCCATCTGAGCTTTCATTTTCTCAAAGGCAGAGCAGGATACCCAGGGCTTGGTTTACACCTATCGCCATTTCTAGCCACTGGGGGACCATAGGCGGGCTAGGGGAACGCACATTAATGTTAAAAAACCTCATAAAGTGAAATTTTCATGTCGTGGGACCTTTAAGGTGAAGTGTGTTAAACATCGCCGTGAGCTGTGCAAGTCAATTAATGTATGAAGCGAGCGGCTCAGACTAAAATCAGGACCCTGAACAGAAAGATTTAAAGCCTGAACTTAGACCGGTGGTATCCGTCTGGTTCTTTATACTAGCACTATTGTACAGTTTTCAGAAAATTCCGGGTGTCAGTGTGGAAATCACTTTGTGGTTATTGAATAGTTTGTTTTGTGGAGTGACTCATTCATTCATTCACAGTCCTTTTATTATAGATGACGTAAATCTATAGCGCTGATTGTTCAGCCTGGTCTGGAGTCAAACTGTTATATTGTTGTCAGGTTTGGTATAGAATAGGTATCTCACTGACTGTGTTACCATCCACATCAATTACATATTGCATGTCGCTGCTTTGGTCTTCAGTTGGTTGAAAAAGTTATGTGATCATTTTTGCTTACAAAATAGTTTCATAAACTGTTGGATAACCTTAAATTGCATGGAGTTCAGTCTGAAAAAAAACTGTACTAGATGCAGAAACGTTAACATTCAGGAGTTGACAGGTTTTCACACTGCAATGACAGCATGAAGGACATCTGACCTGGATTTTTGGATTCATAGGAATCAAAAATCTCAAAACTTACCAGCCACTGACATTGTTTCTCCAGCCAATTTGAAATCTAAGGATAAAATAGACATTAAAATGGTAGCTGCTGCCTGTCAATGAGGCCGTTCAGGTGGATCAGCTTGTTTACTGCCATCATTTGAGGTTATGAGGTCAAATCTCTTTAAAAATAAGGAATTCTGGGATGTCCTGTTGACCCAGCGTTCCCCTGTGACGTATCTGATTTGAGCACGGACTCTAAATTTCCATATTTTCCATTAAAATGCTTCCCAATAAAACGAAATACAGATTACATCCAATACAAATAAGTAGAAACACAAATCCTTTTTATAGCATTGAACGTAATTCCAAAAACTTTGTGACTGTATTATTTAGTTTACAGTGGGAATACGAACTGGTGCTAATTTATCTTCTTGAAGTAGACACAAGTAGTTGCATAACAGTCTGCTGCTGTGTGCACTTTTTATTTTTCTGCTGTGAATCTGGTTGGTAAGGCTATTTATCAACTTGCTGTTGTGAAACGGTCATGTAAAGTAATAGGACTGCGTTAACCTGAGGGTACAAAAGGAAAATAGATCTCTCACTCACACACACACACACACACACACACACACACACACACACACACACACACACACACACAGAGATGAGGGACTTAAAGGGATATTTCACCGCTGGAAAGCTGAATATATCTTTTAAATTGGGTCACTTATGTAGTATAAATGTGAAAATAAAATTGAAGTTGGTGCCTTCTAGGCCGAGAAAAGCCAGAAAATGTGTTTTTGGCTCATGTGGATGAAAGACACCAAATCCCAGAATGCACTTGCTTCGCTGCTCTGAGTCCACTCCCAAGCCACGCCTACCATTTACAGACAGACAGACAGACAGATAGTGAGACGGTCAACTCAATTGAACTGTGTTTTATTGTCATTTTAACCATATAGCTACATGAAACAACGTTTCACCGTGGCTCTAGTGGTTACACAATTCAAATATATAAAAACGACATACGAAACACATTATATGCTCCGTAAAGTTCAGCTAATACATACTAGCATTAGTGCTTGGTAGGCTGTAAAACACATTGGAGACGAGACAGCAGGTCTCATATTTCAGACACTGCAAAGTTATACATTGTTTGTCGGGCTATTTCGTTATTAAATTCACTTCTGAGACTTTTTTTAAGCGAGAAATCAACTATATAAGGCTCAAATATGGGCCGTTTTACGAAAATGTATGGCTAATTCCAAATTTGGTAAGACGTGTCAGACTTTAGGAGCTCCACACAGTCTGACGAGAAAGCGGCAACCTCCATACCCAGTGAAAGTCACCGTTTCTCGGTGACCGGGGGTCGGGGCTCTGCGGAGCTCCGGAGCTGCAAACTAGGCTACACTTTCGGCAAAACTCGTATATTTACAGTTTGAATTTCGTCACGCCACTTACATAACATATACCCCAATGTAAAGCTAACAATGGTGTTCGATTTCAATGTAATGACTTTTTGTGAACATTAGGGGTTTTGTTAGCTGCAACTGTCCCTCCAATCCTGTGTGTACAGATAGCAGCTAGCAGTTAGCTAGCTTCATTTTCGGCATAACTTTCGTATATTTACAGTTTGAATTTCGTCACACCACTTACATGACATATACCCCAAGGTCTTATAAAGCTAACAATGGTGTTCGATTTCAATTTAATTACTTTTTGTGAGCAGTTGGGGTTTCGTTAGCTGCGACTGTCCCTCCAGTGGACACACATGATATGCTCCGTAAAGTTCAGCTAACACATAGCTAGCTACTAGCATTAGCGCTTAGTAGACTGTAGAATGTAGAATGTAACTGTTAAATACCGACCAAACTCCACCAGCAGTTAGTAGTTAGTTGGATACAAGCACCCCCATTTCTGCACCAGGCAGTCCGTGTTAACACAGCTCACCTCCACTGGCTAGTCTTACCTGGTGAGAGAGCTAGTAGAGTAGCTAGACCGGTAGCTGGATAGTCCGATACAGCAATTGTTTCCAAAACAACATAAACACAACAGTCTCTGAACTCGCGTTGGGAGTTTCATTGAAGTTGGATGTAGTCCAGTTTGTTGTCTAATGAGCGGACACTTGCAAGCAGGATTGATGGAACAGGTGGCCGACTAGCGTTCAACATCCCCCGCTGATGATGTCCCTTTACCGGCCAGAGGCGTCGATCAGCAGCGCTGGTCTCCATGGCAGGCGGGCGAAGCTGTGTCGAGTAGTCCATCTGTAATAAAGTGTCCTGCATTTTCTCCGATCTGTACCAGTGTATCCCGGTAGTAGTTTGAATGCATATAATTGGTGTTCTAAAATTTCCTTCGGGATGAATACATCTATCTATCTATCTAAAGTTTTGATGCTGAGAAGCCACTAAGCTACGCGAGGATTCAAGATGGCTGACAGTCGTTTTGGTTCGTGAAATTTCGGAGAATGCCGGAGTCCGACCCCCTATGGGCTATGCAGAAGTAGCTCTTAGTACTGGCTGTAGTCCTTTGCCTCTGGGCAAAAATCTTCCGATGACGCAAAAATCGTCATTTTACGTCATCGGAAGATTTTTTTTCAGACCCACAATACAGAGATCTCCCCTCTCAGGGGGACATGAGGGAGGGAAGCACAGTCATTCAAAAATACTACCGTGTTTCTACTGATACAAAGCTTAATGCTAAATCGGTGAAGTGTCCCTTTAATTCATTGCTGTCCAAGGCTTGTCAGGTGGAGAAAGTGAGAAAATTTAGGACATCCTGTCCTCAGGTTATTCAGCGACCTCAGTGTCAGATGTTAGCTGTCAATGACGCACACACACACACTCACGCACACAGAATCTGGCATTCTCTATCCAGATATTTCCTCGTCACACTTCAGCATACCTCACCCATCCTTCCCTCCTCGATGTCTTGTTTATTTTACATACTTAGTTACTTTACTTGAGGCTTTAACATACATAACAAATGATGATAATGAGCTGTAGTTCACACATTGTACAGTAATAACTAAAATGACGAGAAACCATTTGTAAGGAGTCAGAAGGTCAGACTGAGATTTCACCAACAATAGAGATGCAGATGAATAGCAGATGATGGTGAAACACAAATGGAAACTCATTTAGAGCCACACATACAGCATGAGCACAAATGATCATTCTCTCTCTCTCTCTCTCTCTCTCTCTCTCTCTCTCTCTCTCTCTCTCTCTCTCTCTCTCTCTCATTTTCTAAATAATAGACTGTCAAATAAAGGGGAATTAAGGCAGAATCTGAGTCACCCTGCTATAGTTCTTTGTTATAGCCTAGCCACCCAGCCCTTACAGGAAAAAAGTGTGAGGCACTGACCAGTAAAATCTCTTCAAAAACACCCGAGGAGGAGGTGGCCGGGTTGGACCAATGGGTAGAGCAGGCGCACATAAACATAGAGGTTTATTCCTCGACGCAGAGGTCCAGGGTTCGAGTCCGACCTGTGACGATTTCCTGCATGTCTTCCCCCTTCTCTCTCCTCTTTCTCACCTAGCTTGTCCTGTCCATTAAAGGCGGAAATGCCAAAAAGAAATCATCTTTAAAAACACCCAGAGGATGTGTATATATATATGTATGTATATAAACACCATGTCAGGTTAGAAAAAAGTGTGTTTACCCTTTCTCTGTGTGTGTGTGTGTGTGTGTGTGTGTGTGTGTGTGTGTGTGTGTTCGTGTTCTTGTCCAGGCCGCAGGGTGCTTCCATGATGTCAAAACCCACGGGTGAGCAGCTCTCGAGCACCACCGTCAGCGAGGCCTCCACTGCCATCACCTCCTCCACTGTGGACACCACCTCTGCCTCCAAGGTCAGTCTCTGTGTGTGTGTGTGTGTGTGTGTGTGTGTGTGTGTGTCTCAGTGTCATTTTGCTGTGGTTGTATCTATATTAATGTCATGTACGCTGCATTAACAATATTTATTTATAAACGTGCAATAACAGTATCTATTTTTCTTAAACGTGCAATATATATGCTGCCATTCAATATGTGCAGTATTATTGTTTATGCTGCTGTCGAACATCTTTTTTTAGTGTCATCCTTTAATGTTAAAATAACACTCTGTAGCATTTGTATTTATTTATTTTTTGAATTTTTGTTTTTAGTTAAAGTAGTATTTATGAACCAGTCGTTCACATGTGCACTATGTATGTACAGTTGAATGACAATAAAAAGCTATCTATCTATCTATCTATCTATCTATCTATCTATCTATCATAGCATGTTGAGAACAACCATGTTTAAGTATGATTGATCCTGTTGGGAAAAGATGCATCTGTGCGTTTTGATAATGTAATGTGAATTGTAGCACTGTGCTCGGTTTGCTTTCAAATCACTGTATCCATTATTTTATAAACCAGTATTGTTCTACCCAATCAACATTTAATTTAGTTTCAATTTGATTTGCCACCTAACATGAAACCGTGTTGCTCACTAAAGTTTATTCTGGTGTGTTTTAATAAGTCTAATTTTGAATGAAATGATTAGAAACCTCTCTGCAGCTGCATATGATCATATGACCATGGCTTTTCCCAGTGATGAAAATGACAAAATGGACTCAAGTTTTAGACTCTTTAAAGGTAGATAGTGTTCCCCTCAAGTAGTAAATACAGATTGAGAGTTTCAGATTGTTTTGGAAGATTTTGGTCCACTACGAGTAGTTCTCCATAATTCAGCCCTATCACACAGACCACTGTCACGTAGTTGTTGCTGTATACCCAAGTAACCTAGAATGGTTACAAGAGCACACTTAAAACACAAAGATTAGAGCTGTATCTGTGTCCAGAGAGTAATGTAAGATAGAACGTCACAGCAGAAGCTGTTGAGCTGGATATAAAGATGTCGGTAATAGGGCAAACATTTGGCATCTTGGTTAAACCCAGGAAAAATGAAAACCTCTAAAACCCTTCGCCCTGTCTTTGATAGATCAGCTTCCTCCTCCTGTTTTCTTCCATTAAGAAATAACTTCTTTCTAGGAGAAGAAATATACACAGTGCAGACGCTGGCACAGGGTGACATTCTGCTCAACAGAATGCTAACATTAATTGTTGTGATGGGTGAAGTCAAATGGACTAATGCAGTAACTGTTAAATGGCAAACAGAGTGTCTGTTTCTTATGAGCCAGAGGACAGCGAGAGATGTTTAGACTCCTTTGACAGTCTCTCTGTCCTAAGGCTGACAGGTGCACTTTGGCCATCAGGCTCCCTAGACTGTGGGAAGTCATCGCTGAGGCATTTCAGCGAGCAAACACTATCACCTGCAAAAAAAAAAAAAGTGACTTGCACTGTGAAAGTCTTGCATTCCTTTTAACATTTATTTCTTGATTTTGCTCCTATTTAACCACAATATGCTGGAATGATTATGTCCAACTATCTTTTCCTACTCTCATATTTCAGATGAGATCTACAGTATATGTATAAAATATTAACAACAGTAGTAGTAGTAGTAGTAGTAGTCATTGTCGTCGTCGTCATATTAGCAGTACTAGAGAGCTGGACCTGGTTAGCAGCAGGTTTTAGCTGAATCATGCAGATTGTTTTGGAAGATTTTGGTCCACTACAAGTAGTTCTCCATAATTCAGCCCTATCACACAGACCACTGTCACGTAGTTGTTGCTGTATAACCAAGTAACCTAGAATGGTTACAAGAGCACACTTAAAACACTTGCAAAGATTAGAGCTGTATTTGTGTCCAGAGAGTAATGTAAGATGGAACGTCACAGCAGAAGCTGTTGAGCTGGATATAAAGATGTCGGTAATAGGGCAAACATTTGGCATCTTGGTTAAACCCAGGAAAAATGACAGAGGCTAAATGGACTGTGACTTTCACACTTAATCAGCTGTCAAATGTTGCATAAAGTTTTTCATTTTTTCATCAGAGGTCATCTTTTTCACTTCTTGCCTTTCTTTTGTCCACCCCTGGACGTAAAGTCTTGCATTCATTTTCACATGTATTTATTGATCTTACTCTTATTTAACCACAATATGCTGAAATGATTATGTCAACCTATCTTTTCCTACTCTCCTCTTTCAGATGAGATCTACAGTATATGTATAAAATATTAGCAGTATTAGTAGTTGTCGTAGTCATATTAGCAGTATCGGGGAGCCATTTCCGGCCACTTACGGACCTGGTTAGCAGCAGTTTTTAGCTGACTCATGCCAGCTGTGGATGATGATGAATGGGGGTTTAGAGGTCTTCTGCGATTGACCAAGATCCATGACAGGCCGGCAGGAATGAAAACATGGGGCTTAATTGGAAAGAGAGGTGGAGGTGGAGGGTTGGTGGCGGCGTTCTAGCTTGATTAAAGCAGGATTCCGAGCCAGGCGGGTAGATGTGAAGTAATTACAACTGACTGCTACCTGTCTGTCTTACAGGAAGGGGTACAGAAGGGCAGTGTTACTGTAAAAGGCTGCATTGTTTTAGACGTTTCATTTAGTGAACTCGGTATCTCGTTTTTTTTTTTCAGGCACTTAACAACTGACAACTTGTCACTGCAGCATTAAAGTAACTACTACACTCCATCCTGACTAGTACTCCTTTTATATTTATTTTGTATTATTTACAACATACAGATAATTACAAATGTAAGAAACTCCAATGATATCAAGTAATAAACCTTACATTTTTAGCCTTAGAAGAGGCGTAGCTCTAGGGATCGCAATGTCCGTCTGACTGTTGCTCTTTGTCCCCCACAGGATCATTTATAATCACTTTGCTTGATCTCATGAACTTTTAATCTAGGTCAAAATTTCAGTACTTAATACGAAATACCTGCTAAAGCCTCAGCTGTACTTTGTGTTTTAGTGCAGTTTAGCAACTTTTAGCATGCTAACACATAAATGGTGGTAAACATGGTAAACATACCTGCTAGAGCAGTAGTGGTAGTGTGCACATCCCCACCGGTGAGGTGCAGGGCAAAAAGGGACTGGATACAACTGAAAAGAATGAGATGCCCACATTCTCCTAATACAGTGCTAACACAGCGCGGGCATCTCAAACATACCTGCTAAACATCAACATGTTAGCATTGTCATTGTGAGCATGTCAGAATGCAGATGTTAGCATTTAGCTCAACACACCGCTGTGCTCAAGTACAGCCTCACAGAACCGCTAGCATGGCTGTAGACTCTTGTTATATACTTTTTAAATGATAAATAGATTTTGGTTGAAATCTCATTTAAACAGTTCATTAAAAATAAAGGAAAATCCTTCATCTTTGTTCCTCTCTTTTGCCTTTTCTGGAATTTGTTCAATTGATTCAGCATAAGCAATGCCGACAAATTCCAATTTGAGCTTCCAAATGCAGATCTCATGGAGGTTACATTCCTTGCGATCTATTAATTGTATTCCCTTTTCCTTGGCTCACTCTTTCTCCCTGTCACTTTTCTTTCTTTCAGTCCATATCTTCCACTCACTTGCACGCATGCACATACATATACTACAGCTCCACGGTGGCGTGAAATCTCATCCTGCCCCATCAACAGGTGCCGCAGGACTAAGATTGAACATGTGTCATCGGGTGCGGTACAGAGATGACAGGGCATCTATCACGATGGCCCGTCGCCATTTCCACACCCGTGTTTCCTGGCCTGCAGCCCTCCCAGGTGCTCTGGCTCATCACCCCTGCCGTCGAACGGCAGGAAAATAGTGCGGAAGCCTCATTCTGACAAGAAAAAACTCTTAACAAAGGAATCTTGTCTCGGAGGAAAGATGAGTCATTTGTGTCCGCCTTGCATTGCACACCAACGTCAAGAAATGAATCCACGTTTTGAATCAGTCACGTCCATTCAGACTCTGGCAAAACATCAGAGGGAGCGTCGAGACAGAAAGCATCCTATTTCTCTCGCGAGTTATGCGTCAAAATTCTCCTTTGAGCACTTGTGTTCTCTGTCGCTGGATGAATACTTAGTGATGTTGTGTTCATAACCAGTATGCACAACTTCTCCGGGATTTATCAAAGTCAATGTCATTCAGTAGTTTCTGTCATTTCTCGGTTTGCAGTTATGGATTTATGCAGTTTTAGGTTGCTCGTCAGTTCCCTGACTCAGTATTTGAAAATAGCTCTCTTCGCTCTTTCATATTAAGTGCCACTTTGAGCATGAAAACCAGCACATACCAAAACGAATGATTAGCCTGTGTTGAAGTGTGTCACTAAAAGGTGTATGATTTGAGTTACTGTATTAACGGGAAAAAGTAAAATTGGAAAAAGAGTGACTGAAACTCCCCCTTAAGTACTGCCATTAAAGTTAACATGCCTACCTCCTATTGCAGTAGTATACTTCAGTTTGAACAACAGACATTATTAAAACCTAAAAGGTAATCATGTGGCGGTTTTGCCATTTGGTAAGCATGCAAGCTTTCCCACTAACACCAAGCTTTACATTCACAGAGTCAAACATGGTGACAAGTGGAAAGCTGGTGGAGATCAGCAGTAGAGACTATTTGTTCTGTGCCGCTCACATTTAAAAGTATATTGCTTAAGGAATATTGCTTTCTGTTCCTGACCTTAACCTTTAAAATCTTGAACCAGGTTGTTTTCAATCTCTTAATAATGCCTGAAAAGGTCCGGAGAGAGATATCTCGACAACTATTAGATAGATTGCCATGTAATTTGGTACAGACCTTCGTGGCCCCCAGAGGACAAGTCCTAATGACTTTGGTGATTCTCTGACTTTTCATCTAGCATAACCAACAGTTACAAAATTTCACAGTGAAATATGTCAACATCTACTATGCAAGTTATCAAGCGTAATGTACTAGGGCTGCAAGTTATTTCATTACTGATTAATCTGTGCATTTTTTACAACTATTTAGTGTATACAATTTCATAAAATTGTAAAAGAATACCCATCACAATCTCCAAGGGCTTACAGTACGTGTGTTTCTATCCACCTGTTTTTATGTTCTTCTTCAACTTGAAAAGAAATGTTTAAATATCGCAAATCACTAAAAGTAACCCAGATTGACTCTTGGGAGCCGCCATGTTCAACTACACTAAAATGCTGTTACAGATCGACTTGAACAGATTGGGATTAGGTGTCTAGTGTAAAAACACCTCAACCAGATGTTCTAAAGGGAGGGGAAAGCACTACTCTTGTTTAATTACCTCAGCCTTTCAGATCGTTCTTGTCTGCCTAGAGATTTGAACCGGCAGCCTTCAGGTCTTAGACTGGTCTCTCTAGGCTTTTAGGTTGTCTGATCGTGTGACATTAATGTAACAAATAGCTGCTGTGCAACCTGAGTCACTCACCTACAAGACAGAGTGCTACTTTGCAGCAGGGACCACAGCCTTTTCCACAGAATTACTGTACCCTCTGCCTAAAAATAGACCACCGCATCGCACGCACACACAAACACATTTTGCAGACCCACACTCACAGGCAGATAGCAACACATTAAACATGCATGGACGTACACATACTGTTTATTACAGATAAGGGAATCCAACGTGACAGATTTGGAGTCGCTCTGCGTCTTTGCATCATGCTTGGCCAACCAGCCTCCCTCTAATGAGCGAGTGTGTTTGCTGTTTCCCAGCAGCGGATGCCTCCCAGTGCTGCTAGTCCATATACACACTCATGCAGCCGTCACACCAAATCTTAAATTATAATAGCTGTGTGACGAAGGTAGGTGTGTGTGTGTGTGTGTGTGTGTGTGTGTGTGTGTGTGTGTGTGTGTGTGTGTGTGTGTGTGTGTGTGTGTGTGTGTGTGTGTGTGTGTGTGTGTGTGTGTGTGTGTGTGTGTGTGTGTGTGTGTGTGTGTGTGTGTGTGTGTGTGTGTGTGTGAGAGAGAGAGAGAGAAGTGCCATGGGGAGTAGTCTATCTTCTGAGGTTTCAGAATAGAGGATGGTGTAATGAGATTTCATGAATATGTGCACAGTGTATAAGTATGTTTGCTGGCTTATACAATAAAAATGCAAGATTGTTATGGTTTGCTGAGAGAGACAACCAGCACCCATGCACTTCTTTAATGTGTGCAGTGAAAGATGAATTGACGTCAAATGAACATTAATACAGTTGGCTGAGTTATAGCTTAATGGGCTGGAACAGTGGTACATACCACCGAAGAGTTAAACACTGCTAATAGACCTCAGCTGGGCTGCTTAAGTCAAACTGCTCAGGTGGTTACTTACTATATACTGTATTTCACCTATTTTTGTAATGACTGACCCTTTAAAGGCCCTTTTCACTATTTTCTGACATTTTGTACATTCAACAATTACTTTATCCATAAATATAATCAGCAGATGAATCAATGACAAAAATAATTGTTAGTTCCAGGCTGAGTGGCTGGAAGATGGCACAGGAATCTGGTTTTAACTAGTGAGGGGGAAAATTATAGTCATTGGTCCAAGAGATGAAAATGGAAATTGGGTTACTCAGAATAAAGTATTGCATTTCCAGGTCAATTTTCCATTGTGGCATCTGAAAAACTATTACTGTTAAATCAACAGTTTTCAGCGTAGATGTAATTTGAGTCCATCTGTATGCACATATCTGTCCAAGTTGTTTAGAACTTTTTAATAAGTTTCCAACTACTGTCAAATAAGTTCCAATCCACGTTCTGTGTGAAGTGTGCATATGTTTCCTGCACAGATTGTTTCTGCTTTGGGTTCAGATGTTTTTGGTCACAGTAATCAAATCAGCTACATGCATGACAAGGGATATCAGAATAGTAAAACGAAAAGTAAATATTTTCACTACACTTGAAGACATTTCCTTTCCTCTCTGTCTGGCCTTGTATCAAAGTCTGTCCCCCTTTGAATGGTGTGTCCCTCCTGTAAGAATGGTGCAGTACCCTTTGCCGCTCACACATCAACAGAAATCAATGCACAGCGTCCTCTAATTACCACAGCAGCAGAGGCCGCTGAGGCAACAACTTTGTTATTACATAATCTCCAGTCCCTGTCTTGTAGATGGGCCCCTAGTTGAAATCTCTTTCTTTTTTAAGGCCTTCATTATTTAAGTTATATTATGCTTACATGGTGCATTCACTAAATTACTTAGTGCTTTATACAAACCAAATCATACACAATGCACAGACAGTTGGAGAGACTGAGGCCCACTTTATATATTTGCTCCAGGGCCACCAAATGTTATTAATCCAGCCCTGCTGTGTGCTGCACCGGATAAACAGGTATTTCCTGTTGAACTAATGTAAAATACTTGAATATACAGTTTGACAACATCTGTAATAACATTGAAACACAAGTTTGAATATTGCAGCAACAGAAAAATTATAAGAGCACAAGATCTCTGCAGGGGATGCAGAGATTCAGTGTTTTAGGACACTTTAACATACACTGGCTATTTTGGGGACAGACAGTTTCTCCAGTTTCTACTACAACCCTTGACTTCTTTATGCAGGACAAGTTGCTTTATCTTATCTGATACATTCACATCTGGGGGCCGCTCAATGCAGCCACAGTCTGTTACTGCCTCACTCTCTAGGATTGTAGCCACTCAGGTTCACTGCCCAGACTTTCCCCCAGGTGTCTGTCTGGCAGTCGAACCAGTGACCTGCACTGTTCTAATTTCCTACCTGATAGTCTATAGATGCTTTGTCAATGTTATGGCAACCATGGCTGGCACTGTAATGTAGGTCCAGTGGAAAATTGGCTCTACTCAAATAATGGCTGTAATTATGTAGCAACTGGGGCAGAAAAAGGTCCCCAAAAAAGAGATAATCATTGTGTGTGTGTGTGTGTGTGTGTGTGTGTGTGTGTGTGTGTGTGTGTGTGTGTGTGTGTGTGTGTGTGTGTGTGTGTGTGTGTGTGTGTGTGTGTGTGTGTGTGTGTGTGTGTGTGTGTGTGTGTGTGTGTGTGTCCATATTCCTTTGATCTGTGTGTTTGAAATGCCATGGGGAGTAGTCTTTCTTCTGAATGCAATGACATTGTTTAATCATGTCTTTTTACATCTCATTAAAAGCCTTCTGTACTTGTCGGTGTGTGTTTCAGGGCTCCCGTTCCAGTGGCAAGGTGCACAGCTTTGGGAAGAGAGAGCAGGCCATTAAAAGGAATCCTAATGTCCCTGTGGTGGTCCGAGGATGGCTGTACAAACAGGTCAGGACCCCCACACACACTGACTGAAACACACTCATTCTAAAGCGTTCAGTAGACCTGTTGCACGACATGGGAGCGCCATAACTATTTATACTTGCGCGTGTTGGTCGCAACACTAGTTGCAGTCTTCTCCTGAACAGAGGCGTCGCTAATGAGGAAAGGCTACCGACTTTGCTATTTCTACGGACTAGAAGAAGAAGAAAAAGGTAAACGACGGCAGAATTGGCAGCAGCATTGACATCAATGTTTCGATTCAATACGATGACCTACTTGGTCGGATCAAGCCTTTCATTCACCATAAAAGAACTCAGCTTAACCCAGTAAGTTTACAAGAGAGACTTGCAGTCACTCTGAGAGTCCTGGCATCCGGTTGCCCTCAAACTCGTCCATGCTTCCTGTTTCCGCTTTGTCATGCGGCGCTGAAAAAAATAGAGTGGTGCACGAACCTCTGGTCCATCTCCACAGAGATCTACGTCATTTTGACATCACATTGGCGCACGATAGGTCGGGAACGGCGACTGTAAAACGGCCTTAGCACACACAAATCAAGACTGCGGTCGCTGACAGACAACATTTTTGAGTGGGCTTGCACTGTGACAGTATACAGTATATTTACTGCCATATTCCAAAACTAAAACTCTAAACTACTTTCCATGTAAACAGCATTTTCTGATTACTGAAATAATAGGTTATAAGCATAATCAAATTAAGAGATGTTGTGTAGGCCTACTACACACATGGCAAGGTGTTGAGGTCTGATGTGTTGCCAGTCAGACAGCCAGCGAAGGCAGGTAGAGGCCTTGTTGAACTGCCTCCTGGCTACCAAAACTCGCTTTTGGGAAGCAGAATGTCACCACTAGTGCGGATGAATCACCACCTATATAACCAAACTCTTCTCTTACGGCTCTTCTTCTTTTCCACACAGATAGACAACAGTATAACAGTATCAACGTGACATATTTAGGTTTTGGGTTAAAAACAGGAGGGAAGCTCTAGGTATTATAATGTAAATTAGGGATGGGAATCACCAGAGGCCTCACGATACGATATCATCATGATACTTATGTCACCAAACAATATTATTGCGATTTTAAACATATTGCAATATTATGCGATATATTGCAATTTATCACCTTTTTTCCAACTTCAAATTTTTCCAGATTTCAAATGATGTCACCAAAAAGGAAACTTTGTCAAAATCTGTTTTATTTAAAAAAAATACATTTCTCTGTATGTTCATCTTACTTCAGTTTTTTTGCTGCAAAAATGGGATTGTCAAGCAGACAAACTGACCAACACATATACAATAATAGGTCGATACTTGGCGTCTGTGCATCGATACAGTATTGCCACGGAAAATATCGCGATACTATGCTGTATTGATTTTTTTCCCCCCGCCCCTAATGTAAATGTATAAATGCAAAACTTTTCCTTTCATTTATTTCACCAGGATAATCCACTCAGTATCATTACTGCTTTACAAACACTAAAAACAAACAAGCAAATTAATGTACATTCTAATGTAAGAAGTTGTGGCCGGGTTGGCTCAGTGGGTAGAGCAGGCGCACATATATTTAGAGGTTTATGCCTCGCGCAGAGGTCCAGAGTTCGACTCCGACCTGTGACGATTTCCTGCATGTCTAATCCCCTCTCTCTACCCTTTCTCACCCAGAACCCAAATATATTCAGTTTACAGAGATATAAAACAGAGAAACCCTCACATTTGAAAAGCTGGAACCAGAGAACAATGACTTAAATGGTTAACCGATTAACAAATTAGTTGTTCAAACGAATTGATAATTGATTATCAGCTAGTTTCAAACTATAAATTGAGCTACACTTCATTGCATTAAAATGAATAGGATAGTTCTTTAAACAACCTGTATGAACACTTTTATTGAAATACTGTCTTAAATAGCTAATTTAGTCTCGAGATGTTTGTGTCTTGATTCCTTACAGGGATGAGTTCTAGCTTCAGCCTGTATGGTCCTGCAACATTTCCTCCAGTAGCCTACTTTCATTTTTTTCTTCTTGATTTATGCCTTTTGCTCTGGCAATATAGAGCACCTGCTGTTGATCACAGACAGGCTATTACTGGAGACTCTGTGTATTTGAAGTTATACTTAAAATATCTGTAGTTGGCATTGTCCCACTGGAAAACACTTGGCCCCAGTACAAGACAAACAGTGAGTGATGTTACTGCGAAGCAATTACACTTTAATGACCACACACAGAGGCACATACTCACCAATACACACAGGCACAGGCAGGAATGCACACACATCTAAATGCAAAGCCACAGACACTCATATGCACATCATGCAGTCTATTTGTGCAGTGCAATTATGTTTTAATTAGAAAAAAACACTTTTAAATGCAGACAGGGTAACATAAATGTACACATGTTTACACAGACATTATCACAAACAACTACGCACACACATCACATCACAGGAAGACATTTACCCCCTCACATGCCCACACACAGGGTTATAAAGGAGATGCGTGTATCTGTGTTTGTGTAGATTTCATCCCTTCTGGATCTCCTCTACTCTTCAAACGGCACCATTTTCAGCCAGGGAACATAAAAGACGAAGTGGGCAGTAAAGCAGCCGTGGCAGGCCCAGTGAGCCAGTGAACGAGGACAAATGATCACTCCCTTCCTCCCTCTCTCTCTCTCTTTCTTGTTCACTCTCTCTATCTCTGCTCATATCCACCTCACTCTTGCTTTCATTACTTCTGCTTCCTTACTGTGTCCGCTGTCCCTCGCTACTCTTTTCTATCTCTAACTCCCCCCACCCCTTTTTTTCATATTTAGGACATCTGTCTACTCTTTCTTGTTACCTCCCCCAATCTGGGCTACTTTCTGTCTCATTATTCATTAATTTATTACTTACAGTCTTTTCCTTTCTTTGTCCCTGCAGGACAGCTCTGGGATGCGTCTTTGGAAGAGGAAGTGGTTCGTCTTGGCTGATTTCTGTCTGTTCTACTACAAAGGTGAGTCTTTGGGCCCTGCCTTGCACCCGGCGCAGCGCAAAGCCCGACACAAGTGTGTTTGCTAGTTTAGGACAGACGCAGTTGTCAATTTCCCGTCCAGCGCCCACGCCGTTTAAATAGCAAATGCACCTGCGCCCATCTTTGCGCCCATGGGTGTGCTGGTCTTACAGGGAGGTGTGTTCAGGTGAATTCTTGGCGTATTGCTATCTTGAGGCAGCGGGAAGTGATCGCGCCATTGACCAACAACAATCTGGTCTAAAGTCAATAGCGTAGCATTTCATTGTTCTCAGCAAATTAGTAAAATGCACCTAGGTTTATGCACAGCGTGCGCACACTATGCTTGTTACACACACAGAGGGAAGCGCAGCAGCACACAAACATGCAAAAGATTACAAATAAAAATATTACGGTGCAAATCCTCCATCATAATAGCAATGTGCCAAGGTACAAACGCGCCTGGCTTTTAAAGGGAATGGGAGATGACACTCTGATTTGGTTTATTGCATGTTATACCCAAAACACACCTATGAATTAATGAAGCCACTAAGTACAACCTTTTTGAACCCGGCGCACGGACCCTTTTTTCCGCCATCAAACTAGCAAAAGTGGATTTGGACACTCCCTAACCTAACCTACCGGCGATCAGACAAAACGCAACGGAGTGAGGAACACAATGGAGACACAAATGGACCATTTACTGTAAGTGACAACCACACACCACTGAACAACCCTGCGCTAGTCGCCGCAATGCCTGATTTGGTGTAAATGCAGCCTAATAACGACTTTTTGCTATTCCAAAAACTAAATCACACAAATATATGTATATATCCTCTATGCTTTCTTGGCTTTAAATTGAGGGAAATACAGACTACCAGGGGAAAGTATTTGTCTTTGGAGGATAAAAAAAAAAAAAAAAGTATACAGCTTTCAACAAAAAAGGTTTGAAGAAAGTTCAAATGTTTGAATTGGATTGTCATGGTGCTGGATTTGAAATGAACTGCAGCTGACAAAAGAGCCAGTGATTCAATATGGGCGGGCATTAATCTGATCTTTCTCAGTGAGTTACTGGGCTCAAACGCATGGAAAGATATGGACACACACTCAGCTACATCACACTCCATCACCTTCCCTCCCTCACCATCAGTCTCCATGCCCTGGCTGTCTTTATCTGCCTCTCCACGCCCTCCTTTTCATCTCCATATTCTTAACCGAACCTTTTGGGACACGCTCCTCTGCCTCCTCGCCTCGAAGGGTGAAATCAATTCTCTGTCGTTTCTATTTCTCTTTTTTCTCCATCTTTTTCTCTCAGTTCAAAGGTTTCTCCTCTCGATATGAAAACACTTGATCTGCAGCACCACTCATCCTCCATGTGTTTCCCTGGTTATCTCACAAACAACAAAACCTCCCATCTCTTTTTTTCCTTCATTATTAGCTTAATTTGAGTGTATGTGTAGTCTATCACTGACTATTATTGACTCTTTCAATTTATTGTTTCAATCATCTTTTAAGTAAAAAAAGCAACATATTCTCTGACTTCAGCTTCTCAAATGTAGGAATTCTGTTTTCTTTGTCATATACGATTGTAACCCAAGTTTCTCTGGGGTTTTGGACTTAAGGTTAGAAAAAAAAACAAGTCTGTTGTGGACTAATGATCTCAGTATTTCTAAAATCCTGGATACATCCCTGGTTTCTTCCTCTTCTCTCTTTTACAGCCCTGTACAGCATACCTCACCCTCTATCCTTAGACCCTTAATCCGCATAAGAAAAATAACATTTAACGAGGGACATTTTGCCGCTGTTTGGATGCTATCTAATCTCACTTGCCACCGTTTGGTCTGCTCAATCTGGGTGTGTGTGTGTGTGTGTGTGTGTGTGTGTGTGTGTGTGTGTGTGTGTGTGAGAGTCAGCAGGCCCGTATTAAGACAACGTGGTGCCCCTGGGCACTACCTCAAAGGCCCCCCCACCCCCTCATACACCACCCCCTTTACCCGTGCTATCCTCCTGGCAAAAATATCAAACATAATCAAGGGGATTTCTCAAATGTAATTTACTAACTTGTCCAATTACATACATGTAGGCATATGAGCAGTGAGCACTATATTCAAATGTCTCAATTCAAAATGTCGAATTCAAAAAGCACAGCACTCAATTCAAATGTCAAAATCAATACACATCAGTACATCAGCCCAACAGACAAGCCAAAAGAACTAACAAAAAACAAAGCATTTTCATTATGCAAAGAGAAACCAACCCTTGCTTTCCCCCTGCCAAAAATATCAGACATAATCAAGGGGATTTCTCAAATATAATTTACTAACTTATCCAACTACATACATGTAGGCATATGAGCAGTGAGCACTATATTCAAACTTTCTCAATTCAAAATTTCTATCAATTCAAAAATCCAAAATCAATACTATGTATTGCCGCATTGTGGGTAGGTCAAATATGTATTTTTCCGACTTTATTTCACGTGCCCTGAAAGCAACTCCTCTGATCAAAAACTTTCAAAAGCATCAAGGGAAAGCTAAAACTGCTTTAGCATCACAGCTAACAACAATAAAAGGACCTAAAAAGAATAAGATATGGACAAAAGACTATCAATATTGGATTTAAGAATATGGATTTATTGCACAAAGTCCTCTGAAAGAAATACGAGTTCTAGGAAAAGAAGCGCAGACTGCGGGCCGGTCTTTTACTTCTCTGCATACTGACTAAACTCACGAAGCGCCGTGCTGGCCGTGCTATGGTATGGAACGTTGGGCGCAACCAAGTCTCACCCAGAGGTGGGGGGGGGGGGGTTTGTGTGAAAAATGTTTTTCTTTGCTTGCCAATTACATTGAATCAAGAAAGCCAACCACTTATACTTTTTTATAACAGTTAATATTTTACATTCATCATTATGATAAAAAAAATTTTGGGGGGGTTAAACTGGCCACTTTTGATTATTGTTAAACCCCCCTAAATGATACATTTGTACCTGTGGACCAACTCAACTCTGACAGATTGGTGAGGGGAGTGATAGTGGTCATGTAATATTGATTTATTTATAACATATTATTATTATTGTGAAATTAGTGTTCATAAACGAGTAATGTATGGTCTTTCAACAATTTCAAGTGAATAATATAACCATTTACGGAAAATATTGTTAAAGCTTGTGTCATGTGGTGCCCCGCCACTGGTTGTGAATGGTTGGTGCCCCTGGGCACTGGCCCAAGTGCCCTTATGGATAATCCGGGCCTGTGTGTGAGACAGACTGGACAAAGCAGATAAAAAGACACCGTCTCGCCCACCATTTAGGGAATGTCCCCTTCAAAGGTCCTTGAATTATTTTTAACCAATTACCCCTTTAATCCACAGTGCCGCCTTATCACCTCCCAGGCCAAACACCCACACAAACGCACAGGTGGTGTGCACACATATTTTCATACCATTGCTACATTTTACCATGTGGTAATCATTGTGTACACACACACACACACACACACACACACACACACACACACACACACACACACATTCTAGCATGCTGTCACAATGTTCAGTGGAAAACACAATACTGGTAGATATTTATTCATAGATGTGTGAATTAATTACGATAGGACTTATTCTGGTTGCATACATGTTTGTGTTTGTACTTTATATCTTTGTGAGGACCAATTTGAGTTTTAGAACATGAGAGAGATGTGTTTGGAAGGACATTTTTAGCAGTCCTTAGTCTTCAAAGTGCTGGTTAAGGTAAAAGGTTGAGGACAATGAGGGTCCTTACAAATATAGATGTGTGTGTGTGTGTGTGTGTGTGTGTGTGTGTGTGTGTGTGTGTGTGTGTGTGTGTGGGCTTGTTCAACTATATTTGTGGGGTCCAAAAACCGGGTGTCCAGTCAGTATACTTGTGGGGCCAAAATGCTGGAACCCACAAGTTTAAGGGTTATTAGGGATAGAATTAGGTTATGGTGAGGGTAAGGGTTAAGGTTAGGCATTTAGTTGTAATGGTTAAGGTTAGTGTAGGGGGCTAGGGAATGCATTATGTCAATGACGGGTCCCCACAAAGATAGTGCCACAAACCTGTGTGTGTGTTTACTATAATCTCAGTATGTGAACCGGATGGGGCAGAGGAATGGCGGCTGGCTGCCAGTTGGACCAGGCCAGCTTCAACTCTGTGACACTGGGATACCAGAGTGGTCATTTACTGTTTGGCACAGCACCGTGGTATGAATGACGGCACACAAGTGTGTTTATGTGAGTGTTTGTGTGAGTGTTATGATACTGGTGGCAGGCAGAGATGAAATTAGTGGGTGATGACTGATATTTAATCTCTTGCTCTTTCCTTTCCTCCATATCTCTCGCTCCTTTTCTCACCTTCCTCACCCTGGTTATCTACTCCCTCCCTTCCTCTCCCCCATTCGTCCCGCCATCTCTCTCGCTCTCGCTCTTGCTCTCTCTCTCTCTCTCTCTCTCTCTCTCTCCAGACAGCAGAGAGGAATTGGTCCTGGGCAGTATTCCTCTGCCCAGCTATGTAATTTCACCCGTGGGACCTGAGGACCACATAAGCCGCAAGTATGCCTTCAAGGTACGCCTCTCTTTGTTCTACAGATTCACTTTCTCTGATGTGATAAAGTTTTTGTTTTGTTGTTTTTTTTTGGTTTGGAGTTTGTTTGTGTGTGTTCTGCTTTTGGATTGAAAACAAAACAAGGAATGATTCCTTCTGAAATGAAGAAGTAATGCAGCACAGATTATTACTCAATTCGAACCAAACACACCATTGTAAACTTGAAGGTCAAGCTAGAATAGGAATAAAAAATAATTGGAACTGTGTGTTTCTGTTTACCTCACAGCATGAATGTTTCTGTTATTGAGATTGTGTTTGAGTGCTACTGTGTCCTGCACACGTTAAAGTTGATTTGATGCTGTTGAAACTTTTGAACATGATGCATCGAGTACTTCCAGATTCAGGAAATCTGAAAACAATATTTTAAATACTCAGTTTTTCCCCACTTTAGGGACATATGCAAAACTGTAACCGCTCATGCTATTTAAAGCACTTTTGATTAAATTCCACCAAGTGGTTTATATTATTAATGGCAGAGAGGTTAAATAGAAATAATACTGATCCTTTCCAACTAAAAACTAGCTGCCTTTTTACAACAGAATACTACCATAACACCTGTTGCACTGTATGTCGACCTGCAGGTTTGGTGGCACGCAGACATTTGCCCCAGAGCTTTATTGTCAAGCATCATTTTTGAGTTATATATATTTTGTGTGTTCATCGTTTGTGTGCCTTTGAACACACATGTTTCTGAGAGCCTTTTATAACTGGGGCTCACAGCAATGACGATCAGTTAAATTACTTTTTTTTTTTATTCCTTCTCATTCAAAATATATAATAGTTTTTAGCAGTCACCTAATTGATATTGCCATTATGGCAAAAAAAACAAAAAAAAAAAAACATGCCTATTGGTATGGAAATACCTATAATGATTTTTTGAGTGGCAGTTAATAAAACAGATCAACATCTTCCTACAATTATAGCCCTGCCTACCCTCCCACCCAGCCACTCCTCCGCTTTGTGCAGCACTCACCACCTGTTGTAGCGATGTCTCTTACCACTGAATGTCTGTCAGTGTCTTTATTGAGACAGACAAGCTGCTCTGGAATGGAATGAAGCTTCTCCATTCCCTGAGGCAGTAAAGTCTTTTGTTTGAAGTCAAGAGGCAGGCAAACCTCACAACAGCCACAACTGAGTTTGCCCTCATGTGCAATTAGGCTTTCACTTTTTTCAAAGATTACAAATGTGTATGCACACAAGTTTTTCAGGCCCCACAGGCAGCCATTTTGGTTAGTTTTTTGTCATCGGTGAGTCATCAAGTTTGATTTAACTTTTGGCCTGGTTTATTACATAAAATGACATGTTTGCGTAGGTCATAATTTGATAGCTGCAGCACTCTAACCATGCTCCCTGATCTATCATTGAGTAGGACACATATCCCCCGATCTTCTCACTGCTTATAGGTCCTTTGGATAATAATGTGGACTTAGTGTCTGAGTCTTCAAATACGAAAATGTTTGCTAATGTCACGACTGAGTCGCTGCAAACTGGACAAGCTGGGTATGTTCCAACGGACCTAGAGAAAAAAAAAATCAACAAGCACTTTCATAGATGGTCAGATATTCCCCCCATGCTTTTCCCCTGTAGGTCCCAACATTAGATCAGGCGAGCTACAGATTCCATTATCATCAGTGGTAGAAGAATTTAAGGTGGCAAATTGTAGAACTCTGGCAACATTCAGAGACTCAAAGGATCCATGTGTGTGCCATGCTGGATCAGGCTGGAAATGGGCAGCAAATTCCGCCATAAACCAGGCAACAAGCTCTCTGAAGCCGCACGACATCCTCGGCATTCAGTGCTCTGGAAAGAAAAGGCCTTGGTCTGATGTATTATAATCAGTGGGAGAAAGCTAACACGTGGGACAGGTGCACCATGATCCAGGAGGAAGTGAAGGAGGATTCAAGAAGATCAAAAGCAGTTGGGCTAGGCATGCAGGGGTCCTGGACTATGTGGGAGCTACTTAGTAGGAAGGTAACCTGGGCAGAGTTGTGGAGATTAGATGCTTTCCACTTATTATTACGTATTCCTGCTGCTGTCAGTATGTGACACTCTTTCCTCAGCACACTTTCACACATGGGGTCTGGCAGAGGAACCCAGCTGTAAACTCTGCAGCAGCAACGGGACCATAGTGCACATACTGAGAGGGTGCAAGACAAGGCTAACCCAGGGCCGGTATAGATGGCGTCATGACAAAGTCTTGCTGGTCTTAGATGATATATTGCAGATATAGAGGCAGATAAAGCAGCCAGTGAATTTAGAGGTTATTACAGTAGACCAGCCTCGTTTGTTCAGAAGGGAACCAAGCCAGGCACGTCCCACAGGCCAAAACCCACCAAACCAAACAATTGCAGGATGGTGGGTAAGGTCTTTGGAGATGAAGGTTGATGGAAGCTGCAGTTTCCAGATGTGGTCCATACCTCCCTACATCTACACAGTGTGTTGTGGATCCCAGAAGACAAGAAGATAATACTGGTGGAGCTTCCAGTGCCATAGGAGGAGGGTCGTAAAGCTTGAGAGGATTGCTTCAAAGGGAGTCACGTTTTAGGGTCAAAACACTCTGTGCAAGTTACTGCCTGGGGAGCTAGGTAACTGGAGAGAGCACCAACTGGTGTATGCAACAAGCACAGTGGACATTAGAAAGTTGCTTGTCAGAACCGGGAGTGTGAACTACTGTATGTAGCTTCCTGGCTATGATAAAAGTCAAAATATAGTAGTCAGTTTCTCCTCAATGGGAAGAGGGAAAATATTTTTTATTTATTTTTGTGTTTTGTCATGATATTTTTTATTAATAGGTGTGATACAAGTAACAGAGCTATTGTAAACTAATAAAGATAAACAATATTGTACTTATATCATAATCTGGAAGCTATGCAGGAAGCTGTGAATGATGGCTGTTGCTTTACGAAGATCGTAAGTGTGTCTTCTCTCAGTTTTTTAAAGAGCAGCTTAACAAGCACCTTAAAGTCTCTTGTTCACTGACCTCCACTGGTTTGACGTTTCATGTTGCCGCAGTGATGTACAAGTGTACTCCATGGTGTGGTCAGTACAAAGTGACATCACACTTCAGACACCACCCAACTACAAGTGATGCAGTCTGCTGTCCGAGGTGAAAGCAGACATGAATCTTTCAACCAGACAGGGCAGTAAAACACTGGTTTATAGCCTGGTGTTAAGTTACTCCTTAAAGGGGAACTATGCAGTTTTATTAGCTTAATTTACCTTAACAGCTTCGGAGTCATTGGAATGGTTATATGACTTTTTTTCGAGTTGAATGGTGGTAGTCTCGCTTCCCCCCTAGCGCCTGTGAGCGGAAAAACCACCCTTGCAACTTTCGGCCGGCGAGCCGGCGGCCTCAGTGTCAGGAAGTATCGCGTGATATCGGGTCTCGCGATACAACGAATTGCTTCACGGCACTGCACACATACGCCCATTCAGGAACCGGCTAACAAGGTAGCGATGGAGTTTTTCACACTATCGTCATGGCTGAGCCGGCAAAAAAAGAAGCAGAAAGCATTGTCGGAGGAACAGAGAAAAAGGAAATGGCAGACTGACCGAGCGAGGAGTCAGACACCAGTAAACATAGGAGCTGCCACATATCTGTTCCGAAGCTGTAGGGGGAGCTCTATAGAGAAACCTGCGAGCAAAAAGCGAAAAGAAATGGCCAAAACTGCATAACGCCCCTTTAATGTCTGAAATAAACAGAAACTGAGGAGAAGTGACACCCAAGTTTCTACCACAGGAAAGTAACCCATTCTACTTGAGAGTCATAGCTTCTCCTGCTGCAGTAAACCGCACCAACTGGTCAAAGCAGGTTCAAACTCCTTTTTCAAATCATTTAACCAGGTCTGTAACCCACACCAGTGGGATCGGGTGGGTATTATATGATGGCGTTTTGGTGTGTGAATGCTGCACCCATTGACTACCAACTTGACCTATACACATCATGACGCCAAAAATGAAAAAAATGAAACCTTCAAGCTTCAACGACCCTTCCTCCCTCCACCCCCCACCCCCTCTCCCCTACTCACTGAATCCTCTTCCCTCTCTTGTTGTCTCATTGGTTGGCTGCCCGACTGGGACTTCCCTCTCTCCCTGTGAGCGTGTCGCGTCGCCCAGTGACAGTCCGCCCATAAATAGGTATTCTACCCTCTCTCCAGCTCTCACTTTGCCAGATGTCAACGTTATATATATCTTTGTTGTCCGCCGTTGGTGTGGCTTTTTTGGGTCCAAACATGACAGAATATACAGCAGCCTTGTATATTCCTCTGTTGGTTTTTGATGCATGTTTTGAGAATAACCTGTCCTTTTGGCTGACGTGGTTGTGTTGTGTTTTTATTTCAGTGTTCTCTGTATTATTTAATTCCCCCTTCTATCCTCTCTCTCTCTCACCCCATCCTCGTTATTGTAATATGAGTCTTTGTATTTGGCTTATCTGGTGTGGGGCTTATCGTTCATCTATGTGCCGCTCTCCCTGTCTCCTCCATCTGTCACATCTACTGTACCAGCATGCAGTTTTTTGATGGTGTGGAGAAAAACCTTATTAATAAACACTTTAATTGGAACTCGCGTCACCTCACACTACTTTTCCAGAAATGAAGAGCGGAAAAACAATGTACCGTAGGACATCTTTCACAGTAGATGCAGGTTATGCAACCCATCAGTCACAAAATGTTTTTTTTTCTTCTTCAAAGCAGCAGCTGCTTAAGGGAACATTGAAATAGAGAAACATGTTATACTCTAGCTTCCGTATATACAGGCATATTTTACAAAGAGAGTAAAAACATTGAAGGTGTTTTCTTAAAGCAGGCCTTATTTAAAACTGAGACACCCACAAGCAGTTGTTGTTTACATTTGGATGTTTTTCAGTGTAAATTAAATTTTCACAGTTCCAAGTTTAGGAGAACATACCTTATCTGGAGCTTTGTGGTGCTCTGGTTGCTGAGGCTTATCTTTATGAGCACAATGACTCTTTAAATAGCACCCTAACAAAGTGTGTGCGTGTGTGTTTGTCTGGGGCTGTCCACAGGAAAAGGGCCAACACTATTGTAGGCCTTTCTGAGCACAAGTAGGGAGTGTTTGTTGAAAAAGAGAGGCTGAATGAGAGAGAGCACAGAAAGGGAAGGAAAGTGATTAGGGCTGGAGAATAAAAGGGGAATAAAGAGAGGAAGTTATAGGTGGAGAGGAAGGAAGTCGTGACGGCTAGTTGCGGTGAAATAGAGGCCATAAAGATAGGGCGAGAGGGACTTTTTTCGTATTTTTCCATTAAGCTTCGTTAAACAATTTAGTGGGAAAACAAATAATCAGGAACACCCTTAAAACACCGACACAGACACAAACCACAAAGAGAAAAATGAGGCTTAGCTGTGTATGAATTCAGTGTGTAGGTGTATCGGTCACGCACTCCGAGCTGAATGACCCACTCAGCATTCCTGCTAGAGAGAGGCAGAGTCTCTCAATGTTATTTTAGACCACTGGTGGTGTGTGTGTCTGTCTGTCTGTCTCTGTCTCTGTCTGTGTGTTCTGATGTAACTAAAATAGGGAAAAATCAAACCTGGTGATTATGAGATTGAAATCGACAGGGCTTTTAAATGTGTTTATGGTCTGGTGGAGGTTACGGGTGTGTACTGTACTTTGTGACATTGTCGGCAACGTGAAGTCATATTTGGCCAGTATTCTCGTCAAAACAAGATGTGAACAGGATTTTGGAATAATGGTAACAATTAGAGGTCGTCTTTGGTTAAAGTTTTTGTGATTCAGCTTAGGGTTTGAATTTAGTTTAGTCAACATTAGTGCTGTCAGTTAAACGCGTTATTAACGGCGTTAACGCAAACCATTTTAACGGCGTCAATTTTGTTATCGCGAGATTAACGTTCTTTTTGGCATAGCAAACTTTAGTTTTTTTCACATGCTGTTGCAACAACTAGTAATGTTAGAAAAACTACAACACCACACCGGATCTAGCTAGACCAGAAACAAAACAGGCACGCCACACACACTTGTTTGGGCTTGCGATGAGAGCTGGCCAAAGAGTAGTAGGCTAACGTTACGTTTTGAGTGGATGGCGAGCGCGAGACGCCGAAATGGATGCCAATAAGATTCTGAATGGAAAGTTTACTTTTAAAAAGTTGCCAAATGGTTCCATTGACAAGACCAACGTGATCTGTGTTTTGTCGTTGTGAACTGAGCTATCATCGCAGCACGTCCAGTCTGAAATACCACTTGATGGCCAAGCACACAGCTGATGCCAATTCTCCGCTGTCACGATGTCCCCTCGTCAAAGCCAGGCGACAATGGATGACTTCAGACAGAAACACATTTGCACAAAGCAAGCCAATCCACTTTTCCATGTTGATAAGAGCATTAAAATGACAAAAAATAACGGGACAAAAAGAAATCAAGGGACATTTAGAATAGGTAAAAATGCGCGATTAATTGCGAGGTAACTATGACATTAATGCGATTAATCACGATTAAATATTTGAATCGTTTGACAGCACTAGTCAACATATTATACATATACACATACAGTAAGTGTGTGTCTGTTTCTCTGTACTGTGTGTGCACTGCACATGCATGCCAATATCTCTGCACGTGCCAAAACATCTGACTAGCGGCGCAGTACTCTGTTTCTCATCAAGAGGCCTGTCCCATTGTAGCTATGAGAGTCTGTAAGAATGTTGATGGAGAGTGAGCAGATGTGTTTTGACAGCTGCTTCCTGAGGATGCTGTTATACCTTTCGTCGAGATTTTTAGGGTGTTTTTGGATATATTCGTTTTTTAAGATGAGTGTTTGCTAAGTAGTTTCCATGCCTGTTTCCTCTCCTCTAAACACATCTTCATGCCTGACAGTGACAGGCTGACTGAGCCCTGTGCGTGGTCCACATCTGTTTTCCTGTGGGTCGTGTTTCCTCTGAGTAGGTAACATTACTCCAGCTGATTTAAGTGATCAGAAAGCCTTCAGGGAGACGGGGTCAGAATTACAAATCACATCTACTCATCAAATGCCAAGACCCCGCAGAGGGAGAACACCTTTTTGTTTGCAGTGTACCAAATTGTAGATATATTTTATGTTTTTGTTTTTTTTGTTATTATTTGTGGTGTATGAATACATATAAATGCCTTTAATTATGTTATATGCTGTTTTACATTAATGATTAGAGCTTTCACAGTAGTTAAAGTGTACTGTTGCTAGAATTCCTTATACATGATGTAATCAGTGTAATCAGCTGCTTTAGTGTTTGGTTCAGATGCACATCTGTATAGCCCTGAATCATGATCGGAAAACACAGACCAAGTTCATTAGGATCCAGGTTTCTGCTCAGTCAGTGCATCTAATGTGGAATTAATTTACATGAGAGGAAAATAATGTGAACTATCTGGTAGAAAAGAATATCAGCACCTCTGTAGCCCTAACAAAACCACTAACCACTTTGTCGATTATGTGGTATTTAAAGGCACTAAATGATTTACCGTCACTGAAGAGCTACTGCACAAGGTTATTAGGATGTGAACAGATCAAGTGAGCGGTGCAATCCCTCCCAGATCTTTATAATGTACCATGATCAGCATCGAGTACATACTTGAGCATGGTGAGTAAGGAAATTATAGTTTGTAATTTTATCTGTGCACAGCAGTAGCCACTGAAATGAGCTTGTTTGAGCAGCCAGACTGCAGTGCTCTCAGAGGGCAGCTGTTAGGGAACCTGGAAGGGATGCAGGAATGGGAGCATTTATGTTTGTTTGTGTACATGTTTGTATCTGTGTGCTGGGGTTTATTCAGACGTTATAGTATCAGAGATAGAACACCAGGGGGGACAGTGTTTGCATTATTCATGAACGTGTTTAGTGTGTACATTATACTACACGAGTGGGTGTGGTGTTTTGTGTGTTTCCGACTGTCATCACGCTGCACACGAGAAGCCGAATTGCTGCGGAATCGAATCTTAATTCATCACAACATAAACCAAATAAAGAAATTACAGTGAAAAGTTTGCAGCCGCTACAGATCCCACCACACACTTATTATCCTGCATTTATTATTCAGTGAATGAATTAGGGTAGGGAATATTTAGCGTTTAATTACTTTTCATATGCATGCATCTGTTGTTGAGTGGGTGCTCTCATTTGTCTTCCGATCCCAGCCACCGAAACACTGAATGAAGGAAGGAAGGAAGGAAGGAAAGGGCAAAGTAGGACATTTATAGATCTGTGCTGTCCTCAGTGGAGTGCAACTCACTTTAAAAGGGCCTCTAATAACCCCACTTTCACAGCAAGGACATCTTTATCAAGGATAAAGAACACTTATGCACTATTAATTAAGCAGCTGTTAGTGATGTACTGTTCCTTGGATTTCTTGGCCATTTCTGTGGTTTGATGGTGTGTTTTCTTATCCCTGTGGATAGCTAGCCAATTATAATATCATCATTAACATCATGTTGAGATATTTTTAGCACAGCCAAAAAACCAGTTCAGTCACAGGAAGATTTTCTGCCTATACGAAATATCAACCAGTGAACGTCTCTGGACTCAGAATACCATAGGCAGAAATCCATAGTTGGAGAAGCAGAGATACCACCGTCTCTACTGATGGTAGTCTCAGTAAACCGGAATGCATTGCAGCCAGAAACATGTTGATTTTTTAAGAAAGAAGCAGCTCTCATTTCCCGTTGGCTGGAGGAAAAAAAAACTCTCCGCCTTTCCTGCAGTTACTGTGCTATCGCTAGTATTACTGCTCTCTCAAACTAAGTGAATAACCTTTTGAATATAACTACTTTTCATGTGGTATCTGGGATGCAGAGAAAGGCACTCTGTAGATGTATGAAATTGTTGTTGAGAGAAAGTAGGTAGGCCTACTTAAAATTGTAAGTTAAAGCTGCGTTTACAGATTTTTTGTCACGTGGGGGCAGCGGAACAAGCTGTGAACATGGAAATATTATTACTGTATAAAGTGGTATTGTGAAAGTGTTAGCAAACAGTTGGTTATTTACACATTTCTATGCAACAAGGAGCAACATTAACATTCATTTGAAGACATGTTTCTGGCCACCTGATGAAAATAAGTCCAATATTTAGTGTCTTTTTAGCTCTGTGATGGTCTATGTTCAGTCTATGTAGTTACTAAATTGGCAGTTTGGTGCTTGTCAGGAAGTTTATGCTGGGTTATTATGAGCTCTTCTGCTAAAAACGGTAGCCTGCTGTAGCTTGAAACAAGGTTGATGGGTGTTGTTGCAAAACAAAGAGCTGAAAGACGTTAAAACAAAAAGTTGCGGAATCGGGGGATAATTCTCTGTGGGTTTGTCACTATGAACGACCCCTTTCACTTTGAACCAGAGATCTTCAACAGAGGGTCCGGGACCCGTAGGAGGTCCTCAGGGGGGCCATTCAATTATTGTTCATTTTTTGGAAAGTTTTGTCAAAAATTAAAATGTCTTAACATGAATCCAACATATTATTAGCAAATATAAATCGTGTGAAAAAACACAGTAATGATAGGCTTACTGGCCTATAATTTAGTCACCAATGTAGCCATCCACAGATACAGCTAATCCTTGGGATTCACTGTGCCACATTTATGTTTAACAGTAAAAGATCTAAAAGATATAAAATCATGCCAACAATTATTGATTTAATAGCTTAGTATTTTTTGTACTAAAAAGTTATATAAAATCCCAGACACACCGACCAGACGGCCAAACGTCGACAGAAAAGGCAGTTGGACTGATCAGTCTCCCCGAGTTGGTCAAAAAAGTGCCTCGGAACACACCAAAGCGACGAGACGTAATACGTCTCCATAACAGCAGGCGGCGCTAATCTGTATTGTCGCCCAAAAATGAAAACCTGCAGCTGATTGGACGAACGCGACACGTGGATCTTGTTTCTCCGGAAATTCAAAGACAGACTGTCATGGCGGCTTGTTCAGAATACAATCTCATATTGTACTAAAATAGTTCACCGAAACGTGTTTGTGAAAACATTTTAAGCGAGAAATAGGCCATGCAGTTGCTGAATCTGTCTTCATTTCAGATCAAAAAAGGTCAGTTTAAAAGATTTTCGTCAGATTTTGAGAGACTCTAGTCACGCTCAAGGGTTCAAATGGAAAAACTAATTATATCATAATATTGATACATAGTATGCAGTTAAACATGAGTCAATAATGATGATGTGTGAGTAACTTGATACATTGAAAACAAAAGTTCCCCTACAGGTGCACAGACTGCAGTCCATAATAGTAGACCTAATGTATAGTATTATTGAGTATGTGTCTCGCCTGTGTTGGCTCTGCTTGAAATAGTTCTGCAACATCACACATCCCAAATGTTTCCGTCAGTATAGTTTATTATAGATTCTTTTGATATTCTACACACTGTGTCTTTGGATCCATCCCGATGATGAAATGGGGCAGATGTGCTCTCGACTGTCACACACCAACAACAGTGTATTAGATCAATGACTAATAGCCCTTTTTACTGTGCATACAAAGTCATGAGCTCAGCACTTAAATTACAGACTACAATTGGCTTTTCATGGTGTCTAATCAGGCTTGCCTTTCACACTGCCTCTTTGCAGAGCTGCTTTTCCATGCCAGACCACTGTAACTGATGTTACTTTCTTATTTTGCGAGATATACCGTTGAGAAATATAAAAAAGCTATTATAACGTTACTCTTTATGTGTGTAAACTGTTATTTGCTCTGTGTTCTTAGTAGGTTTCTAAGCCGTAATAGCAGGAAAAAAAACAGGTTTGTGAGGAAACTTTGGGGTCCTTTTTTCTGACACACATTTTCTATTCTCCATTGCACCGAAGAATCTTTCCTCTCATTGGTCAAAGGTTGTGGCTTTGTTGGTCGTAACTGGCTGGCATTGTTGTCTCTGTATTTCTTTTGTGTGGTTCCCTTCATTGCCTCTCTCTCTCTCTTATGTGGCCCTTGATGTTGTTTCTCTTGTTGGACAGCATGATATCTCCCTGTCTCTTTGACCAACGCTGAAGCTCTCAGCTGATCTCTCTGTCTCTCTGACCACGACACTGACCTAGCCTCTTGTCTCTTCCCATAGGCTAACCACACTGGTATGCGCTCGTACATTTACAAGCAGAGCTCTGTGATTGGCTCGCAGGCGGAGCACACCGGGATGCGGACGTATTACTTCAGCGCTGACACCCAGGAGGACATGAACACCTGGCTGAGGGTCATGAACCAGGCCACACTGATGCAGAACCACAGCAACACACTCATCAGGTAGGGCTACACACACACACACACACACACACACACACACACACACACACACACACACACACACACACACACACACACACACACACACACACACACGCTGATGGCAGAACCACACCAACACACTCATCTGGTAGGGCTGTGCACACACACACACAGACACACAGACACACACACGGCCACGCTGATGCAGAACCACAGCAACACACTCATCAGGTAGGGCTACACACACACGGCCATGCTGATGCAGAACTACAACAACACACTCATCAGGTAGGGCTACACACACACACACACACACACACACACACACACACACACACACACACACACACACACACACACACACACAGTACATGTCATTGAACTAACTGAACACACAGCGTACACCTTACCTTTATTTCCCTAAACCAGGCAGCTGTAGAACAACAGCAGCATCACACTCAAGAGGTCCATAACCATAACTATATGAGTACATTCAGTCACTTGCCTATTAAAAAAAAACACTTTTTTCCCAGAACAATAAGTTCCAGATCTTTACTTTTTCTATTTCTACTGACAAGCATTGATTTTTCCACCTTACAGCAGGAGCTCCCCCTTGTGTTTGTTGCCTGTATTTTGATTCCTACCTTCCTTTTGTCACCTTTTGTATTTTTTATTGAGATATAAAGTTGATTAATGTCCCAACTCTAATTGGGATTACACTAGGAATCACTAGTGTAGGCCTGACTGAAACACATACAGTAAACAAACTTACACATACTCTAATTCAGTCAAACATATACAGACACCTAACACACACATACATCCACTACCTTCAAATGTTCTTCTTCCATCAGTCCATCTTTGGCGCCATTCGTATTTTACAGTGCTGTGGTGATTTTGTACTACACTTCCCAGAGATCACCTGTTAATCAAGTTCAACTGCTACAGCTTAGTTTAGGCCTTTGTCCTGTGTTTATACAGCAAATGTAGTTTTGACATTACACTTCGTTGATTCAGTAGCTATCCAGTTAATGAGGCTTCTGACATATTGTAAAATGTTCATTCATATTTTTTTTTTTAATTACTCTTAATCATGTTTAAACCCCCTAACATTCTTACAGCAGATGTTCTAAAATTTAGAATTTTCTTTATAAACAATGCAGTGTGGAATATGTTATTATACACTGTATTATGATAGCTACAGTTGTTATATCCTATAAATACATATTTCCTAGAAAGTGTTGCCATTTGTCTTGTCTCTTTTTGTCACTATAAACGATTCATGTTAAAACATCCCACTCCGCTGTTTACAGCTTTAACAGTTGTGCGTCAGTCCCTGAGCTATGGCATATGAGCGTAGTGTATTTTTTTAAACGTCTGCCTGCTTTCACAGAGTACATTCTGGTGTTGTGAAATGCTGCTTTTGAACAAGCAGCCGTTTTCTCCATGTATTATTCATATGTTAACGGGGGGAGGTGGCACAAATAAAATACATCCCATCAGTCTTTGGCAGCCTCAGACACCCGCAGCTCATTCATTTTTTGTGTTTGGAAGGGGAAATCCCACAAGACTACACTAGTTGCTAATGCATGGCAGAATTGTTAACTGAAGACACTTCCACTTTTGGGGTATTTTCTTATTGAACAAACTATAACAGTGTTTCTATTTGCTGGCATGTTGCACGTCTTTTTCAAGAGTTTGGGCACTTTTACAATATGCAAACACATGTTCTTACATTTATTGTACAGTGATGGGATGCATTGCTAGCAACAAACTACTCTTACACTAAAAGAGAATGCCTTCTATGCCTTATTAAGATTAGATTGATAGATAATGTATTGGTCCCAAGGGAAATTTAGGATTCAACACATTCTAATAGGGACTAACCACTCATAGTGTTAATTTATATTGAATATCTTCAGAAACCAGCTGCTGGGGAGCATGTCCCCACCTGTTTAATTCATTTTCTTAAAGTAAACTTTGGTGTGTGGTTCATTCAGAGAACTGAACATTTCTCTTGTCACAGGGGATTTCATTAAAAAGGAGTTTAAATCTAGTTTTGCTTGTCATATGCCCTGCTTTAAAACGGCCTGTCCTTAAAGTTTGGGATGAGGCTAAAAGTTTCTCTTTTAAGTGACTAGTCATCTAGTTCAAATTCAGTTCAGCAGAACAAAACATAAAAAAGCCCCCTGAAATGGTGAAACATGATGTCCATGGCGTATCAGGGAAGTAAAAATCGTCTAGTTCTCTTGTGTAGCGTGGGTATAATAAAAAAATTCAAAGTAAGAGTTGGGTGCCAGATAGGAGAATAAACATTATTCTCCCCATGTCATTTTACCTACTGTTCTCCTCCCTGCTGCATGTGTTAGTGTTTCCTCTTCCCTCAGCTCACACATGTCTGATATATCTCCTCACCTTGCTTTCCTGTCTCACTCAGAAAGTTACAAAAAGTATGAGTGTAAAAGGCTAACATTCATCCAGGCTTTTCCTGTAATCTCTACTCTCCACAGACCATCTGACAAGTTTGAGACGTTTAACATGTTGCAGCAGCAGGCTGTCCCGCAGACGAACCATCTAAACAACCACAAGAGCGCAGACTCTGAGACCGTCAGACCCATCATCCACGAGGTTCTCCTGGAGCCCATTCACCGTGACGTAGATGAACGCTGCAGCTTCCACAAAGATTCTCCTGCCACCACCATATCGGAGCAGCCCGTAGGAAGTACAGCACTGGAAATGGACACACACACGTCCCTCCCCTCCAACCCTGCGCCCTCTGCCCTCCCACTGTTAGACCACATGTCGGCCTCAGCGCCTGTGTCCAGGGTTCCATCCCGGGCACCGTCTCGAGCCGCCTCGACGCTGCCCAACAGCGTTTGCACGAGGAACGGCCTCGTCTCAACGCCCAGCCCCATCCTGGAGCCCAACGGGATCGCAGCGGGGACGTACCAGAGGGCCCCAGCGCTGCCCCCTGCTGACACACACAAGCTGGTGCGCAGGAGAAGTGCTCTGGAGCAAGTGGAGCAGTGGGTCAAAGTTCAGAAGGCTGACCACAAAGGGTAGGTCACTGTAATCTGTCTTATTTTGTGAAAATACTAATTGTTTAATTGTCTGTAAATACACATGATTACAAACATATTTGTTTTATTTGATTATTGAATGTTTACTGACTATGCAGCAGACAGACATGGTAAAATGACACCAAGTATGGTGTAGAGTTCCCTCTCGTGAGCTTTGCTTGGAGATTTACATGTATGTGAATACCAACCTGCCATGAACATATCAGGTCCGCACAGCGCAGTGTTTTATTTCTGAACTCAGAGAATCAACTTAAAAGATATAGAGCTTGTTATTGTTAAGAAATAGTACAATATATCAAACAATTTCGCCATGTGTAGCTCAAGAAATTTAATTTATGTTTGGACAGCTTTTTTTCTTATTTAATCCTTATATAAAATTCAAGGTAAGATTAGATTAATATATATTCTGTTCAATGGGTATGAAAAAAACATAGTTTTGTGTCCTGCTGTTCTTACTCAACAGCCCCCCATCCAGAGAAAACACCCTCCCTCGACGCACACCCCCAACCCAGCACAAGTTCACCTCCATAGATGCATATCAGACCCTGCCAAAGACTCCTCGCCAGAGCCCCACGCCTGCCCGACTTGGCGAGTACAAGTACGCCCAGGACCGCCTCAGCCACTTCCGCCTCACCCCTGACCCAGGGCCCAACACCGTCTGGCAGCTGTACGAGTGGCAGCAGCGCCACCAGTACCGTCACGGCAGCCCCACAGCGCCACTCTACACCCCGGCCCCGGACTACCCATTTGGCCCACGCCCCCCATCCACTGTGCCTCTCTCCTCTTCAGCACCCAGGTCCGAAGGACCGCCCCGCTGTGTGTCGGTGCCGCCTTCAGCTGCAGACATCCCTCCACCAGGGCCGCCGCCTGGCTCCAGCAGAACCCTGTCGCCCACACGGAGGCCGCACACGCCAGCTGAACGGGTGACAGTCAGGCCCGTGGGTGATAGATCGGTGGTGGACATCCCCTTCGCTGTTTCCCCCCGCAGGACCAAATCTCAGATGCTTAAGGTAAAATAATGTCTGATAAAGGCAGTCAATCTTGTTGCAAACAACACAAGGTGTAACTAACTGAAACATAACTCCCATTTATATTTTAAAGGCAATTCTGTATTGCATTGTACACAACTATTTTACTGCCCACGCATGGTCCGGGATGCTTCATACCAAAAGGACAAGAAATGAAAGAAAAATCTATTATTAACAATAGAGATCAGCTTTCTCTGGACACAGTGTTTTGGTATTATATTGTACTTACTGTGTACAGCGTGTTTCATTGGCAAATTAGACAGTTCTTAATCTAGGGAATGAGATTAAACTTTCAGTTTAAGAAAAGGCCCGGGTTTTTGGCATCAAATTTACATTATGCACATTAACCTCACACTTTTATCCAAGTCACTGTATTCTGTTGATTGTATGAAAGTGATCCATCTTGTCTGTTTGTGCTCTTACCAGATATTGAGTGCAAAATATCAAATGGAATAGTTTCTCATCCAGAACAGTGTCAGTCATTCTGACAGTGTGGGGCGGATGTTGGAACTGTGCTTCACTGAACAGAATAATTGTTTCAGTGTCTTGGGGCTCAATGGCAGACATATCCTTAAGGCATTCAGTCTGTTAAATTACCTCAACTGGATCAGCAATCAGTCAAAAAGTCAGTCAAACCGTTAACTTGAACCTATATTGAAGATGTATACATACTATTTAATGTACAATACACTGTTTTTAGTATATACAGTATATAAAGACATTTTTCACATTTATTCAAACTGAGAAAGTATTGGCAGCTCCATTAGTATTTACATATGACATTTTTGATGTCACAAAAACCCACAACCACAAGCCACTTCATTTTGCCCAGAGCTAATAAAGAATTCAGTGTTATCAAGTTCATGTGAATCATTGTATCCTCTAAAACAACAATTTTAGCCATTGGCGAAATGGAACTTATGTTATGATAGCAGATTCTTCATAATTCAGATTATTTGGTGTTGTAAATGACATTCAATTACATTTTTTGAATGTCATTTTCTAATCTCTGAATGTATGTATGTATGTATGTATGTATGTATGTATGTATGTATGTATGTATGTATGTATGTATGTATGTATGTATGTATGTATGTAAAATGTGTTTATGTGTTGTCAGGGTGCTACTATCGAGAGACGGTCAATGCCTCCATCTGGCTACATCACACACACAGTCAGTGCACCCAGCCTTCATGGCAAAACGGTACGTCTTACACATTTAAACAAAAACTACTTCACTGCATTGCAAATATTAATATTTGAACAAACATGACAGTAGACATGGATTTAATTTAACACTATTTGGAACTTGGAGCAGAAGCTTTGAAGGCTCCACAGGCCTGTATGGGAAGTGATGTGTAATTCCCTCCAGTAGTCTACTTCCAGAGCCCAGTAACGTTTCTCACAGTGTGTTCACGCTGCCAGACACTTAAGAAATCAGTCACAAGAAGAGCGTTTATTCTTCGCTACAACAAAATGTTAACACATCTCAATTAGCCTTTTGTCGGCACAGGCCAGTTGGCTGTAGCTGAACATTTGGGAGACATTGCCTGTCATCTACAGTGTGTTGCTGTGAGTTCTCCTTTTTGTTTCGACACCATTAATCCCCTTTAATTGAGCTTCAGTTCTGCTTGTTCAATTTGGCCACCAACCAGTCGCACAAAAAAGTGGCTACTGGTGCTGTCAATGCAAGTTTACTTTTTTAACACAAGTTTCATTGAAGTTTGGTGTGGTCAGTTTTAATGCCAGATGTAATGTCCTGTGGTGCCTGACAGCCCGAGGAGCTCACCCTGCTCCTCATTCAGCTGCGTCGGCATCAGGCCAAGATGGCCTCCGCACGTCAGCACGCATTCACCCAGCTGCAGAGGCTCAACGGTCCCAAAGAGTCCTACTACCACAACCCCTTCCTCACTACTACTACCACCACTAGCACCAGCCCCCTCCTCAGCTCCGGCCCCTCTCCGGTGTCCCACCTCGGACATGTGGGCCTCTCAGCTCCCCTGGGCCATTGCAACAGCCAGGTGGGGGCTCCCCGCGGCATGTCAGCCTGCCCGCCCCTCATTCTACCACAGGCTGGTAGAGGTTGCCACTACACATATTGCAAAGCTGCTTTACACTTAAATAGTTATTTTTCTTTCTGTTTTTTTTTTATACATATAACTCATATAATTTGTACTCTGAATTTTCAACATTTTTAATTGAGAAACGTAATTATTTGTGTCCATAATTCTTTGGTAATCTATGTTCTTTGGATGATACAGTTGGTCAGTTTGTCTGTGCGTCAATCTGTCTGTCCAACACTTTGGTCCAGAGTGAAATATTTGATCAGATGATGAGTTCTAATCATTTTGAGGAGACCCTTACAATTAAAATTTGTCCAACACTTTGATCTTTAACAAGAGTTAGTGAAAAGTAATTTCTGGTTTTGCTGTGGGGGTAATCTTAGTCCTCAGAGGATGAATTCTAATGACATCTAACCTCCTGGCACTTCTCTCTTGCCACTGTCAGCGCAGGTTGTGAAGTACAGAAGATATTTAAAAATATGCTACATGGATTTCTACAATATAAAAATAAGTAACATTTCAAGTCATTCCAGTAAAAGCAGTAACAGTTAAGCGACTTTTTTGTGCATTGTCTTGCATTCCCCAATCTTGAAGCACCTAGTCTTTGGGTGCTGGATGATTGGGATCTCACATTAGCAACAAATCCAAATTCATACACACAACCAGCAATTGTGCTGCCTAATACCACATAAAATATATGATAACCCTTAAATTCAAAACTGATCTGACATGCCTGTTACACCTTAAAACCACTATGTGTAGAATTTAAAACATTCTGCCTTTGGTGCCCCCCACTCACCCCCATCATCCCACCACCACCACCAATGGATCTGACAACAACAACAACTGTTGATTGTCTCATTTTTCTGCAAAAACAATGTCATCACAAATATGCTATAATCACATAAGCATTTTAAGGTAGGGTCCGGCGTAGGGTCCGTGTCTCCACGTACCTACGTAAGTAGCCTCGGCGTAGATTTGACGCAGAAGAATAAATCACACTTCAGGCCATCCTGTAACTCCCAGTTGATTGCACTTGATAGTTTCCGACTGTAAATACAAGTCTAAATGTAAAATAGTGCTGAAAAATAACCTATCCCAGGATAGATAAGGGCTGACTAAAAAAGGTTAACACAAAAGCAGCATCATTAGCCAAGTCTCAGTATATCAGTGGCAACCTCTACCCAAAAGCTGCCTTGCTTTAGTGGTGTGACATTGGGCATGGTTAATCTGTGAGTGCTGGCCCTGCTGCCGTCATAGAACCATCCGCCTCTTCTTTTTTCATGTGCTGTTCTTGGCTGGTCCGTTTCCATATCGTGCTTCCAGTGATACTGTCCATGAGCATGTTGAGCTTCGAACTTTTCGACGTCCACAAAGCCATCCCATGCTTTGGCTGACCGCTGGCTGGCTGCGGATGTATCGGTCAATTTGGTTCTCTGATATGTTTGTTCTTTTGTTGAGTGATGTGAGTTGAATTAAAGCCACATTTAGGAATGCTTCAAATATCTGCTGCTTCTAATGGATCTGGTTTGTGCTGGTGTTTTGTAAAATAAAGGAATGCATTTTTTTGTACTGTGTGTGTGTGTGTGTGTGTGTGTGTGTGTGTGTGTGTGTGTGTGTGTGTGTGTGTGTGTGTGTGTGTGTGTGTGTGTGTGTGTGTGTGTGTGTGTGTGTGTGTGTGTGTGTGTGTGTGTGTGTGTGTGTGTGTGTCGGTTGTGATGCATGTTGGCACAGACACAACAGCAGTTTACGCAAGCTTCTTAGATTCAGAGGCCCCAGATAGTGAATTATTTAATTTCTGTCGACACAAATCTATAATCCACACTCCCATGTTTGTCACCCTCTAGGCTGATGACACCTATCTGCAGCTGAAGAAGGACTTGGAGTATTTGGATCTTAAGGTGAGGTCAGAGTTTGTCCCCTGATCCCTGTTAGTTATTTTAACTTATCTTCTGCTTTAGCTCAAGTGTTCTATTTCTGCTGTGCCTTTTCTGGTTTGGAATTCCTCTAGCTCAAACTAAAACTCTTGGTGTTTCTTACTGACGACCACTTCTAACACTCTGGCCACAAATAGAGATGTTCAGGCATCCGTGTGGGACAAAATATATCCCCAGTAAACTTCTAACTTCTCACGAAAGCAGCCTCCATTTTGTGACTGCGGCTCTGTGTCTTTGTGATTTTAACTCCCAGATCAGAGCTTTAGAGCCCCTGATCCTCGCAGTTCACAGTTTACTACTGCACTGCACTGCTGGGCCTCTCAGGCCTCTAATGAACGTAAGCAGTATGTATGTGTGTATGTGTGTGTGTGTGTGTATCTGTATCCAGTATATGTACTGTATAAACGGATATAATGTTGTATGTAGTGCGTCTGTGACTGTGTGTGTGCACATTTATGCTTATGCATGTTTCTCCAGTGTTAGGGAGGCATGTGTCTAGTCTTTACATGAGTGTGTGTGTGTGTTCACATGTTTAGAGAGTCTTTGTTCTAGAAAGACCATCCCATTGCTTACAGCACTGCATTTACGGCTTGAATGGCATCAAATGTCTTATCTCCACGTGATCTCCGTCTCCCCGTCTCCCCTCCCCATGTGGTGATGTTGACGATGCTGTTGAAAAGTGGGCATGGGATGGCTCGGCAGTGCATGGATTGTGGCTGTGGCTGTGGCCCGGTGGTTGATAAGCCAGCTGCTTCTACCATCGTCTCTGAAACGCTGCACCTCCTTGACAAGAACACAGGGCTCTACTGTGTCATGTCTCTATTTTATTCCAAAAAGGAGCAAAAAGGAACTCCGAAACAAATCATTCCCAAGCACAAGAAAGAGCTGTTATCAGTGAAATGCGTTGATTTTCTCATTGTTAAATCCGCCCGTGCTCTATATTATTATTTTTTTAAGTGTTTCAGTAACCCCAGTAAAACCACATTTTTTTTTTGTATGGAGGGGACACAATGCACTGTATAGATGTTTTATAGATAAGTCAATTTGTGCAGGGCTTCAAAGTGTCCATAGTCATTGTGTTCTTCATGGCAAGAGCTGATTTTGTGTACCAAATTTCACTCATATTGTCATATACACGAGGCGAAGAGAATATGCCACCGACAGTCTGTCTCAGCCTCCTACTACCGTAGTCTGTAGCTGGTCTCTGTGTTCTGTAGCTCCTGTATTTCAGCACCATTGCACCACGGTTCAGACACTTTGTTTTACCATACAACTAACATCTGGAAATCCTGATTTTGCTATTTCTAGGTAGCTGGAAGTCAGACACTGAGGGAGTCAGGGAAACCTGTCAAGGTTGCAGAAAGTGATGTGGATGTAAGTACAAGCTCAATAACTTCTCAAAATGTTGGCTGAATTAAATACAGACCACTTCCATTTCGGACGCTGTCAAGGAGGCTGTGCTTTCATTCCTGTTTGTCTGTCAGTAAGTATCTAAAGAAAAAAGTAAGACATCTAAAGAATGTCATTGAATGTCAATTTAATTTAATGGAAAGTGAAGCTGTTAGCCAAGAAAATGTAGGACATTTTTATCATCTCATCATATACTGTACTAAAACGTCTGCAAATGTATCCAACAGTTTTCTATTACTGTATGTAGTCTGATTGAAATACATATTAAAGCAACAGTAGGTAACTTTTCCTGCTTCGGTCCCCCTACAGGTTCAGGTTGGAAGCGGAATTGTCCATTACATTACATTATGCAAGTTTGCCAGATCGGGTAGCGGATCGGTAGTTCGAATGAACTTGTAACGAATGTAATGTAATGGACAATTCCGCTTCCAACCTGTAGGGGGACCAAAGCGGGAAAAGTTACCTAGTGTTGCTTTAACATGCAGTTTAAACATTTCTATTTATTCGCTATCATTAAAATAATAAGTAATTTTGTTTATTTGGGAGAAAAGAAAGGGTATATCATCAACAAACAGCATGCACACTGTAAATAGGTAGATGCCTTAACTCCTTGAGTTTGATAATCCAAACAATTCCCTGCGGTTTTTCAAACTGTTATTTCTCCTGTGAAAGTATTTCTCACTCACTCACTTTCACACGCAGCAGTTTAAACGATTTATGAGAGTGTTGTCTGCAATGAATATTTGATTAGATCCAACTACAACATCAGCGTGGAGACAACAGGATTAATAATGTATTTGATTGAATATAAAAGCTACTGTCGAGTGCACAAATGTATACGGATAAGCGCTTTGTTCACATCAAGCTGTTCAGTTACAACCTCACTACATGAATGTTGTGTTGTTGTTTTACTGCAGGGTGATAAAGTGATCCAACCTTTCCTCCAAAGTTTGCTGAGTTTAATCGGGGATTAATTAACGAGGCTCAGAGCCTCCCTGACACTGTAATTAAACGTGTCAGGTGGGTCGCACCCACTTTGTGTAATGGGCTCACTCACAGTAATTACACCCGAATGAGACCAGGGGAGCTACAGCATTCTGCATATTAAGTGTTACTAACCCGTATGCATGCAGAGATATATACATGCACATAAACACATGTACAAACGCATCACTACTCGCAAACACACCAAGATGTGTGTTCTTGTACAACACTGATTCATCCACAGCTGCAGAGACCAGGCCAAGTTGGAATTAAGTAAATGGGCCACTTCATTACCAGAGGTCAACACACAGACACACACTTTAGTGATCAAGAGAGAAGTGCTTTATCTGTGAGTGTACAGTTCCTACAATGCACCTCCTCTCTCTCCCCTCACCCACTCAGCTCTGTGTCTCCCCCTGCAGGTGAAGTTGAGTCGGTTGTGTGAGCAGGACAAGATCCTCAAGGATCTGGAGGCGAGGATCAGCTCCCTGAAGGAGGACAAGGTACACACTCTGCCTGTCGTATAAGATCTCAGTCAGTCTGATGAGTCAACAGCCACAAATTCTACATGATGGTGACTAATTCAATACCAGAGCTGCTATACAATGGAGTTTGATAACAGAGGGTGATTCAGCTATCAAAGAGTAGATCGCAGTACGCATCAATGTGTTTAATCAGTTTATCAGAATCTATCTAGTACATTTTTAAAGATACCAGCCATTCCAATTTTTTTCCCAGGGAAAATAAACCCATTTAAGCATCCATGTTTCTTAAAATGTATGTGTTTGGGTTGATGGTTGGTAGATCATTTATAAAAATGTACATTTACTTTACTCCCGAATAATATCTCCAAGTTTTTTTTCCTAACTAACTTTACTCTTTCATTTCAGCTGCTCTGGTTTGTTTCGCGCAGTTAAATTTGTTTTCCAAGCCGAACACACATGTAAATTTCTTGCCGGAAAACAGACCAATCTATAAACACTGACTTGTCCGATCGTTTCTGCAGCTTCGCCTCATACATCACCGGCCAAATTGGCTTGTAACTTTACAATGTTATAACAGAAGTTAATTTTTACCGGCATTTGGCTGGTTGGCGGGTGTCAATCTAAAGCCCTGGCTATCACTATTACCAGACTTGCCCAGAAACACAACAAACCAACCCTAGTCTATATCCTTGACGTTCCTCTAACGGGATTGTTCCGTTGCTGCCGGAAAATCCACAGGATTTCACTCATTTAGGCCGGATATCCGTTGCTTCCTTTGTGTTGGCATTTTAAACTCTGGTGGATTTATGAGGACTATGGTTAACCTTTCTTCAGATCTCTGCAGGGTAAATCCAGACAGCTAGCTAGACTAGCTGTCCAATACTGTCCAGTTTTCTGTTGCACGACTAAAACAACTTTTAAACGTACATGTTCCACCAAAACAAGTTCCTTCCGAGCCTATTTTGCAGCAGCACCGCAGCTTTTCTCTGGTGCTTAGCACCGCCCAAGACGATTGTGATTGGTTTAAAGAAATACCAATAAACCAGAGCAAATACCAATAAACCAGAGGACGTTTGCCTCCCATCCCCAAATGCTATGTGGAGTAGCGAGACTAAACCAACCAACTGAATGACTAAATTCTTGAAGCAATGCGGAACATTCAAAAAATGTAATACATTAAATTACAAGACAATATATAGATCCATTGAAGGTAAATAAGAGGAAGTTAATTGATATATTAGGGGGGCTCATGTATGACATGCTGCCTTCTGGAGGCATTTGTGTTTCAGTGTCATCTGCTAAATGGTCTAAGTGCACATTTTTAGAGCAGATCAGAGGTAAGCATGTCTTATAGTTGCTTTGGTTGACCTTCTGCTGCATGACTCCTCACCCGTTCAGGACAAGCTGGAGAGTGTACTGGATGTGTCCCACCGGCAGATGGAGCAGTACCTGGAGCAGCCAGCCCACGCCCACAAGATAGCCTACCAGCAGAGACTTCTGCAGGAAGATCTGGTCTCCATCAGGGCTCAAATATCACGCCTCTCCACGGTATGTATGTCAGTGTCTATGGGGAGTGGTGGCCTAGAGGTTAAAGAAGCGAGCTTGGGGATGGTTCAATCCCCAGACCGACAGGATAGAATCTGGGTGGGGAAAGTGAAAGAGCAGCACTTCTCCCTCCCTCATCACCACCACTGAGGTGCCCTTGAGCAAGGCCCTTAACCCCAACCGCTCCAGTGGAGCTGCTCAGTGGCAGCAGATCAGACTGTGGGTGTACTGGGCAGCTTCCAGGTATGTATGTGTAACTGTATGAATGTGACAGGTCGTCGTTGCAAATGAGAATGTGTTCTCAATTGACTGACCTGGATAAATAAAGGTTAAATAAAAAATTTAAAAATTATTTTTTATTTTGCACAATAAGTATGTATAGTCTTGGGAAATAGGGTGGTAATCCATCACAATATTTATTAGGATATTGTTGCTAAAATCAAGAGATATAGCCAATGTATATGTCACACAATGGCAAATGTATGCAAAATCTCATATGACAGCATGATTTTTTCTAAGTATAAAGTGTGCTTAGATACAGTATGTCTCTGGCATGGATGTGGGTTACTTTTGCAGGTGCTGTGTGTGTGTGTGTGTGTGTGTGTGTGTGTGTGTGTGTGTGTGTGTGTGTGTGTGTGTGTGTGTGTGTGTGTGTGTGTGTGTGTGTGTGTGTGTGTGTGTGTGTGTGTGTGTGTGTGTGTGTGTGTGTGTGTGTGCGTGCGTGCGCGCACTGATGCCTGTAATTAAGTTTGTGTATACATATAGATATCGCCATGAGGACACATCAATTTCTATATTGCAAACGGTGTACTTTAAGATTCTGCTGTGTATATAAGCTATAAGACTTGGTGTGTTTGTGTGATGCAGGAGATGGCCCACGCCTGGGAGGAATACAGCAGGCTGGAGAGATCAATGGAGCAGTTGAGGATGTCGCTGCAGGCACACATGAACCACAGCACCACCTCTCAGGTGAGACCTGGTACTGCAGCTCACAGCAGGTTCACCTCCAATCTGCCACCACTAATTTGTCAGTTAAGCATCTAGTTTTTCTCATATTTATTTACTGTATCTGTGGCTTTTAAACAGTCTCTATTTAGTTTGTTCCCAAATCCTCCAGATAATTTGGAATCTCACATATGTCTTCCAGATCCTCTTTTCTTACGTCAACAATTCTCTCAAGTTCAGTGATTTTTACAGGCGACTTTTTTTTTTTTTTTTTTTAATAAATCTGTGACATTGAAAACCAAGTTGAACCAAACCAGAAGTGAACAAATAACATGAATGGAGTCAAATGTGTATGTGTCAAACTGTAGCAAGAGAAAACTGAGATGAAGCGCGAGCTGTGGAGGATCGAGGACGTGATGGGGGGGCTGAGTGCCAGTAAAGCCAACTACAAGATCACCATTGACTCTGTCCAGAACCCAGGTTGGTAACCACAGCAACCAACCCGGCAAATGCCACTGTTTTTTTTTTTTTTAGAAAAACTGCAGTTTGTTTACAGTTGACATCAAAACGGGAAGAGATGGAAAGAGAATTTTTTCGATGAAGTACAGGTAGTCACTCATTAACCATTACCAGAGATGTGACATATTAACGGAATATATAGGCTACTAGAGATTCTCAATACAGTTGGTATTGTCCACGTATCGTGGTATATCGCAGTGTTGTAGGTAATGCATTCTCTGCGGTTACACTAATGATTTTATCTCAGTTTAGAAATCAGCTTCTAAAGATCAGATTTTTTGTGAAAAAGGGGATTGTGTACTTGTGGCTGCATTCATTGAAAATCTGTTTCTACATGTCTGTTTTTCTACAGTTCTCAGTGTAAATGTGGTCAGAAATGCCCCCCCCCCCCCCCCCCCTACACACCTTCTGACTGTGAATCCATTTATAAACTGCTTACATTTAAAAGCTAAACCTTGATTTCTCTGTGTGTTCACACCCCCCACCAGAGAGGAAATTAGTGCCTTCGGTGTCAGACCCGGCAGTGCCTTCTCAAAGCATAGAGGTCCAGCCTCCTCCTCGCAGCTCCATCCCCAGCATCCCCAGCATCCCCTCCCATACTTTGCCTCACAGCACCGTGCCAAAGTGGGTGAGTGTCACCCTTCTGCTTAGAAATACTACAATACTTATACAGAGCAGAGTGTACTTCATATTAAGGAATTATTGCTGGATTTAGTCTGATTGTGTTTAAAAGTTCTACTTCTAAGATATTAAATCCTTTTCTGCCTGGTTGCTGTCCAGGAAGAGGACACCGCCCCACCCAGGCCACCACTGCCTCGTCTCTACGACTACGAGGAGACGCCCCCTGTGGTGCCGCCTCTCCCCAAAGAGGCCTCGGTCATCCGCCACACGTCAGTGCGTGGGCTGAAACGCCAATCAGATGAGAGGAAGAGGGACAGGGAGGGCGGGCAGTATGTTGCCAATGGAGACTGTAAGGTATGCTGTCCGTTAGTTCCTTAAAAAACAACAACATCTCCTTACTGTTGTCTTTGTGGGAATGAAGACTTGTAAATGCAGTTTGGGTGATTTTAATGTTTCATTTCAAATTGAGATGTTCTCTAAATTGTTGTTTTAAGTAAGCGAGTAAAGTTTATTTATATAGCACTTTTCACAGATAAAAATCACAAAGTGTTTTACAATCAAATGTAATACAATAAATAAAAGACATAAGAACACAAAGTTAAAGATAGATACATGAAATCAGACAGCCATAAAAAGCCTGTTCAAATAACAGTCAACTGTCAAACAGAATTTGCCAGAATGCCAAAAACCAGCTAACAGTCTACATACTGTGTTTCTGTCTAACCTTTTCTGGTTTCAGACTGACTTGCGGTCGTACCTGAGTGAACCAGAGCTGCCAGGACTGAGCCAACACAGCACCGGGTCTGACGTTGAATACCAGTATTTCCAGAGCAAAGGTATCTGAACAGTAACACGTAAAATACATTTAACAGAAAATACAGACCTTTATCAGACCATTTTTTTTATGGCTAGCGATTTCCCAGCAGAGTATGCTTACCAACTATCAGTCTTGCATAACATGTGGTTATTTCTAATTTGAATATGTTTTACCTTGAGGAAAAGAATACTAAGCAAGCTTTAATGAAATTGATGAATATGCATAGACAAGTGTATTTGTGTTCAGAAGATCTCTTCAAACTGGAAGATTCATCAGTTAAAACGTGGAAAATGTAATCAAATGTATTGCCACGCACAAGAGATAGTCCACCTTAAATCCCAACAACTTTTTTTATTTATTCTAATGTTGCAAATATTTTAATGTTTAGCATTTAAGTTGAGGAATGTATTTTACCAGTGTTGAAACATAGCATAATCATTTTTTTTTGCCTTACCAAAAATGAAAAAATATATTTTTGTTCCCCTAAAGATTTTTATTTTTGCATTCGGTCATTGTGTTTTCATTGTTTGACCTAACTGTTTTTTTTTTACTTTGCAAATGAAATCAAACTGCTGCTGATTCTCGTCTTGTTGTTCTCAACTAGGTCTGCCAGGCCCCTCCTCTCGACTGAACCAGTCCAACTCCCTCTCCATCGCGTCCTACGTTACCCTAAGGAGAGGCCCCGGGAGCTCCGCAGCCAGGGTGAGTCAAAATAACAACATCTGCAGATACCTGCGATCAGCTGGAGAAATTCAGTGTATCTCAGTGTGGCTGTTGTTGGAAATTTTGTGTTAAAAGAACACGCCGACTTATTGGGACTTTAGCTTATTCACCTTAACCCTCAGAGTTAGACAAGTCCATACATACCCTTCTCCTCTCCATGCGTGTTGTAACTCTGTCTGACGCCCCCAGCACTAGCTAAGCCTAGCACAGATTCTGGAGGTAACCGGTTCCAACTAGCATACTGCTCCCAATAAGTGACAAAATAACGCCAACATGTTGTGATTTGTATAGTCACAGGGTGTACAAATAACAAGGTCACTATGCTTTTTCTATCTAGTAATTGTTGACTCTATTACTCCAACTCTGAGCGAACTCCAGGCGAAGTCTCTGCTTAACAGGGCTTCAGGTGCTGCTAGCAAATCACTCCGCCCAAGTAGCAGAAGTAGCAGTGCTTCGCCTTTCTGAGAATATAGTTCTCAGTTTGTACACGGTTAGAAGACTGCTGTGTCTCATATGACCTTGTTATTTGTACACCCTGTGACTATACAAATCACAACATGTAAATAGGAACATGTTGGTGTTATTTTGTCACTTATTCAGAGCAGTAGGCTAGTTGGAACCGGTTACCTCCATTGACATATATAAAAGGTTACCTCCAGGATCTGTGCTAGGCTTAGCTAGCACTGGGGGCATCAGACAGAGTTAGAACACGCACGGAGATGAGAAGGGTATGTATTGACTATCTAACTCTGGGGGTTACTGTAAATAAGCTAAAGTCCCAATAAGTCGGCGTTTGCTTCCTTTAATCGTTTAATGGCAAGTTTAGGTTTTTAAATGTGAGGCTCGACCACACTGAAAGATCCTGAATAACATTCAACCCTAAGGACAACTTCCTCATGTGTACCAGTGTTGTAGACAATACCCACAAATTGCTGTATAGCATGTTATGTGTGTTAGCCTCAGTCTGTTCATTTTGATATATGCAGAACAAATGTTAGGTACAGGTAGCATTTGGTATGCAAGTTGTAGACTTTGTGTGTGAGTGTGTGTTACAGTTAGTGTTTTTTTATCATTTTGTTTAAACTTGTCTTCCACTACACCATTTCACTGTCCATATTCCTCCGTCTTTACTTTCTGTCCACTTTTTCATCACTTGTTCTGTTCTGAACTCTCTGAACTCTCACTAAACATCCATACCCTCTCTCATTTCCATCCCGTCCTTGTTCCAATTCTCCATTTTATCTTTCTTTCTTCCTTCCCTCTCTCACCAGGCGAGACCCAAGAGTGCCTTGGAGCGTCTGTCCTCCCCTACAGAAGCCCTGCAGCTCCCAAGCAGCCAGCCTCGAGGGCGAATGACTGCGGAGGAGCAGCTGGAGCGGATGAAGCGCCACCAGAAGGCGCTAGTTCGCGAGCGCAAGAGGAACCTCAGCCAGGGCGAACGCTCCTGCGCGGGCCTCTCCACCTCCACTGTCACTACCCAGCGCTCCTCGTCCTCCTCCAGACTGCCCTCCAGCACCTCAGATCCTCCGGTCTCCGTACGTTACCCCCCACCCCCGCGCAGCAGCAGTAGACACAGGGAGTCCCACCTTCACCACCACTGCTGCTATGCCACCCTCCAGCACCCAGCCACACACTAACCTAGCAGGAATGCTAACACACTAGCACTCTCTGCCTTGTGTAACGAGTGGTTGTTAACTTTAGCACTAACAAGCTAAAGGGCAGGACTGACTATGGCTGGCTAGCTAGCTTGGTTAATGCTTTAAGAACAACGGGAGACAAAATAAGCAAAGGCAATTGAGGGAATACTGGGCTAGCTTTGGACTGGGACAGTTGCTCCCGGTTTATATTTTTAAAGGTTCAGGGGTTAAAGTGAACCTGGTTACCACTGCCCCCTGGTGGGACCTCACTGACACAATTCTGAATGTAAATCCACTGAGAAAAGGAGGGAAAGGAAGGCATCAGTCTGCCTTCCTTTCTCTGTTTTTTATCACCAGAAAGTAGAGAGAAGAGCCCATTTATGTACATCTACATACCGTGTACTTGTACACTTTTATTTATTTACTGAGGGATATTTTCAGTATACAGTTGTACAGTTATATTTTGTAGAAATTTGGTATATAGAGCATATAGAGGAGTGGGGGAAATGTTGGAAAAAGAAAAAGTATTCAGGGTGATGAAAGAAAGATGCAATGCGAGTGGCACAAATCATGCTCACACCTCCCTGCTTTTTTCTTTTCTTTAAATGAAATCCAAGTGCCTTGTTTTGCTGACAATGTTTTTGCCTTTGTCCAAAATTGACCTCCTTAATCAACATTGTAATTAATGGTGGTTTGTTTAAAGCATGCGTCTCCACTTCAGAATCATGAAAACGAAGCGAGAGCTAGCTTTAAGGTTGCTTTGTCTATGTAATAGCAGAATTCAGACGGGAAGATGTGGGGACACTGCTAAAGGAATACTTTGACATTTAAACTAAATCTAGTTTTGCCCCTGGTTTCAGTATGGAATGCTAACAATGCTAACATGCCTGGGTGAATAAAGTGATACAGTAAGTAATTCTAAATGTCAAAGTCGTCCATTAAGACAACATGACACATTATAACTACTAGACTGCAATTATGATTACAGACTAACACACTCCTAACCAGACTGCTGTGAGATCTGCCTGTAATCAGACTACATTTCCCATAAATCATTGAATTCAAATTCCCCTGTAACAGTGAGCAATACAGTCTGTAATCCTCTGCTATGACAGCTCACCTCTTTTTAGTGCATATAACCATAAACACCAGAGCATATTTTATTTTCTCGACTCCACCAGCATAAAACTTTTTTTTTTTTTTAGCATAAAACATGTTTACACCATTTTATATTTGAATTAACATCCTCATTAATACAGCCTTTTTATTGTGCAGATTACAGTTATTTTAGCATTTGACAGTGGTTGATTGCATTGCCACAATTAAAGTTGGGAAGAGAATCTGTACTCATATCTGAGGACTTTTAAGTGGCCTATGCTGTGCTGATTTATGCATCATAAATATACAGGACAGGTTCAAGCAACAGGGCTGAAATGCAAGAAAAAGATAAGAATATGTATCAACAAGGAGCGGACAACTTTGTCATGGGAAAGTTTGTGTGAAAAGTAAGAAAGGGTCAGTACAGTGGCCATACTGGACACCCTGTGTTAAACAGATTTCAATGTGTCAAATTCTGATCTGCAAATAGTGAAAAATAAAAAAAATAGGTGAGTTCTTCAAATCTATTGTTTCATCAGACCAACAGATCCATGTGCTTGTCATACAGTTTTAATTATCTATGGCGTGGCTGTCCACTTCTTGTTTTTCTGACAAGTATTGATCTTGAAAGCTTTTCTGCCACATTGCTTTTATCCTTCCACAGCTCGGTACAATAGATCTGATCAAAGTGAAAAGAGTTACAGGAGGTTGCTCAGTTGAAGAGTAGAAATATAGTAGAGAACTTAGAGAAGTGAAATGCTAATCACTACCTAATTCTGTGTTATTGAGAAGCAACGCACAGCTCTTCCCTTTTCTTTTCTATATCGACAATAAAGAGTTTCTTGCTTCTCAACCTCCTCCTGGCTTTGTTCTTCCTAATCTGTCGGGGGTTTGATGAATCTGTGTCTGCATGGTTTTCTTTCTCCCGATCATTTTGTGTGTGATTGATTCTTCTGAGCACAACAAAGCATGGGATGCAGTGTTTCCCAGAGCATGTGAACACACCAACAGATCAGACCGCGCTGCAGGCTACTGGAGTGGGAAGGATGCATGCATGGCTTTGATGCTCCTTGGATGATTACTCACAAGTAACACACACACACACACACACACACACACACACACACACACACACACACACACACACGATACCAAGAGTCATATGAGTATTTTTGTAGATGCAAAAGTCCTGTTGTACATAAGAGAGAAGGATGTGGTATATGTGTAATTACAGCTTCCAGAAACAGACTGATCATCTGCCTGGGTCTTCTCTGTGGCAAAGACACTAAACATGATCCTTTCAAATCCCTGGACTGAACTTCTTGCTGTAATTATTCCTGGTTGCACAGAAATGTTAAAATTCATATTTGTCTCTCTTTCAGTTTAGTGTTTGCCTCCTTCTATCTGAGACAGAGACATTACACATTTTTATACACCAGGACTACAACTATCGTAATTATCTGTTCATCTGCACTGCAGGTTATTTTCTCAGTCTTTTGCTCTGGAAAATTGTCTTCCCCCTGACTTCTTCAAATTGGTTGTTTTGACAGTCCAACAACCAAAGATATTACATTTACTATCATAGAAGACATAGGACAATCAGTATTCAAAGTATTCAGATTTGACAAGCTGAACCTGTACATTTTAAAAATGACATGTTTGCAATTTAATTGAAATTGAGTTGAATAACTGATTAATCAACTAATAGTTATTGCTCTACAAAAGTGCAAAGCTTTAAAGGCTTTAGTTATGTAGGCTGTAGATCTAATGTTGATATTTGGTGCTATAAAGTAATCAAGTAGATAGTTTACACACATTTCCCTGGATATTAGACACTGGTAGGGGGGATATTGTCTACATAAAAATCTGGTTAATTTGTGGCAATAATATCAATGGCTCATAATCAATTTTCCTAATAATATTAAATATCCAACAACTTGAACGCATGTCCTAAAACATTGAGATGTTGTGATGACTTTATATTTACTTTAACTTCACTTAAGACTTAAATGATAGCGGCAAATCTGTTTCTCACAGTCACCAGGCTAGCTGTAATCGTGCTCTGCTGTTTCCAGGTGTTTGACTGTCGGGAGGAGCGACTTGCTGCAGAGGGTCAGAGCGATGAAGGGTGGAATCAAGTGAAAGAGAGAGGGAGGATCCAATCAGAAGAGTGGGTGACGGCTACAGCCACACGCATACGAGAGGTGGATGTGGAGCCTCTCGACTATGACCTGGATATCAGCCGAGAGGTAGACAACATCAGTCACGGAAAATACGAGTGGCAAGGCAGCGAGAGGACACAACAATACACTAATCCTCTCAGCGCTCCACTGATCTGATCCATCGGGTTAAATCTGCACTTAGTTTATCTTCGACACCATCCATGATCTTTCTTAACATAAATGAATGGATGTAGGCTATGTGTGCATTATTCTCTCTACTTCCAGTCCTATTTGTCAGATGTAAAAAAAAAAAAATGCAAAGAATATTTTTCTTTATGAAATTGGCTGACCAAGTAGGTTATATTTGATCTATTACATGTATTTCCAGCATGGAAAGATGTACAATACATGAAAGACTGATCGAACTGAAGGGGGAAATCATAACCCTCCGTCTGTTTGACAAGGCCTGGAATTTGCCTTTCACATCAGGTGTTTAAACAGACTTACACAGCATACATTTTTTCAATCAGCAAACATTTTAAAAATGCATTGTATGGTACAGTCATAACTTCTATTAAAACATCTGCATTTCATTGCATGGAAGTATATAAAGTTAAATGAAATTAGATTTTAAAGCTTTAGTACGTAACTTTTTGATATTAATGAACGTCCGTTACATTCAAGTCATTGCCAAATCAGTTGCTACAAGGCGAATTAAGCCTATCAGCGCCTCACAACGCTCTCTGGATTTCTCAGTATGACTATGTTCAGAAGATTGTCGTCCGGTGACTTTCCCGCGCAGAAACTCGAGTGAAGATTATTACCTCTTCTGAAGAGTCCATCATGTTTTCGTAAAGGGGGGGGGGGGGGGGGGGGGGGTAGTTTGTCGCCCCCATTCCTCATGGGGGCGACAAACTACGCACTATAGCTTTAAAGCATCATTTACAAAATGACAGGTTTGGTATATTGTGAATGGGGAACTGTGCATTTTATACTGACTTTATAAATGACATGTAATGATTTCAAATTATGAGAAAAGCTTATAGGCTATTCCTTCTTGATTTTTAGGTTTCCCATCACCATCTTCTTAAATTCATGCTAGATTTTTTCACAAAGGTTTAAACTTTAGTTTCAGCTCCTCCCTATTATATCTTTTACCTGTCATTATGGAAAACAAATACCAAATAGCATATTACTAAGCAAATTAGGCCTACTTAAAACTGGAGAAAACTGTCCATGGCGGTCCCTAAATGATGGGACTTTAAGACTGACTACCCGTCTCTCCAACATTACAGCTGTCCAAACCGCGAAAAGTTTCCATCCCGGAGCGCTACGTCGAGTCTGACCCCGAGGAGCCTCCGGGTCCAGAGGAGCTGGAGGAACGCTCCCGCCGGGCCGAGCGCATCAAGAACCTCCTGGCCAAATCTAGGTAGACCGCACTCAAATAACGAGACTGGAGTTGGGTTGATACTGTTCCTTTTTTGGGGGTATCTACTTTAAACACTGGGACAGTGGGAATATGTTTGGAGTTAAAGAGTCTGCTTTTGCTCAGAGACAAATGCACTGATAGGCCTATACAGTGAGTTCCAAATGTCTGCCATGGGTATAAGTAAGCTATAATAGAGATCTACTGTATCCCAGGTGGAAATGAAGGCCTACATGGTAATGCATACTAGTCAGTGTGCTGTTCGTGAATGCCCTGGTTTATAGTGCTTGTGTCTTCTCACCAGTTATCAGAACATACAGCCGTCTGCACCTCTGGACTTCGGTGAGCTGGACTCTGCTCTACAGCAGCAGGAGAGGATCATGAACGTGTCCCACGCGCTGGCCTCCGAGGCCTCGCGCAAGAGCAAACTGGTCGCAGGTTAGTGTACTCGCACCTTAATTAACATAATGCATCCCCTAGCCCTTAAACTAAGCATCAACCATCACAGCGAAGGAAGGCTTTCTCTAAGCCCTTCCTCGGGTAACAATGTTTGGTTCCCAGAACGTTCCGGGAACCCTTTTGGTTGTGGGAACGTTACCTGAACGTTCGTTTTTGGTTCCCGTTGAAAGTTTTCCTGGTGTTTAGGGAACGTTAGTTTTTGGTTACATCACCGTTCTCAGAACGTTCCCATAACATTTAGAGAACGTTCCCCTACCGTTGCAACCTTTAGAGAGATCTCCAATTAATGCTAAGCTTTACCCTAAAAGCAAGTCAGCCCTAAAACCGCCTCACTTTGTAGAACTGTCCTGTAGACCTCAAATCCATTCTCACGTAGACAGGACACACACACACACACACACACACACACACACACACACACACACACACACACACACACACACACACCTTAGAATGCTATCTCAGACAGGCAACATGTGATTTGTCCCTGGTGTACAGGGACTGAGTGGCTGCAGCGTCGGTGAGCTTGTCTGCTCCAGGTACCTGCCATTTCCCTATCTGGGTGGTGTTGATTCATTGTATTGTATGTGTCAGTTATGCTGTTGAGTTTTGGTCAGGAATGTGCACAGATTGTTGACAAAGAGGACTCTAACCCCTAAAAATCTGCTAGTAATTTACATGTAATTTGTTTGTGTCCCCAGCGATTCTTTTATTAAAAAAAAAAAAAAACTTTCTGGTTAACCCAGATATTTTTTTGGTCACATGTACATAATCTGAGTTTGGAACAGGAAAAATAAATTAATGTAGTTTGGTTTTGGAATTTCTTCCCCATTTGTTTCAAGTGTCTGAAACGTGTGTGCAGTCCTGGTTTATGACACGTATCCTAGAGCTGCTTTGGTGAAATGTGGCGGCCTTTTATTTGCAAGTGGCGTTGGCGTGAGTTGTGTGTTTATGGAGAATAAATAAATAAAAGTAACTTGATTTAATTCTTGCAGCCTATTAATGCGCAGTGGTTTGTGCTGCTTCTAGTATTTCACTGCAGTATAGATCACATGGATCAAACACCTGTAAATGAGTTGGATTTTACTAATAATATTTGAGACAGTTCTCCACGTTTTAGTTTTTCCCAACTTTAAACATTTTCTCTTGAGCAGCTTTTGCTTGTGAAATCTACTGGAAGCCTATGAAATCAAAAATGAATCAACTCTGATGCAAATTAAAGAAGTTCGTACCTAACAACAAGTACTGACGTCTTCACTATGTTTTCTCCTCAGCCAAAGCATCTGCAGAACACTGACCTACAGGATCGACCAGCACAACACAAGATTTCTTTTAAGGGAAAGGGTCTAATCAATTTCAACTAACGGATTTATTTGTAACAAAAAAACATTTTTATAACCCATTCAGAGTTTGAAATGGACTCAAGTTCATGCTTCTGCACTTACACGCACAGTTAAGCAACAATAATAATTTATAACACGAGTGAATTGCTTTTTTTTTTATCTGCAATTAGCCGTTTCGTAGTTTGGCTTGTATTTTTATGAGTGAATAAAATATTGAAATTAAAGCCAATGCCAACATGCTTAGACACATTAGGAATGTTTGACATGAGTCCTTTATTACATTGTTTGGCTTGACGTGCTTGTTCAACTTGTACTGGATATTTTCTACATAACTATTGTCCTGGCAGTCAACTAAAATGCATTAGAAAATATGATTAACGATTCAATGTTGAAAAAGTAATAACAGAAAATAAATGTGATAAGTTAATTACTTGGTGTCCATCCTTTAAGGTCAATTTTGTTTCAATCATCATACAATTATACACTCAAAAAAAAAAAAAAAAAAATAGTTGGTCATAAGCTTAATAAACAGAACATGCACAACAGAATGATCCAATGCCATTCATTTTACTCATTTCATTTGAATATCGTTAGCTAGCTAGGTGGAAACAGCTAAGTGATGACTATATTTCTACATGCAGAGGAGAAGCAGCCTTTCAGAATAATGGAAAATAAAAACCAAGATACTTTTTCATTAAAGTTTCCACCAAATACACACTTAACTCATCCAGGAAGAGTTCTGCTAGAAAACTAGTAATAGGAACACTTAGTTGATATAGATGAATAGCATGTTTGAAACACGGCCATCTAAAATCAGTTTAGGTTCACCACACTGTTTGCATAATTAGCTTTTTCCCCAGCCTTCATTTATTCCATGTACGTTTTATAGGGGTGTCACGATCCTCCAAACCCATGATTATTCAATTTGACTTTCGATTTACTTTTTTCCAGCAGCTACGGCAATTCCACAATGAGAGCCACTAGATGACAGAAGGGTACTTCAGTTTACAAGGTGCAATTGAATGCACCATGGGTTTAACGAGGGGTATCTGAATGCACCAAGTCCTGTCAGAGCCCACAAGCTTTACAGTTGGTGTTTACATAACTCGCAGGAAGGAAAAATGTTGATGACTCCCGTACGGCCACGGTGTCTGGAAAAGTGCAGCTGCAGAATATCTGTAGTTAATGTTACGCTGTGTGTCTTTTACCTGCATGCTACTGCTGGTAAGCTACACCGTGTGTGTTTTTACACACTGTGTGCAAGTAGGCGGGGGTGGAGTTAAAAAATACTGGGGAAAAAAATTGCAGATCCTGATTTTAAATCGAATGCTCATATTTAACGATTTTCGATTTAAAAATCGTGACACCGGTTCTCTGGCTGGCACAGAGTTAATGAAGTATCTGCAAACCCCAGCCTGAAGCCTGGATACAGAGGCTCGAAGAATTTGGCGTGGAACGTATACAGATGAGTCATGGCGTTTGATGATACAGCGTAGAAGGACAGAGTGCCAGCTGACCAGTCTAAGAACACCCCAACCCTTTTGGAGTTGGAGTAGGGGACAGATACGTACGAATCACTCTTGTACCAGGCCGAGTATTTGCCTTGACAGTAGCGCAGACTCCAGGACTGATCATTGTAGCCAAGGACAGACTCATTGCCGATTGCTTTCCTGCTGATTCCTTTATAAGCCACCCCTATACCAGTCTTTTCCCCAGTCCACTCTACTTCCCAGTAGCAACGAGCAGAAAGACCCTCTTTACAAAGAACTTGTCCCCAGCTGCCTGTAAATCGCTCTGGGCTGTCAAGATATGGCTGCGCTGTTTCCATTCGTGTCATTTTTTTGTCATCTTCAGAAATAGACAAGTATGAATTGGAAGTTTTCACATCCAGCGTCAGCTCACATGTATCTGATGAAACACCAATAAAAACAAAACAGGAAACATTAAAAATATTTTAAAAACGTCCAGTACCTAAAACATTTTCCATGACATTTTAATTTACACCCATTATTTTAAAAAGGATGGACAGCTTAACTGCCGGTGTTGAAATAACCATTGATTTGTTTTGTTAAAAAAAAAAAAAAATTAAAAAACTTACATTTCTTCAGAGCTGATTTTAAGTAGCACTCAGCATTGTTGCTAGAGCTAGGGAAAAAAAAAAAAAAAAAAAGTATGACATTTGAAATGTAAAAAAGTGTTAAGTTTACAGAACCAAAATAAAAACTTGACATTTAACCTAAAGCCATACCTGACAGTGAGATGTTCCATGTCCCTCTGTAAACAGGACAGCAGCTCCATCCCCAGCTGCCCCGGATGATTGTAACTCAGATCCAGTTCCTTCAGGTGGGTGGGGTTGGTCCTCAGAGCAGTAGCCAAAAAGCCACAGCCAACCTCTGTGACTCCACAGAACGGCAGCCTGAAATTGAAAATTAACCTATTTACTGTAATTCACAGAATGAAATACAAAATCTTACCAAAAAAAAAAATGTTAGAATGGGCCATGTGTTAAGCTTGTTTTAACTGATCATCCCTACTTCAGCACTTCTTCACATACCTCAGTTTTTCCAAATGACATGTTGGACTTGCCAGTCCAGCAGACAAGACTTCTACTCCTGAGTCCTGCAGATCATTATCACTCAGGTCCAACTCTTTCACACGTGAATTGCTTAGAACTGCTCCAAGTGCTTCACAGCATTTCTCTGTGAGGTTGCATTCTTTGAGTCTTCAAAATGAAAAAAACAAACCAAACATTAGCATAATTAGCTGAATATTTAGTTGTAAAATATAACCCTAAAAAGGAATGAGACATCTAAACTCTTCAGCCTTCTCACTATTTGATTTCCCCTGGTTCAAATTTAACAGGATCATCTGCTGGACTGCTTTACTGCACATAACCTCAAGATCTAAAAGCTTTATAAAAAAATAAAAAAAGTTTGGTATGTAACTTATATTTCAAAAGGTTACATTTGCTGAAACTGTCACTGTATCCTGACAATACTGCATGAGACAGACTACTGAAAATAATGACGTTCCTCTGCCTGTCAGTCCTAATAGCAATTGCAAGTCTCCAAACGCTGCTCGTAAACATCTGTTACACTTTTAAACAAAGCAGCACTGTTTAAACCTAAAAATCAAGATTCTGTTACCGCATTGCCTTATTTTTCAACTCAAATGTTTTTAGGTAGCTTTAGTATTAGACTCAAGGTTCATTTAATAATAAAACGCAATAAAAAGGAAGACTACAGACATAAAAAGACAGCTATACCAGTGTTCCCACAAAAGGTGACAGGTATCACACAGCACTGATCTAGGATCAAACCGTTAACAATGACTGAATTACAAGAAGCATTCAGACGACCGATACATTTATACATCCTTCCTTTAGAAAAGCAGAGAACGTGTTGACTCGAGCATGACAAAACTCACTCTCACTACACCCCCTTGGTTTTCCTGAGCAATATAAGTCATTGTAAGTGACCCGTAGCTTATTGAAGCTCGCCTTTTTAAACTTGGCGTACAAGGGGGCTGTGTAAGGAGTACAATATGCTCTAAAGGGGTTTATCTTCCCATTACAACTTCCATGCCAGCATGTTAGCTTGTACGGTCTATAAACTTAGCACAAAAAGTAAGGAAATGTTTGGTAGATTATTTCTCTGTGGTAACAATGCTTTTTGGCAATAAATCTTATACCGTTGGAGAGCCTGTTTAGTTCCTTTTCAAATGGTGCCCCATTTGTAAGGAACATGCATTTATGGGATGAGCAGCAGCGCTGAGTATGTGGGTTGCACCCATAAAAAATTTGCCAAATCTTCTTTCTCTGCCAATGCCAAACAGCTTATTCTGCCATTGACTCGTTTGCTGTTTGGTGGATTGGATGATTGAAGTTTGAAGAAACAAGACATATTGGCAATTTAACAATGTATTCATTTCACAAACAGGAGCCTCAGTAGCATTTGGAAGAACCATACACAGCCACAACAGCCTGGCACCTCCTCCTCATGCTGGTCACCAGCCTGGTCACACACTGCTGTTTGGCAATGGCAGAGAAGATTTGGCAAATTTTTCATGGGCGCAACCCACATACTCAGCGCTGCTGCTCATCCCACAAATGCATGTTCCTTACAAATGGGGCACTATTTGTAAGGAACTAAACAGGCTTTCCAACAGTGTAAGATTTATTACCAAAAAGCATCGTTACCACAGAGAAATAATCTACCAAACACAAATTTCCTTACTTTTTGTGCCAAGTTTATAACATGCGGCCCTGCCTATACACGTCAGACATTTGCTCCGTTAGTGACCCACATACTTAATTTTACAACAGCACTTGCCCAGACAGATCCTGTTTGACTCGCTTTTATGCTTCCATGTGGATAGTAAAGACAGACTCCATTACCAACACTGAAAGGAGCAGAGACTGCATTCCCCCATTTATCTGCATGCTCTGAATGGTATACCAATAAGCTAGGATCCTAATTACACTGTTGGGCACACCCCTTCCGCTCAATTTCAAAACCGTTTGTAATGACTAGGCTCGTTTGAGATGAACTAAGCCTCTCCTGTAAAGTGGACGAGAGCAGGCGGCAGCAGCCGGGGGCAGTGACAAAAATCCGCTCTCAAGTTGGACAGTTTCCAGCAGCCTTCAGGCTGAACAGGAAGTAACAAACACTGTGGTCCGATTCCAATTTAATAAAATGTTATCAGACCCATATATCAGCTTGTACACGAGTCTCCAATTGTTTTTATTAAGAGAGTAGCTGTCAAAAATGCTCTACATGTGATCTGTTGCTGGTTTTAGTTAACACACTGTAGATGATCTGTAATCTAAAATGGATTTAGTCTCTGACTTCTAAACACAACTATCAGCCACAACATGTGGTTTGTACAGAATAAGCCTTTAAAAAAAATAAAATAAAAAAATAGCTAAAATCCCACCAATTCAAAATCAATTAAAAAAAAAAAAAAGAAAAAGATTAGGGCTGTCAAACGATGAATTTCTTAAATCATGATTAATTGCTGAATTTCTATAGTTAATCACAATTAATTGCATGTTTAATTGCATGATTAAAATTCTATTATTTTGCATTTAAGAACTTTTTAAGCGTAACTCTCGCCAAAATGCAACCTAGGGTCTATTTGTGAGTGTACCCAAGTCAAACTTTTGTTTAAAAGCATATTTAGGATGGACTCGCCACTTAAGATTTACCGTATTCTCGTTTTTCGGTCAAATGGCCTTTTGAATGGGAGTGCTAGGGGCACTTTTATGCTAGCCTCAAAATAGCTATTTTTAAAACACTAAGAAGGCTCAACACACTGAAACTTTGCTCCAAGTATGACCAGGGGCTCTACACATGATTTGTATACAAAGAGTTTACTAAAAAGAAAGGCTTTGAGCAACTCCCTGTAGCTGTTGTTCTTCCGGTCGCCGTCTATCGAGCCAGTCAAAAATAGTCGAGGGAGGAGAGTAAAGATGGAAAGCTCCTAAAGCTTAGTTCCATAAAAATGCACGGATAATTTGTTATTTTGTCGTTAGTGAAAAACAATATTGACCTTGTAGTTGAAAAAGGAGCCTCATATAAGAATGATATTTCCTCCTATGGAGTCCGTCCATTCGCATTTGGAGATCGCCTATTTTTGACAGGGAAAATGGCGGATAGCGTAAACAGCTACAGTGAGTTGCTCAAAACCTTTAGTAAACTCTGGGTACACAATGTTGTCAAAGCTTTTGTTAAGGTGTAGAGCCCCTGGTGATACTTGGAGACGACGTTAATGCTGACAGCCCTATTTTTTTATTATATAAAACGTCATCCTGTTGAGTCGATTCTGAACCAATCAGCTGTTAGATCAGCCGAGAGGCCCAGCATGCCCCGAGTCTGCCTGGGTCTTGCAGTTGGTGAAAAGCAACTGCGCTGCCTGAGTCTCAAACCTGCGGCCGCCCACGTGTGCATGATGTCAGAGCAAGTCGGGATCAAGTCGGACACAAATCTAACCGGCATGCATTGGGCGGCGAGCGCCGGCGATTGATTCTACGCAGACCTGGCTCATCTCGAACAAGCCTACTAACTGTCAAAAGCCTAGGAAGCATCAATAAAAACAAACAAAAAATACGTAGATCATAACCATGCTTGGCCTTGAGACCAAACTGGTTGTCTAAAGTGTACAAATAAACAGGACTTGATAATACACTAGCTAAAGCGATTGGTCTATAATTATCCACGCTCCTGGCCTTGCCCACTTTGTCCTTAATGACAGGCACCAGAGTAACGGACAACAGAGAGTCTGGTATAAAGACCATGGGTCATATAGCCAGTTTAACAAATGGCAAGAAGAGCTGCAACCTTGGGCTGGCCCGCTTCAGGTGCTCTGCAGTAATTTGGTCTGAACCGCTTGCTTTATTATCAGCTAGCTGTGTGATAGCTTGATAGACCGTTGGCCTCGATTCCCACCGCTTTATTTTGACAATATGGCCAACTTTGTAGGGCTCACTTTTACACATTTAAATAGAGCAAAGTAACGTCTCCACAATTCCGCTACGTGATCAGCTCCAGAGACTCCCTTTATGGAATATGGTAATGATGTACTGTCCCGGTTATTACTACCAAGGAGCTTTTCAACCAGAGTCTTATTTCTTGCCATAAGTGCATATTTATACCAAGCATTAGTAAGCTTTGAGTTCAATGACAGGCCCCTCTCTGAGCCTGCCTGCTCGGACCCAGGCCTTAAAAAAAAACAAACATTCTTAGCATCAGCATGATGAACCGCTACACACTTATTCCACCCTGGCTTGATGCGGTGTCTTTCATTAGAATAGGTAAAGCATGGCCTCATACACAGCTCCCACAATACCATCACACATCACAAAATGCTACACATAGCACCTTTACAATAACCTCACATACAGTGAGGAAATTAAGTATTTGAACACCCTGCTATTTTGCAAGTTCTCCCACTTGGAAATCATGGAGGGGTCTGAAATTATCATCGTAGGTGCATGTCCACTGTGAGAGACATAATCTAAAAAAAAAAAATCCAGAAATCACAATGTATGATTTTTTAACTATTTATTTGTATGATACAGCTGCAAATAAGTATTTGAACACCTGAGAAAATCAATGTTAATATTTGGTACAGTAGCCTTTGTTTGCAATAACAGAGGTCAAACGTTTCCTGTAGTTTTTCACCAGGTTTGCACACACTGCAGGAGGGAGTTTGGCCCACTCCTCCACACAGATCTTCTCTAGATCAGTCAGGTTTCTGGGCTGTCGCTGAGAAACACGGAGTTTGAGCTCCCTCCAAAGATTCTCTATTAGGTTTAGGTCTGGAGACTGGCTAGGCCACGCCAGAACCTTGATATGCTTCTTACAGAGCCACTCCTTGGTTATCCTGGCTGTGTGCTTCGGGTCATTGTCATGTTGGAAGACCCAGCCTCGACCCATCTTCAATGCTCTAACTGAGGGAAGGAGGTTGTTCCCCAAAATCTCGCAATACATGGCCCCGGTCATCCTCTCCTTAATACAGTGCAGTCGCCCTGTCCCATGTGCAGAAAAACACCCCCAAAGCATGATGCTACCACCCCCATGCGTCACAGTAGGGATGGTGTTCTTGGGATGGTACTCATCATTCTTCTTCCTCCAAACACGGTTAGTGGAATTATGACCAAAAAGTTCTATTTTGGTCTCATCTGACCACATGACTTTCTCCCATGACTCCTCTGGATCATCCAAATGGTCATTGGCAAACTTAAGACGGGCCTTGACATGTGCTGGTTTAAGCAGGGGAACCTTCCGTGCCATGCATGATTTCAAACCATGACGTCTTAGTGTATTACCAACAGTAACCTTGGAAACGGTGGTCCCAGCTCTTTTCAGGTCATTGACCAGCTCCTCCCGTGTAGTCCTGGGCTGATTTCTCACCTTTCTTAGGATCATTGAGACCCCACGAGGTGAGATCTTGCATGGAGCCCCAGTCCGAGGGAGATTGACAGTCATGTTTAGCTTCTTCCATTTTCTAATGATTGCTCCAACAGTGGACCTTTTTTCACCAAGCTGCTTGGCAATTTCCCCGTAGCCCTTTCCAGCCTTGTGGAGGTGTATAATTTTGACTCTAGTGTCTTTGGACAGCTCTTTGGTCTTGGCCATGTTAGTAGTTGGATTCTTACTGATTGTATGGGGTGGACAGGTGTCTTTATGCAGCTAACGACCTCAAACAGATACATCTAATTTAGGATAATAAATGGAGTGGAGGTGGACATTTTAAAGGCAGTTAACAGGTCTTTGAGGGTCAGAATTCTAGCTAATAGACAGGTGTTCAAATACTTATTTGCAGCTGTATCATACAAATAAATAGTTAAAAAATCATACATTGTGATTTCTGGATTTTTGTTTTTAGATTATGTCTCTCACAGTGGACATGCACCTACGATGACAATTTCAGACCCCTCCATGATTTCCAAGTGGGAGAACTTGCAAAATAGCAGGGTGTTCAAATACTTTTCCTCACTGTAACTGTACAATATGACCTCAGTCGATTATCACATCAAGTTACCTATTTCTACCTAAGTCTAACAATTTTTAAGTACAGTATTTATATATATATATATATAAAAAAAAAAAAAAAAATTACATATGGAGGTGTAGAGGCAATCACTTTACTCACATGGCTACTCTGGATTCTTTGATCACTGGTAACAGCCTCAGAAGCCCCTCCTCTGATCTTGAATATTTCCTCAAGTCAAACTCATCCAACTCTTTTTTTGAGGTCAGCAACACAAAGACCAGAGCAGACCACTGTGAAGGGGACAGCTGGATCTCTGACAAACTACCAGAGCTCAGGTAGGTCTGGATTTCCTCCAGAAGAGACTGATCATTCAGCTCACTGAGGCAGTGGAAGAGATTGATGCATCTTTCTGGGGAGAGATTTTGCCTGATCTTCTCCTTGATGTACTCGACAATTCCCTCATTTCTCTGTGAGCTGCTCCCCACTGTGGCCAGAACGCTCTTCAACAACGTCTGATTGGATGTCTGCGAGAGGCCGAGAAGGAAACGCAGGAAAAGATCCAGGTGTCCGTTCTCACTCTGCAAGGCCTTATCCACTGCACTCTTGAGAAGGTTGGTAGCGTCGCTGGGAGCCTCCTGGGCAGCGCTGTTTTGTGGTTCCAACAAGTTCTGGTTGAAGCAGACGAATGTGTGGAAAACGTACATTGCGGCAAAAAACTCCTGAATGCTGAGATGCACAAAGCAGTACACCCTCTCCTGGTGAAATCCAAAATCATTCTCCGAGATCTGTGTGAACACTCCTGAGTATATTGCAGCATCAGCAACGTTGATGTTGAACTCATTCAGTTCATTCTCATAGAAGATCATGTTGCCTTTCATCAGGTGCTCGAAGGCCAGTTTTCCAAGCTTCAAGATCATCTCTTCATCCATTTTCACCTGGGACTGCGTTTCAGATGCCTCTTGGCCCGTTGGATACTTTTGTGTTCTGATCAATGAGTTGTAAATCAGGAAGTGTGTGTACATTTGGGTCAGAGTTTTAGGCATTTCTCCTTTGACCGTATCCTCTTCTCTCTTTTCCGTTTCTTCCAAAAGCCTCTGCAGAACAGTGGCGGATATCCAGCTGAAGACTGGTATGTGACACATGATATGGAGGCTCCTGGTTGACTTAACGTGCGAGATGACTCTACTGGCCATGTTTTCATCAGAGATTTTTTTCCTGAAGTACTCTTCCTTCTGGGGGTCGTTGAACCCTCGGATCTCCGTCACACGGTCAACGAGATCAACTGGGATGCGAGTTGCAGCAGCAGGCCTGGAGGTAATCCAGACATGCGCAGAGGGCAGCATGTTCCCCTGGAAGAGATTTGTCAGGAGTGCATCCACTGGAACTGGCTCTGAGGCACTGCGGCAGGGCACGTTGTGGTCAAAGTCCAGGGGAAGCCGACACTCATCCAGTCCATCAAATATCAGCACAAGCTTGTACTTGCCAAAATCTGAAATTCCTGATTCTTTTGCCTCCGTGAGAAAATGATGAAGAAGCTGCGTCAGTGTGAAGTGTTGTGTCTTCATCAGATTCAGCTCCCGAAACGGAAGATTAATCAGCAGCTGGATATCCTGGTTAGCTCGTCCCTCTGCCCATTCCAGATTAAACTTCTGCACCGAGATGGTTTTTCCAATGCCAGAAATTCCTTTAGTCAGAACGGTTCTGATGAATCTGTCTTGTCCGAGCAGAGGCCTAAAAATATCTTGACATTTGATTGGCTTGTCTTCAGTTGCTCGTCTCCTGGTTGCAGCCTCAATCTGCCTGATCTCATGTTCATTATTGACAGCTCCACCAGCTCCCTCTATGAAGTACAGCTTAGTGTACACCTTGTTAAGAAGTGTCTGGGTCCCATGCTGTGCCACACCCTCATAAATGTATTCAAACTTTTTCAGTTTGCGTCGGAGTTTGCGCTGGCAGACGTCAAGTTCACCATACACGTCTGGTTTAAAAAGAAAACAAAAAACAATATTCGTGCATTTATTTCAGTAGAAGTAAAATTATATTTTTGTTCTTCCCTCATCAACATTTAGAGGCAAACATACATTTTCTAAATATAGAAATAGGATAATAGCATAAACATGGCATTGACAAATATATATCACAACAACCCTGACTACATACTTTATTTGTTCCTACTGTTTGTACTTACATTTCTCCAGTATGTTAGCAAGCTCTCTTTGGCCCATTTCCTTTAAGACATGCAGTGTGATCTTCAGAACACCCTCACTGGCACCGCTGTCTTGATTTTTATCTTCAGTAGTCAACTTTTGCTTTTTAATCTCAGGTTGTGATAGATGTGGAAAGAGCAGCCTTTTATACCTTCTCAGCTCACTCAACAAAATGTCTTTGCTGTGTTCTTCCACCAACTGCGATGGGAGGAAATAAATGAGCAAAGCTTTTCGACAGTAGATTCACATCCAAGTTAAACTTTGACCAATTTATTCTAAAACAACTTGAATATTTACTAGTACTGTAGAGGACAGTCATCTTAAAAGAATGGCTGTTGGGGGGGGGGGGGGGGGGGGAATATCACACATACATTAGCATATGTGCATGCATGTATTCACACTTAAGGCACTGACACTTGAGGGTGAGGAGGCAGTCAGACTGTTTGAATTCCTCTTAAGTACACCGACACCCTCCACGTAGACTGAGTCCTAACTGACCAACTGGAGCGCGTCATATATCCTATTGTTACACTGTGAACAGACAGACAAGGCCTACCTTAAATATGGCATTTCCATCCATCTCAGTCGATTCTGAACAGTCATGTTGGTCCCTTAAGATACATTTTTAAAGTTATTTTAAAATGAATCAAGTCTGTTGGAATTCAGTTTTAATTAAGCAATATTGTAATCATACAGTATAACAGTTACCAACTAAATACAAGTTATGCACATTGTGGGGCAATTTACTCTCAATTAAAAAAAAAAAAAAAAAGATTTTAGTCAGCCAGCCAACTTAAGCAAACATTTTGTAGAGATTGTGGGATTTCCCAAAGTGAATTAAAGCAAATATAAACACCAAACTGATTTGCTAGCTCTCTCGTTATAGGACATCTGATGAAAAAAAAATATTTTCCATGGATAGATTTAGATACTGTACGTCCGAGAACATCAGACAATTTCCTGTCCCTGTATAACGTCAACCGGTCAACTTGAGCTAGCGCTCGCTTTGTAGAGATGGTGGGATTTCCTAAACTGAATAATTACGTTTATTAAGTATAAACAAACTGCTTTTCTAGCTCTTGTTACTAAGATATCTGCTGAAACTTTTTTGAAACACCTGATCCAAACATATCCAGTGAAAGTTAACTTCAGAGTGTTATTACAAATAACCTGAGATCCTTTTTACTTTATATAGTGCGTGTTCCACTGTGGTTGCTGAAAACATTTTAACTCAACTAAATGTTGACACAGAAATGGTGGAATAATATTTAAAGTGATGCGCCAGGTGTGCTCAAACAGCTTTGGGTATGCAGTCATGCTGATTTGAGACAGTTCCAAATGTCTAGTTGACCAGATTACCCGGTCAGATGTACTTGTTGTGTAATAGAATATAATAGAATATCGTCCCTTTAATTCTCTCATTCATTGATGCCACATTCAAAAGTAAGAAGTGCTTCTAGTCTGCATGATGACTTTTAAAAACATGTAGAATTACTTTGGCTCTTACTATTGCAATGTAAAGTTTAAATGACATGGGTTAAAGTTGGCTGTAACGCCGTTCTGGTTCCCCTCCTGTTGAAAATGCGTAGTGCCCCCCCTCCGTGGTTAGGGTCAAGGTATGGTTGCAGCACACCAGTCATAATTTAGTCTGAATGAAAATTCAACTGGCAATTGCTCCTGGTGTTCTTCACCACGGTTTTGGAAGAAGGAAATAAAAGTAACAGGTGAACTAGCTTTAAAAGTGTTTTTTTTTTCTGGCTAGAGACTTAAGTAGTTAGAAACTAGTGTTAAATTGGAGAATTTAAGTTGGTGTGGTGTTAGCACACTCCCTCAATAATCATTAGTATAGTGTTGGACCAGCGGGCTGATGGTTCAGTCCCCAGAACCACATCATATACATACAATTAAAATTCATAAAAAGTTTGACAATATAAAAACAATCACTAAAAAAACAAGACTTGTACCTATGTACCTCTCAGTATCTTCCTTGCTGAAATCACGACGATTCTCCATGGAGGCTTCCCTTTTCATCGACACACAGGATGAGGCAGGCAAGTTTGATTGCTCAAAGTTGGCCGAGCTGATGGGTAAAAAGTCAGTCGATTTTATTCTCATTAAATAGGTGTCTGCATCCATTTTCATGGAAATGTAGTTGGATGTCATTAGTTATATCGACCACAAAAACAGACTTCACCTATCAGGCGCTTCCTTAGCAAAGTCACGACGAATCTCCATGGAGGCATCACTTTTCATGGATAGACAGGATGACGCAGGCAACTGTGGCCCATCAGGAAGCTTTTCAGTGTCCTCAGCAGCGTCCATTTTGAAGGTAGCCTAATAAGCCTACCTACTTTGTTTCTTATAGAAACAAAGTCATATTTTGCATAGTGGTTAAACGCCATTGTGTTTACATTTTGAGTTTGCTCAATATGTAGAAACATGTTCTCTTTATCCCAATACTTTGTAACAATAATCATTAGTGCTCCAAAAATAACTGCAAAATTAATCTAAGCAGCACAGGACCAGGGTTTCCTCACTGAGTGCAAAGACAGTGAGTTTGTTGCTGTAACCACATCCATTTCCTGACCTCTTCTGCAGTTTGCCACACTTGCATGACTGTGCTGTTCACATCATGAGAAACTAAGTCAACCCATCATGACATTCAAACATGTACTCTCCACACACACACACACACACACACACACACACACACACACACACACACACACACACACACACACACACACACACACACACACACACACACACACACACACACACACACACACACACACACACACACACACACACACACACACACACACACACACATTAAACTAGTTAAAAACTATCGCGATAGTAATCCCATTAACGTATCTATTTGTGCAAAAACATACAAAAAAGAAGCCTTACTTGCTCTGACTGTCAAGGCGATGCGGCTTCTTCCGTCATGTCTTGATGTCTGCGGGACGGGCGGTGCTGGAATTAATACGTCAGCAGCAATATTCAGCCGTGTTGATGAAGGGCCTTTTCACACCTGAAGTCCGAACCAAGGTTCATGTTTTTGTTACATTGTAACATCTGAGCCTGTAAGTTTTGATTTCACACTGCAATTATGCAAGCGCACTAAAAGATCTCTACGTGACAAAACTACGTCCTGCCGTCACGACATACGTGAGCTGCGTCTCCAGATACTGATAATGGATCCTCTCTTATCCTCTCTCTGGGTCGGAGTTGTTCTTCAACTGACTGCTCCTCTCCCCTACTGCCGCGGCTCTTTTTGTTTTGATGTTGAGAAGCAAGACAAGGGAACTTTCTTTCTGGAGAACTTATTCAGAGATAAACGGAAACCTCCACTGAACATTTACTACCACTTAATAAACTGCTGACGTCACTCTCCCGTAGCCTACACACCAAGCACCGGGCTATTCCCCGGTCTTGTAACACAAGGAGAGCCTGCCAGAGCTTCTTGTATTCTTGTACAAAAATTGCTTTCACACTATAAACGAACCGGACCATGGTTCAGTTTGGTCCGGACCGAGACCTCTTTTTTTCGGACCAAAATGTGGTCTTTCGAAAAAAAAAATAAAAAAATAAAAATAAAAAATGCTCATTATTAGAACCACACATTCAGAATACACTACTGTGAATGCATATGCCTAACAGCTGACTGCAGGCAAAAGTGGCCCCTATCTTAGGTTAGGCCAAAATAGCCAATTTGGCTCTCTCTCTTCATTCTTCTCCTCCTCAGCACCTGCTCATTAATGTCACGGCTACCATTACACAACCATTTTGCAATAAAAGCGAAAATGATACTAGCTCCATAACCTCCCTAACTTTAGTGCAACAGCGTGCTGCGTCTGATGTCATTATCATTGTTCTTTTGCGCATGCGGGTCAATTCGAAACCGCAAACAGTTCACACTGGAATCTGATATTGGCCACATTTTAAAAAGGTAACGTGAACAGCCAAACAAAAAAAATCGGATCTGAGAAAAAAATCCGAATTAAGCATTAAGACTTGCAGTGTGAACACAGTCTTCAATATTTAACATGTTTTACTACATGCAACATTTCCAAACATTCAGAGCCCGTCAGTCTACACTTGATAACCCAGAATTACCAAGTCAAAACAAGATTTGATTTTTTTTTTGCAAATGTACTGAAAAAAAAAAAAAAAATAATAGATCACATTGATATAGCTAGGTGAGGTAAGTATTCAGAGTATTGGCACAGTACTTAGTGGAAGCACTATTGGTATCTATAACAATATCAGGTCTTCTTGACTGTGACAAGTTTTGCACACCTGGATTTGTGGATTTCTTTCTGCCATTCTTCTCTGCAGATCCTCCTAAGCGCTGTCAGCTTGGATGTCAGTGAACAGTTCAAGTTCTCCTCCCCATATCTCTGTCTCAACACAATCCTGTCTCTGAGCTCTGCAGACAGTTAGGGTAAACTGGCAGCTGTGAGGCCTTTCTACAGACAGTGTAGAAACAGTGTGTGTGTGCCATTCCAAATCATGTCCAATTAATTAAATTAACCACAGGTGGCCTCCGATCAAGGTGCAGAAACATCTCAAAGATGAGGAGAAGTGGGAGAGACCAGAGCTAAAGTCAAAGTTTCATAGCAAAGGGTGAATGTGACATCTGTTTTTTTTGTGTAAAATGATATGGAAAAATTTAGCATAAGGCTGCAACATAAAATGTGAAAAACATGAAGCATCTGAACACTGTATTTTCCCTCTGATTTTCTCAGCCCTTAATGACCGTCATTGACAATCATTGTGTTGGTTTTGCTGCACTGCTGATGTTACATTAGCGTACAAAATATCCATGCAGTTTCCAATAAAGGCTTCTTTACATTTTGGATGATTTTTAATTTACCCCATTTCATTTATAAGCATACCTGCAAACTCAGAAGAGCTGAAAAAGGTGACACATAATTTATGCATTTATAGCTATTCGGTCCAGTAGAGAACGGTCGTTAAGCGGTATTAGCACCGGGCCTCGGACCCCCCTCCCAAATAAAAACTCTTCTGATCTACACGATTCACGTGGATGACATTTTCCCATTCAAAACGGCGATATTTGCCGAAAAGCGACTAGTTTTCAGGTATGTATAAGAATGTTCTAGGCAGTTTGCGTTCCCTCTGCTGGACACGATAAACAGTTCCCTCTCAGAATTACTAGTCTTAAACCAATGACAAACCCGATTGATTAAAAAAAAAAAGTGTTTTGGACTTATTACCAGTGTCAATGCTGACTTCAGAGACTAAATGTTTAAATACATCTTGACCACATGATCTGCATTTGCTTCTTGGGTTGAGAGCGGACCTGCACAAAACATTTACTTTCATGTATCTACAAGGATTCATAATGCAGAATAAATAGAAACCACCTCCTTTGTCTGCGCGCTACTAGTGTTAGTGTTAAGAACAGCAAATGGTAAACGGACACTTCTTTTATTGGTTTTCAAACAAGAAAATGTACAATGTGTATACCAATCATGCTGAATGGCAAGCAATCCTGTTTCACCCAACACAATTTGTGGCATATGCAGTGACTGTTAAAATGTTTTGAACAAAATGAAAATAGGACTATTTGCCATCTTAATTTGATATACCACCACTTAACCAAAAGCTGGCGTATTAGCCTGCAGACATAATTCTTTGACAACTTTGATGCACTCCAGGATGTCGCCCAATGATGAGTACTCGTGTAGAGAACCCATTTCTACACAGTAAAAAGGACTACAATGATGGGTGATCGCCTACAGTTAAACAAATAACGTCAAAATTTACAAATTTCAGATTACAAAAACTAATTCCTCCCTGCACATCCCCTCAGCCCTACGCTGACTTCACAAAGGCCGTTTTGCAGACGTGTTTCCGTTCTTCCTCACTACTGTCTGAGCTGGCCTCGTACTGGTCTGAGGTCTGCTCCTTTGGGCTGGGGTCGCTGCCTTCGTCCTGCGTGTTTGCGGGTTCATCTTCACTGGTTGACTCCTCTGGCTCTGTTGCTTTTGTCTGACTGTCCACTGGTGGGGAGGGCAACAACTCTGGCTCAGGCTGTGGGTCAGGAACAAAAAGATGATTTTTTTTTTTAATATGTTAAAAACCTAAAGTGTAAACAAATGTCCCTGGATTTTGGTGAATATTTCAGCCGTGGGCTAAAGGACAGTTACATGTTGGTAGTGATCCTGGTGGATTTGACCATTGTAAAGTCTTCGAGAAACGTAGGGCTGGGTATCGTTCAAAAATGTTCGATACCGGTACCAATATCGTGACTTCGATACTGGTTCCTAAACGATACTTTTTTTTAATACCAATTTTACAAAATAAAAACAAAATTACATTACACATTACAGCACAAATATTAGTATTTATTTCTCAGCTCCTACCATGTGAGCCCCGTCTCTGTGCGTAACGTAGAGTTTTTCCTGACTGCCTCTACGACGTGTAACGTTAGACAGCCAATCACAAGCATTATTAGATCTGGGTAGAAGCATGCTGCATGTTTATTGGCTCACTGGCGATGATGAGATTTACTCCTTAGGTATTGAAATTAGGTATTGAATGACGAGGCATTTTTCGATACTTTAGGAGGCAATTCGGTCAGTGCCTAAAATTTATTGAATTCGGTACCCATCCCTAGAGAAACGACTATGAAATTAAAAGAGAAAGTGATGTCACCTTGAAAATTTGTTCAGTGTTGGCAGAAGTGTGTCTTTTTGTTTGAGTAGTACTTACATAACAAACAAGGACAGTGTATGTGTGCTTTTTGCCTTCTACACCCTGCTCTGCATACACAGCTCAACATTTAAAAGACAACACAAAAGACGAGTGTGTTGCCTCTAACTGGGTGAGACACAAAGAAAACTAAGAAGTGGCATTGAAGGATGGACGTAATACTTCAGCTACATCATCATCCCCATTACCGTCTTGTACCATACGAACTCTCTCGACCCTCAGATCACCTAGTCTAGATGGACTAGATGAACTTTGACTCAAAATCTATCATTATTAGCCACCTTGTGGTTACATCCTTAAACTACCTTCTATTTTCAGCTTTTCATTTCTAAAATGGTTTCCATCTCTTTAGTTTTACTGTCTTTGTGTATGAAATATTTTGCATAAATGAACTTACTTTGCATAACAGGATTTATTGGAATTCTATATTGTGATTACTAGTAATGCTATATATATATATATATATATATATATATATATATATATATATATATATATATATATATATATATATATATATATATATATATATATATATATATATATATATAGTTTCTCATGAAAAGTAAGGAGGCGCAGAAAGTTAGTTTAATAGCTTAAAACAGGGCTGGCCAATATATCAATATTATATCGATATCGTAATATGAGACTAGATATCGTCTCAGATTTTGGATATCATATTACGACAATATGGCATAAGTGTTTTGAAAGGCTGCATTACAGTAAAGTGATGTCATTCCCTGAACTCACCAGACTTACCACTTAATCATTACATCCACATTGCTGAGGATTATTTATCACTAGTGTCATTGTGTAAATGGTTTGTGAAAGCACCAATTGTCAACGTTACAATATTGTTGCAATATCGATAATTAGGTATATCGTGATATTTGATTTTCTCCATATCGCCCAGCTCTAGCTTTGAAACAAAAAATATTTTTTTAGAAATATTGTGCTAAATATGTTTAGCACAATATTTGAACAAATGTTCTATATATATATATATATATATATATATATATATATATATATATATATATATATATATATATATATAGAACATTTAGCACAATATTTCTGAGAGTTTAAAAGAGAAGGAAACCACTGTAGAGGAAGAGGTTCTGGTGAAATGAAAGTATAGTATGTAATTAACTATTATTATGATAATATTATGGAGATATAAGTAAGATGTATTGATGGGTATTGTTTCATTAGAAAACTACAGAAAAAAACAAGTTGGTTAAGTAATAACCAGTCAGCAGCCTAAGCACCGCTCAGCGGTACATCTACTAAAGGTTGTTTTTATGTCTGGCCAGATAAATCAAAGAGCTGATTTTAAATGTATTTCCAAAAATCTCGCCGTTCGCTGGCCCTGAATGAGCCCCTCACCTCGCTGAAACCCAGGCCGCAGTGTCTCCGGTTCCGGCCTGACAGCTTCCCGTCCATGCTCTGCTGGTACTGCATCTCTAGCTGCTCGTTCATCTGCCTATCTTCCTGCCCTGCAGAGGAGACACCGGTCACAGCAGGCACACCCAGCCATTTCAGGCCTATCCATGCATGGATAGATCTGAGTGGCGGATGTATCGTGGGGAAGCCAGGTTAATTGCACTGGGCATAAAGATGAGGCAGCATGGGCAAGCTGGCAAAGGAACAGTAGTTTGGACATGTCTTACATTAGCAGGACAAATGCACGATTTACAAACGCTAAATAAAAGACGCTTACCACTGCGGAAGTGGGATGTCGACTTGTGGTCGCCAATGACGAGGCGTCCGGTGGGTTCTTTCTGGAAAACAGAAAACAATCCCATTTTATATCAGTTGTCCAAACTTTTCTAAAAGGTTATAGAGTGACAATGATAAGCTAAACAAGGCATTTGTGTTGTCTTTTATCTTCACGCTATGCACTACAGGACTATAATGAAGTGAACTGAAAGTACACTGAAGTGATCAACAATAAACAAAGCAAACCTTGCTAGCGCCCATCAAACGTAAGAACTTTTGCTTCCTTTCATTGCTTCCCAGATCAGCTGATGCCCACTGGGTAGGCCCATCCTGTGGAGGCAAACATCGTTATCATGTGGATTCATGCGCTCAACAACCAGAGCAGACTTCCATTAAACACATAATATGATGGTATGGATGATAATAATCACATCATTTACACAATGGCTGTTTTTACAAAGCACTACTGGAGGCTGTTTCTAACCAACAGCGCTAGCTGTTTCTTTCCCCTCTGAAGACTCACGCAATCGGGTCGAATGAGCCAGAAGAATCATTCCCGCAGTCTTGGAGGTACGTTTGATGATGTTTACTTTCAGAATTCTCAGTTGGGATTTTGTCGGTCTACTCTTAAGTGTCTGAGTGAGCATTTTGTCTAAGCATAGCATATGCACATATACAGGATTGTAACATTGACAGAGGAAAGAAAACCCTAAAAGTTCATAAAATAACAACCTAAATCACAAAGATGAGCCCATACGTATGTATAACTGTCAACTAGATTTGGGGTAACGTGACTACTTAGGGCCACATAACGTGATTCATTGGAGTTATGTCCACTGTGTTCTGAGAGAGAAAACATAAACAGCTTTTGTTTAACACCAAGTCTCTACTTATACTGGCATTATGCAGCCACACACAGATATAAATTTATAATTAGATAATTCCAACACAGCTTTTCTATTCTGAAATGTTAAAGGACCCACTCAACAAAACATTAAAAGGTGCTGTAGGTATGATTGTGAAGATCCAGGACTTAGCCAAAGAATTTGAACATCAACAACTTCTCAGTCCCCTCCCCCCCTTTCTGCTAAAGCCTAAAACGGTCTCCTAAGCCCCTCCCCCCACAAGAGAGAATGAATGCGTGTGCCTGAGCAGTGCAGACACGCAGTTAGACCCCCCCGGCCCTGATTGGTGCATCTGAACAGGGAGCGGTAGATTTTTGCAAATCACACTACAGGCTGTAGGGGGAGCCAGAGGAGCTGAACCATTTTTTTCTGGATGTAGTTCTACTGGAACATAGGGTCAGTTTCAGCAAATATGACAGAAAGTTAGTTTTATAAGTCTTACCTACTGCACCTTTAAGGTTGATGTGATCTTTACAACAGCATACCTGTCAACATTTTTTTTCTTTTTTTTAATACAGTAGTGCCGCTGCCCACCATTTTCTTTAATGCAATGTATTTACAATTGAGAATACAACGTTAGTGGTAAATTAAAAAAAGAAGATACTGCTGTGACCCCCCCAGTCAGTAACGTTAACCTATTCGACCCCCCCCCCCCCCCCCAGTCAGTAACGTTAACCTATTCGACCCCCCCCCCCCAGTCAGTAACGTTAACCTATTCGCTGGGTAAACACCTCCAGTCAAGAAACCCTCTATTTTCAACAAAACATTGTCAAACATACTACAAATTTACCCAGGGCCCGTTTATCTAAATCCCATTTGATACAAAATAGCACAATGCATGACATGTTTTATCCAATAAAAGTTTCAACTCAACCTTAAAAGGCGATTAAACTTCGTCCGGCTGCAAACAAAAACGTGTCCAAGTTTCACAGTACAGCTTTCCAAGAATAGCGTTAGCAAACAGGCTAACGTGATGCTAACCTTATCTAGCTAGGTATGATATATCTTTCACCTAAGGGTTATGTTCAGTTTTTATTAATTTACTCACGTCACTTGGAGACGCCGGTCGTTTTGATCCATGCCTGTTCTCTGGAGAAGTCATTATGAACGAAAGCTTTAGTAAATGTCAACAGAATATCATACCACCTAGCAAAGGCTAGCTGGATTTGACAACAACATAGACATGCGTCGCCACTTCCGGTTCCGTCTTCTTCTTCGTTTATGCCACAGTCGGTTACGGCAACTCTGCTGCCAGTCACCGGTGGATTGTGTTACTACACACTTAAAACGGATAACTGTTTATCAAATTCACTAAGCGAGAAAATCAGTTAGCAAGACTGTCTGTCACTACCAGATGATATAGCAGATTGAACGAGAGTAGCTAGTATTGAACTGATAGATTCATTTTAGGTGTGGCTGGATCCAGGCAAATTTCCAGTGATCACATCACGACGTCAAAGTACAGAGAAGTCCGCAGAAGTGTCGAAGGAAAACAGGTAAACTACTTCTAGCAAACCACAAACAAGGGGATTATATATATTTTTTATAATTAATAGGCCTAGCTACGTAATTACAAAGAGATGTCCTTGTGTCGTTCAGAAAGAAGGCTATATTTAATAAAACAGCCAATTGGCCTAATGCAATTCTTAATTTGGCCAATGTTTGACTGTCCTTGTAAACGTCAAGAGGCAATTATAAAGAAGGGGGCTCCAGGGAATTTAATCATCTGTGATTTTAAACACAATGACCATCTCTGAAGCAATTAAAGACTTTTGTGATGGAACTATAGCCATGTGTTTTCTCAAAGGCTTGATTGAGTTTGGTTTTAGAGGAATGCACATTAAATACCTCAACTGAGGATCTTCTAATGCTGGAATTCCGATATTATATCTCAGTGGTGGATCCAATAGCCTGCATGGCACCATCATTTCAATTTGGAGCATAATTAAATCAGATCTTGAAGCTGGATGTGTTGCTTTTCTACAGCCTGTTCTCAATTAATTACATTTAGCCTATCTATTTCCAAAAGCCGTCACTTTGAGGGGTCATGGACATGCACAGTGTAAAATTAACCCTCTGCTGGGTGACCTGCAGTCAAACCGCCAAAAGGTGGCGTAAGAGTAATAAAGAAACAGCCCAGAGGCGCTCAGACCTCTGACAGGACGCTCACATTACATTTCTGCACCACACCATCATCGAGATATTACAGTAAACGAGACGTTTTTGGGGCTTGTAATCCCATTTAAATAAGATAAACAAGTTGTATATACTTAATAAAGGTGAGCCCAGACACCTTCCTTTAATATTTTCAATAAACTGCATTTTTTTTCCTGAGCAAAATGAAGAACAATCAAACTTTCAAGACTTTACAACATCAGGTGTCCTTCAGATAAGAAGCGACAGGACATTTTCGATAAATAGGAGATTTTTGGCTATTTTTTCAATCACAGACTTGATTATAATTAAATTGTATTCCCAAGTAGACCGTGAACATGTGTTGTTGTTGTTTTAAACATGATAAACGAGCACTAGTGAGACGTTTCCCAAATAAATAGCCTATGCAAAATATCAGCACAAAGAAAACTTGCTTTACATTAGGCCTTGTTGCTTAAACTGTCCACAAATAGGCTATTTTGTTTATTATCAGGCCAAACTTATGCGTTGTTTGTTTTTCAATTTCGATTTCTGAAACAGAAAATGTTGGTAAGAAAAATGTAGCCACAGTCAAATAAAAGCAATAAAAGTATTTCATTTAATTTATTCAATTTGTGTTCAAAGTGGTCGCCAAGAGCAGGTGATCAGTACGCACGCACACACGCACACGCACGCGCGCGCGCACACACACACACACACACACACACACACACACGCACACACGCACACACACACACGCACACACACACACACACACACACACACACACACAAAGTTAAAATGAGGAATAGGGGAGAAAGATCAACTGTAAACTGCTTTACATTAATGAACAAAAGACTTGAAGAAAGTGAGACAGAGACACACGGAGACAGACAGACTGAGAGAGAGAGAGAGAGAGAGAGAGAGAGAGAGAGAGAGAGAGAGAGAGAGAGAGAGAGAGAGGAGGGGTTATCCTGCCTCGGCCTCTTTACCCGACACTGCCCCGCACTCTCACTTAACCTCCACATAGTGCCGGACGGGGAAATAACTTCAAATACTTTTTTTTTTTTGAAAAGATCCTCCTCATTCTCAACTCTGACGACGACGCCCATGTGTTTTCTTTTACTTTGTGATCCTCTGCGGAGCGCAAACAGAGGAGTTACCAAAGTCCCAGACACGCTCCAGCGATGGTGACTTTACGCACGGGATTGGAAGGCTGTTTGAACTGACTGCCCTTGTTTTGGTCTCAACGCTGAAACTCTTTATCATCGCCCCTATAACAATCCTCCAGTGTTGCCAGGAACACGCAGCGTATGCCGAATAAGTGAATCCAGGTAAGAGAAGTCCTGTTGAGTCCGCGTGGACCGGCTCGTGCTCTCTGGGCTGCTTGTTTTGAACGTCGGTGCGCACTCTGCTTATCTCTGCCTCACAACAAACAGCGATGACAGCAGCACATTCACATTCTGCGTCAGTGTCTTTAAACCTGAAGTTGGACCGTGATTAGACCCGCTCAACCCTACATAACCTCCAAAAACTAACTCACAGAATACTTTATTTTTATTAATTTTTAAATTTTTTTTTTTTTTTTAGAAAAGTTTCGTATTAAGGTGTTGTGGAAAAAAACCCACACTATTCTGTAGAGTAATTTGTGGATGTTATAACTTATTCAAAATGAGACCAATTCTAAAAAATAAAACGCATTAAAGTAACAAAGTTAATTATAAAACAATAACCAATTATAATAACCACTATCACGAGTTGATTGTCTTTTATTGTTATGTTATTGTTATGTTGTTTAGTTGTACTCTATGACACGAATACAGATTATTAGAAATATTGGCTTTTCCCTTATAATATCCAATATTAAGCTTCTAATAGGTTGTGTGAGCTTGTCAGATGCTTGTCATTTCGCACCACTGTCATTCACTGAGGCTCATCTTAGAGCTGGCGATGACGAAATACATCAGTAACATTAAATCTGTGCTCACACAAACCTCAGAAATGAGCAAAAGTGTATGACTTCCAAGCATGTAAATCAATGCATGTCTATCTTTTTCTCCGAGTAGCCTATAGCTGTTAGGTGTATACTCCAAATTAAGTATTCAAGCTTCATTTCAGCCATTAAAGATGCAACCCTATTTTGCAAGAAAAGCAGAGGCTACAACTTGAGTTTACGCACTGTCCACTCCAGCCCTGTCATGCGTACTATTATCAGAAATGGTTCTATAGGCTCAGAACATTAAGAGACATTTAGAAAGAGTCTCTGAAGCACCACGCGCAAAAAAGAAGCTTAAAATCATAAAATCGCTTGTAACAAATTAAAGACTTTTTAAGAGCTACTGAAGTTTGATTTATTTTTTTATTTTTTTTAAAGCACTTTTATAATTTAGTTTCAAGAAATCCGAGGACTCCTGAAGTCATCCCATTCAGACCCGCTGGAGTCTGAGGGATGATACTTTCAGTAGTTTCCTCTTCGGCCACACAGCGGTAGCCTTCTGTCCATAATCGTGAACGCTCTGCCGGACGGGCTGTGCGCGTCCCCGGCTCCACGGCACCTCTACAGACGCACATTTCAGCCCGCAGTGGATCTGTGGTGCCTTGTGTTTCTTGCACATGTACTGGGATATAATAGAGAGAAATATACTCTGGATGGGGAGAAAAAGTGGGGGTGTCTTTAGGGCCAAAGTTAACTTTCCCTCCCGGAGGTCACGACGCCTGACCCTAGAAGAATGCGTGAGTCATAAATTAAAATAGACTCGGAGCCCTAACACAGATCCATTGGGAGACAATACCGAGGGAAAACAGGACAGTGTCCCAGCACGGCGAGAGAGTTGAGAAATTAATCTGTAAGTTTCTTTTTATTTTAAACTTTTATTTCCAGTGCGATCATTGTCTTTCTTTATGTTAGATCGTTAAAAGTTTGGACCGTGCAGCGTCTTAGCGGGTGCTAAAAAAGTGTCAATTCCACTTGCCAGTTGTGCAGAGTGACAGCGCTGGTTATGTATGAAGTTAACTGTGCGGGTGTGAACTTGAGCCATGCATGCAGGGACAGCTTTTTTTTGTGTCCGGAGTGAAGAGTCTGCACCTCGGACAGTCAGCCGGGTCTGTCTCCTGCATGTGTGAGAGTTCATTTGCTCTGAGTTCACGGTGAGGATGTGACAGGGGGTACAGGAGGACAAGACGCACGACAACGGCCTGGAAAAGACTGATAGAGTCACTTCAGGGTGTTCCCCAATATTTAGAGCCACACTACACCTCTCAGATAAGCCGCTGCTCGCATGCAGATAAGGAGCTTTTAGAGAAACAGAGCGAAAGAGAGATCACACATGCTTGACAAAAGAATGAGTCTGAAAACCGCTGAAAGAGGAAACGCGCAATTGTTTCTGAGATTTGTGACGCTATATCTTAATCGCTTGTCACATTCAGAGTTTTGCGCAATTTCCCAGCATCAGCTCTAATTGTTTTACGCATCCACGTTTTTGTTTGCACATCAAATCACTCCTCTATTCAGAGTTATAATTGCCCGGCGTGACAGAGCCTCCAGTTGCCAGTTTGGACCTGCCCACACCCGCCTGCAGTAAATCACAATTTCCAACAAGTTGTTTAATTGTTTGGACTCTGGCAGAACAATTTATAGAGCAGCAACCCCCCCCCCCCCCTCTCTTGTAAGTGAGAGTGTCTGTCTGAAAAACAATCCGAGCGAGGGGGGTTTGGGGGAGGGGGGCTCGCCGAAGTTGATCTCCTATGGCATTTTGTTTTGAGCAGGTGCTGCGGGTTGAAGTTCCCTCATAAGGTAAAGTGGCATTAGAGTGTCCAAATGGCAGACTTATATATAGGCTGCCAATTCAGCACATTGTTCCGGGCTGCATGGTTAAGCTCTCTCCGCTGTCTGAGGGAGACCTGCAGCTTTTTTTCTTTTTCTCTTTCTTCTTCTGTGGGGATCCGCGCTGACAACTGGCGGACAAGGCTGAATACAGCGGCCGGTCACTGTGTGGTCCACTAGGAGCCTGTCAGCAACATGAAATCTCTATTATTAACCGTGCGTAAAATGCCCCGCATTTCTGTGGCACATTTGAATTATTCTCCACCTGTGATATAATATAAATGATTTACAACATGAAAATTGTTTCATTTGGTAAAACAGCAGGTTACATTCTGTGAATAATAAATTAAATCCTACAGTCATTTGCTCAGTTAATTTTCGGGCCTGTTGCCTCACAGAAAAATATTTTTATTTAATTTTCAGATTTTCATTTGATATAGGCATCTCTCACACACACACACACACACACACACACACACACACACACACACACACACACACACACACACACACACACACACACACACACACACACACACACACACACACAGAGTGTGCTTATGTTCTTTTCCAGCATCAGCACACGTTTAACTGTTATTCAAAATCACTATCATTTATTAAAAATTCCACTCTGAAAATATCAATTTCTTTTTCTTTGCCTCCAATGATAAGCCCTATAAATGTGCACGTCGCTGCTAATGTGATGCAACGCCAACCTCAGGATCTAATTCTCGTACTTAGAAATCCATCCATTGCTCACACGTTTTTTCTAATATGTCACATATATTTGGTGGACTCTCGGAGGCCTTCTTCTCTGGTGTGGCCCAGAGGGACTCTCAAGTGGCAGAGAGATGGCACAAGCAGCTGGAGAGGGTGACATGAAGGGAGAGATTGAAGAGAGGAGGTGGAGGAATGCTCTGAATTTTGAGATTGTGACTGCGAGTTTGCCATTTGTAAGACATCCACAACACCATGAGATGCAAAAGGAGTCACAGCTAATCACAATTTTAGGAAGTGTCCTCATGTTTAAACCCTTTAGCTTTACTGTTATTTTATCGAGCTGAACGCCCATCTTCCGTCTGACCATGGTGTTGCAGATTTCAGTGTTTCCACATGTTTGCTTTTTTGAAGATGTCATTCACCTTCATCGGAAAAAAAACCGTCGCTCCATCATTTTAAGCCTGTGGCCCATCCGGAGAGTCCTAATTATTTGTTGTCGGGCTCTTTGAAAAAGACACCAGCCTCTAAATTGGACATGTGTTGTACAAACACAAATTAAACATTTAGCCCTAAGTATTTCTCCCTGGGTCCTAAGTGCATATTAGTCAGCCTATACTTATCTCTGGCCCAACGGCACACCCAAATTGCAGTGTTGCTGCTGAAAAAGAAAGGTTGAGGCCCCGGAGAATGAGCACTTGAAGCACGCTGGCAGATTCCCATAAGTTTGTCAACCACAATGCAAGCTTAGGTGTGTGTGAACATGTGTGTGTATGTGTGTGTGTGTGTGTGTGTGTGTGTGTGGTTGTATTTATGTGTGCACGTTTATGGATTCAAGCATCTTTTGTGATTGTCGTCACTGTCAAATGTTCCTTTGTTTGTGACACTATGTGTGCTCATGTGCGTATTTACTTTTTACCCAGTGTGTTTTTGCATGTGTAAGTGTGTTATAGGTGTGTGTGTGTGTGTGTGTGTGTGTGTGTGTGCACGAGACTACCCTCGTGCATGTATGTACATGCATGTCCTTGTGCACAGTTAGGTGTGTATAATACAAAAGAATTTCTCTGTGTCTTGTGATGTGTCCTTGTCATGTGTATGTATGCACCTTCATGTATGTATTTGTTGTGTGTGTGTGTGTGTGTGTGTGTGTGTGTGTGTGTGTAAGTGTATGTGTCCTGCTGAGTGGGCATACTTCTCTGTGGATCCCTCCTCTGTTCTCCACCACCACATAACCTTGGAAACAGCTTCCTCATTTTCCCCCCAGAGCGGAGAATAACGAGGGGCCGCGTTCATTCTCCTCTCTCGTCTCTTTCAATAGCCGGGCTAACCTTTCCTCTGTGCCGCTGATCCTCCAGCACCTGCTCCCCACCATCCAATTTCAAAACTCAGAATAAGACCTTACCTGACACACCAGCCCCTAATGACAGCAGCATTCCCTCCACACAGACACACACTCGCTCTTCCTTCCTCTTCATTTCACATCTTAACATACAGTATTTAGGCGACATCTTAGTTCAGCATCCTGGGCGTGTCCTTGTCATGTTCAGAGCAGCTCATATTTTTGGGCGTTCTGATCCACAGAGCAACTCAAGTTCACAAAGTTCATCCTCTTCCTCGGGTCTTTTCTCTCTCTGGCTCTTATTTCTTTAGGCAACAGGGTGTGTGTGTGTGTGTCGCCGTTGTCTGACGACTGCAACATTGACAATGGCTATTATGTACCTGCAAACGATTGACTAAGATTATAAATGTATGGTTTACACAAAAGCCTTTGACAAATGACTGCTGCAGTGTTAACAGTCACAAACCGGGCGTCCTGCCTAGAGAGAAAATAGCAAGGAGTGGCTTACGTAAATCCACACTGAACTGAAGCCACTTCTTTCTTAGATTGTGATTATCGGCTATGAATGTTTCTTTTTTTCTTCTGTTTTCCTGCTTGTTTTGCCATTTGTGAACAACTTGGCATGGCAAACTGCAGCATCATTCTCTCGGCTCTCTCACTTTTTCTCAAGTGGAAAAACTCACCATGACACTCTCCAGCAGCACATCACACAGGCTGCCGTCTCTCTGGGTTGTTGAAAGTCTTTTCTGGAAATGTAGGAACTCCGTAAATGAAGTAAAGTGAAATAATTCCTGGAATGCGCTGAACAAATCCAGCTAGTCATATATGGACATAATAATGCTTAAGTACTTTTGGGAAGCCTGGTCGAGGCTTGTTCCTGCATCCTGAGAGGTCATTTTTGACTTTTTGTAAAGAAAAACTAAAAGGTGAGCAGCAAAAATGACTTGTGCTTTATTTTGTATTTGGTCACATTAACTGAGATGTTCAGTAGTTGAAGCACTCAGTAATCATTTTCAGATGGATCCAACTCTGCCGATAGGACCACAATGAATTGTCCCAAAAAACGGTTCCCTTTTTAGAATAGGACACCAAAAGCATATGGATTTAAAATTAGTTTCCCAAAATGATATTATAAAAAAAATCTTTCTTTTTTCTGGCTTGTGGTGGAATAAAGAGTTAAGGTGCTTTGTGAAACTGAACCCATTTATGTATAAGACCAGTGAGTGCAAAGACTGAAGTGGAGAAAAGGTCAACCAAAAACTTACTTTATGAAATCTTCCAAGCAGACAACAGTTGTGCACTATTTCGTTTCCAAAGGTAAACACCCAGTTTAACTGATACGCCGAAAAGTCAAATGAAGGTTTTGTGTCTAAAACTAAAAACTAAAATTAAGCTAGAACGTACTTGGTTTGCAAAATGTTGACACTATTCTCTCGATCTGAATGCTGCATGTTGACCTGGGACAAATTATTTTCCCCCAAAGGAAAAAAAGCTTTTAGATTCTCTGATGTTGCTTGCAAATAGATTAACCTGACAAGTTATTGTTCATTGCTGCTCATGGAAATCCCATCATTGTAACTTTAATATTTCCCTTTAAGAAAGCAGAATCATCGTAAAAAAAAAGAAGAAGACATCATTTTTCCTCTGTTGCACTTGACGGGCGTCTCAGCTTCGCCAGGAGCTGCAGCCAAAACTAAATGTCAAAAAAGGAGTCCTGGAAAAATGTCCACCGTAGTTGATTTGCTGCTAATACGTGGACATCATTTACAAAATAAAAGTGTTGTTGTGGTCTTTTTTGTTTCAGCCAATCAAATTGCAGAGTTTTAGTATTTAAAAACAAGGCTATAATAGGGTGACCAGGTGACTGACATCGGTGCTCAAGTGGCTCTTTATCTGTCAGTCAGTGGTTGTGGCCTTGGACTGCTGCAGCAGCAGATGCTTTGGCAATTACAATGCTCCTGGTGATTTTACAGAAAAGGGGAATCACATGCGAGCATGTCTGTATGTCCAGGAGCTTGTAGAGCTTTAGTCTTTTTCTCCTCCTTCCACTTCTGTCTCTCCCTGTTTTTTTCTCAGTCTGTCTTTTAATACAGATGTTTTTGCCGGGTTTTGTCCTTAACTCTACACAAAGGTTTTTGTTACTAAATGATTCTCTCTTTAGTTATATTCTAAGTAGTCTATATCGACGACGTTTCATTTGGGATTGTTCAGGTGCCGCCGGAAATTCCGCCAGATGTTCGTCACTTTCCTCTTAATTTGTGTTGTAATTCTAAACTCTGGTGGATGTATGAGGACTATGGTTAACTCTTCCTCAGATCTCTGCAGGGTAAATCCAGACAGCTAGCTAGACTATTTGTCCAATCTGAGTTTTCTGTTGCACAACTAAAACTACTTTTGAACGTACACATGTTCCACCAAAACTAGTTCCCTCCCGAGTCTATTTTGCTGCGGCCGGTGCTTAGCACCACTCAAGACGATTGTGATTGGTGTAAAGAAATGCCAATAAACTAGAGCACATTTTTCTCCCATCCCAGAATGCTGTGTGGACTAACCAGTCCCTCCTCTGCAGCGCTGTGAAAGAAGGTCTGTTAATGCAAGACTATATTCTAAATAAATGTCCTGAGATGACTCCCAACTTCAATAACAACCTTCTGTGTGCGTAGCAATGCAGGGAGCCAGTATGGGACAGTGGGTGTCATTAGCAAATATCTCCTGGGTTGTTTTGTCCTGCTTAACAACCAAATGGGTGGGGTTTGTTCTATACGTGCCTGTATGTTTTGACAATTGGAGGCTAGTGTTTGAAGATACATTTACTCATCTTTTGTGAGATTCAAAAAAACACATTGCTTTGACACATAAACCCCACACCTCTAGCACTCCCTGCAGGTTAAAACAAACAAAATAAATTATTTGCACAACCTTTGGATGAACACATCTTATTAACGTTGCACGAATCACTCTCAGGTGCTATGCTTGTGAATTTGTTCACCATTTCTCACTTTAATCTGCTGTTGACAAATATTTTGAACACAAGTTGTTTTCCAGAGCCACAGTAGCACAGCACAGCAGGCTTTTTTTTTTAACTTCCATCATAAGTCTGTCTGTCTGTTCAAGGATGGAAAAGATAAAAAGCAATGTGCTGAAATGTTTGTGGGGAGGGAAAAACCTCCTGCTGCTCCCGAACACGCACACATACACATTCGAAGACACACAACACATTTCATGACCGAGCCGACAGTACAGTCAAACGTAGCTTTCTTAGCTCCAAATTTACAAAAGGGGACTTTACTCTGCCTTCTTTTGTAGTTGACTCATTTAATTGATATTGGTGCATTGTGTTAACAAGGTTAGATATGTAATTTGAAGTATTTGGAAGATATAACAGCCTGGATAGGAAAATAGTCTGTGTAACCTTCACAATGACAATTATCTGGGAGACAAGGATTGTCAGCTAATTAGAATTTAAAAAGTTAGGGGACTTGTGAGAGACAGATTAAAAAAAAAAATTGTCTGAATCGAAGCAGCCGAATCTCTTCTGACTATTCTGACTTAGGACCGAAACATGTCGCAAGTACGCGAACGCAAATGTCAACCCCTGGCCCATCTGGCACAAACGCACGTCTCCAGTGAACGTACAGAATGTTAGGGCTGGGACGATATGCTTTTTGTTTATTGCGATTCTAAAGGTATAGCGATTCGATAGTATTGAGTATTGCGATTTTCTTTTCCATTTTTAACAAAAAACAAAAGTTGAATACTACCCTTCTAGAGACAATATATCATGAGACATTTCTAAAAACGAATTGTTTTCCAAAAAAGAATGTGCATCACATGTCAGTCAGTCTGACATTTATTTCATTTGTAAAGAAGTACATAACATGTATTTTCTGCTTTCAGTCAGCGGTACCATATAAACAGAAAATATTTAGGTGAATCATTGGTAAAAAAAATAAAATAAATATTGATTCTAGGGAAAAGAAACAATTTTAAAAATCGTCGCAAAAAAATTCACGATACATACGATTTTCAATTGTTTCCCCACACCTACTCATCGTGCACTTTTACGCATCGGTGGATTTAATAAACGTCAGTCCTCAAGGGGGCGATATAGAGCTAATCAAAGTGTTTCCACATTAGGAAACAAACATGGCCTCTGTGGAAGAATGTGTCCTGAAGAAGGAGGGAAAAAAAGAAAACATAAAGACAATGGGTGTGTCTGAATATATAGGTGACAAAGTAAATATGCCGACGTTTTCAGTGTTCAACTAGTCTGGCTATCACCAGACCAAGCTCAATCTTTTAAGATTGAACATTAGTCTGGGGAGTCTGCTCTGTATTTTCTACTGCACAAAGAGGCGTGATCAACGGACGTAGTTCAAATGAGTCTGTACGCAATTGGATAGTCATTCAACCAATCAGACCAATGATCCGGGTGACTGGTAAATTAGGCTTTTACCAGAGCCGGTCGGTAGTAAGGCAAACACATCCTTCTTTTGTAGGAATTGTTCCAGGGTAAGTTTCTGTTCCGTTGTCAGAGAAAACTTACCTTTGAAATATTTTAAAACAGCAGCGACAGCAGCATCAACGGGTTGCTGTGCTTCGGTGGCTGCCATGTTGAATGTAAACAAGAAGCTGCTTGCTGTCGCTTCTCTATCGTCATTGCATTAAACCTGCCAGTAGCGCGTCAAATGGATAAGCCAGTTTGTGATTGGTCCCCGCAGATTTGTAGCGGAAGCAGGATAGAAAAGAATTACAGGGTTCCAGCCTGAGCTGCAGGGCGAAATCAAATTGCCGGCAGATCGGGCTGGGTTTACCCAGTCTAGTGTTCAGCTACAGGCTTGTCAAACTGGTCAGCAGTGGTTATTTGCCCAGCAGCAATGCTCAGACTGCAGCTCGAGCTTGCGTTACAATTTTAAGATGATTTTTTTCAGATTTAAAACAACTGCAAACAAGCCTGGCATGATTGTACTCTGAGCTCATGTTTACTTTGTTTTTACAGTTTGACTTTGCTCCTCCTATCTGTAGAAGCATCACCCTCCTCTAAAAGCAGGCTGGCTAACCTTCACTTTACCACTCGTAGTGGTTTGGAGTAATGGGGCGTGGCAGCAGGGTTCGCCGTGCGAGGCCTCCGAAATGACCCTGTGGTAAAGTAGTGAGGGCCAATATAGCGTGGTCCCACCCACCGGAGCCCAGATCCAATTGGTCGTCGTCCAGCTTGTCTACGTAGGGCGTTGCCATGGTTTCCAGGCCGTAAAGAAGTCTTTAATCGAGCCGTTGTCATCATGAGATGGTGGTGAGTGTTTTGGCTCGCAGTGGAGAGATAGAGGCAACAGTGAAAAAAAAAACAGAGAGAGAGAGAGAGAGCTGGCGATCTACTGTGTGGCTCAGAATAGAAATGTACCGCTTGACGGACAGCTCTGAAAGCAAGAAAGACTTTGTGAGATACACACATCAGGTTCATTCCTTGTGTCATGAAGTTCCCAGGACTATACAGTGCCTGGGAACGTATTCATAAAAGATATGCAACTGACACGCTCCTGTCTATTTTATACATAGTATGCTATGTTCTGTACACGCTGTTGGATTAGCAGAAGTGTGCAGTGTGGTGTTCAGTGATGACGGGTTGTGCAGAGGAGTGGCGCTGGCTCAAGTATCGAGCTGACTGGGCTCAGACCTCAGGTTTCCGCCACGTAATCCAACACACTTTAGATGGTAGTACGGACGGCCTGCTGACATTTGTGCCAGAAGGTTTTGCATACAAGAATAGGCAAGATACACTTAATGGCAATGGTAGCAGCACTGTGTGTGTGTGTGTGCTCTTGTATGAGCCATCTGAAGAGAATTGCACTCCTTATGGGACCCACCTGTTGGGCTATTTCATGTGTCTTATGTCAACTGTTGGTTTTGGGAGAAAACTTTGTTTTACCGTGCAGTCTGAGATGAGACTGCATTGAAACCAATCCGGCCAATCGTACTACTGTATTGTTAGAGGTAGTTCATTTGTCTTGGCCCGCAGCCGGTGTGTAACAATAAAATGGCCCTTTGCCACAGTCCGTCAAGTCGATGGTTCCCTGTAGGAGGGCCTGCTGTTGCAGGAGGGAAAATCGCTGCCTCAGCAAGCTGTTTAGTCTCATTCTCAAGGAGCTTACACTGTGTGTCCCTGTTTAATATGGGAAACATACGTAGGCTGGCCTGTGATGTCAATTGTTATTTCTGGAGGCCTGCTATAGGAAAAATCTCATTTGCCTTTGTAAAGTACTGTAGTGAAAAGGAGCTTATTTCATAAAGACGCTATTGTGGCTGCTACGGGGCTCGCCGTTTGTGTGTGTGTGTGTGTGTGTGTGTGTGTGTATGTGTGTGTGTCTTTAAGTGTCACTACTTTGACCGACACATTGTGGTTTTCACGTGTGTTGCAGGTTTCAATGCACAATGGTTTCTGTGCCTGTTTGTTCATGGTGCACACGAAGGGAATTAAGCGGCGGCCTTTTGTGCTGGACATTTATGAATGAGAGCTGCTATTGTAGCTGCCATAAATGATTACATATTTCTCCTGCCTGCCTCTCGTTGATTTAATGTGCTCTTTGTCATTGTGCAGCTCCATGACTTTTGCAGGTGGAGGATAAGTTACAAGATAATGTTGGTGATAATGGAGGAAGTCATGGTGTGCATCAGCTTGAAGAGAACTAAACACTTGAAATTGAAATAAATGTCTGTTAAGTCACTGCCGCTGAATGAGGTAACACAATGGTGATTGAGTCTTTGGCCCACTGATGAAAGCCCTTGCATTTACAAAAATACGAACTGGGTGCCTGTGGCGACATTCTCAAGAAAAATTACAAGATGGTAATGGCTAACAGTGATTAAAGCATTTTCGCTCACCCAGCAGTGGTTGGTCCGCCAGGGAGGGTAGACGGAGCTAACTCAACAGACTCGCTCCTCAACTCACCTGTGTGTAGAGCGGCGAGCTGTTTTTTTCCCGGTCTCTGCTAGCTTTGAGAGTCAGCTGTTACTAAAAGAGCGCTGACTACAGACATGAAACTTCAAAAACAAGTGAAAGTGAATGTGAGATCCAAAAACACACCTGAAAGTACCGCTTATCGCCATAGAGATTTGCTCGACTTACACAAACGGAGTCAGTACCCACCCAATCAATAGTTATAAAACTTTCGTGATTCGTCTAATTAAAATCTGGCCAGTTGTTTCTGTGGCCCAGAGAGTTGTACTGGTACATTTCCAGCTGCAAATGTGTGTATACATGTCAACAGTAGTATACAAACTCCATTAACTTTCTCTGGATTATTTAAGATTCAAAATTATAAACAGCTTTAAATTGAGATTGACACACAGTGTGAGTAGCATTATAAAATGACAGACTGAAAATGCAGCGTAGTGGATATTAGATCAGTGACTGTTGTAATCACTTACTCAGGCTGAATCTCCTGGCGAGAAGTCTGTTTCAGCGTCGGACAGAGCAGTACAAATGCAAAATAAAGGAAAATGTCTTGATCCTCAATAAATGTTTGCATCATGATAAACGTTTCTGTGAAATGAAATATTTGCATTAATTCTTTAGAAAAACATGCCTCCTCTGTGCAACAAGTCAGAGCAGTGTGGGGTGGAGGAGTTTGGGTCTGGCAGATCAGATAAACTGTGTGTTTGATTTCTCTTATGAATACAAATTGTAGACATATGTGGGAGGAGAAGATTGAAATAAAACATTTGAAATTTATTGCCACCACAGTTTTTTCCTTCCTTTTTTTTTTAACCATTCCTGACTACCACCTCCACCATCGCAACGAGCCTCCCCTCATGTTCAGCTTCTCCAGAGCAGCAGATTTGTGCGCTGTCCTCTAAATCATTTCCCTCTCTCGCAGATTGCTCCCTGCTGGAATATTGGCCTGACAGCCGTTTTTTTTTCTCCCTCTGCTTCCCCAGTGGACTCATTTACATTTATGCACGCAGCAATTAATTACAGGCTGGCGCTGGCCTTGTAAATTAGAGAGAGCCGAGGTCGCCCTCATTATTGCCCCTGACAGTTAAAGCCTTGTTTGGGTCGTGACAAGGTTGACTTCAGGCTGGGATAGTGGAAGCTTAGCAGTGGTTGGCTGCTCTTCATACATCTGAAATCACTTTGCAGTAAATGAAGAAAATTCACATTCTTGATAAATATGTTATTTTGTACTATCGTTATTTTTTTCCTTTTTTTTTTTCTTAATTTTTTAAATGGGAACAAAAACATTTTGCAATGTTAATGTTCAATATTCCAGAAAAAGCTTTTTATCTTTGTAGCCATAGGTCATCATTCCAGGCCTTGTGTTTTGTCTTTAGCGTAATGCCTTCTGTGTGTTTTGGGGGTCTTTCATCCAAATACTTTTTTTCCATAGACCCAGGAGTCAGGCAGGCGACTTCTCACGGTATTGGCCTTTTCATGCGAAGACGCTCCAACTTTTTCCTGCTCCTTCTCTCACAAGGCCTTCCTTTCTTCTCTGTCACGCAGCGATGTGTTTGTGCATACCTTACCAGCTTGACAAAAGAAGGGAGAGATCCTATTCACTTCTGCTTTTGACATTCACCTCTTGTTTTTACAATCTTTCCAAGGCGCGCTGTTAGCACAGTGGAACAGGCTTTGTCTTGAAGAAGCGGGACAATGGCGAGCGCCATAATGTAATCTCCTAAAGGTAGTGAGCAGAGGGGCGAGGTTTAGATGTATGTGCTGGCGCTTGCCCCTACCAACCCTCTCCCTCCTTCTGCCCTTTACTTTAGCAATATTTCATGTTAACAGCAACTTGAGAGAGAATACGGTCGTCACTTAAGCCTCTCTAATGTTCACCCAGGCCTTTTGTGTAGGGAACACAAAGGCTTTTCACTCATGCAAACATCCCCTTCCCTCATTCCACCTATTAAAGGTGTTCTGACTAGCAGTTTGCCCACCCACAAGCACATCTGTAGCCCCGTTCTTTTTTTTAGCAACTTAACCACAAAATCTTTATATTGAAACATTATCTTTCCCCATCAAGTGTTTTATCAGCCTAAAACCTCAAAGTTCTGTGCTATGTACACACCACCAATCAAGCACCCTCTGACATCTGTCTGTTAACCCAGTATGCCTGTTGGATTGTCAAACAGTGTCCAAAACCCCAACTTCCCACGCCTCTTCTACATCGTAATTGGGGGTGTGAGGAGGTGAAAAAGTAGGCAGGGTTTGAACCTCAAGCTCTCTTTTTTATTCCTCTAATTGTTTCTGTCCCTGGAGTGCAACACCATTAAAACTTTGGAAAAAGAGTTTGCCATCATACCCATTTGACTGATTATTGGGTCTCGCCCCCCTCTCTATGGTGTCATGCTTTTCGCTTCACCTTTGAGTGTGGCCGTTTGGAAAAACTATAAACAAAAGTTGTCTTAACATTATATAAACTAGTTTGTTTCAAACATACCCTGGCCTTTGGGATGCCACACATTAGGGATTGATAAGAAGCATCGACAGAGAATGTAATCAAGACAGCGGTTGTATTTTCTCCAAAACATATTAAGCAAAGCAAAAGAGTACTAAACATATTTTGCGGGAAATAGATTAATATCTGACTACTCTGATCAAAGTGCAAGCTTTGGGCAAAAACATTAGATAGTGTGAATATTCAGAAGTCTCAAGTTTTCAAGCAAGAAAACAGACAAATAACAACAGAAACATTGCTAGGCCTGAACAACATGGCCAGCGGTCCTCAGACAGTCAACGTGTGCTATAAGCTCATCGTTTATGGGTCAAGTGAACCTCATTCTGGTTTAATTGCCCATATGATTACTTGGAAACCATACTTATTTCCTGTGATGCAGACATGGAAGTGGCAGCACAGAGCCTCATGTGGTGCTAAGCTCATTGAGGGAGCTTCTGTCTCATAGAGTTCCATTGTTCTTACTCCAGTGTATCCGCGTCTGCACAAGTGGCATTGACAGCTGCAACAAGACAACATTTGGGACTGTGCATATTTTGTTGCGTGAATGCGTGCATTCATTGTGCAGGTGCAGGCATCGCTCTAAATGTAATACAGTGTATCTCCTTGTCGTGCAACATATCTCTTAGCTCTCTTGTTACTGTCTGTAATGCTATGATGTCACACCTTTGCTTTTGCCAAAGGCAAGTCTCAGGCCGTTCGTTTTGCTGCGCAAAGTTTCTTTTCCAAACAGGTGCTTTTTTTTGCTGCTGGCTCAACGGTAGAGTAACATGCGCCATTTTACAGCACTTGGGCCAAAAAGGTAGCTGTTACTTCCTGCAGTTGTCAGGAGGAGCCAGGAATGGCTGTATAGCCTGAGTCCCTTATGTCAGCTCCCCTCAGAGGTGGATGAGAATGTATCTCACAATATTTGCAAAATCACACAATTAGATAGAATGGACAGACTCTAGTGTGTGGGCAGTGCTATTCACTTCACGCACTGTGTTTGTGTGTTGTATGTTTTACATCAGAAAAAACGACTTACATGTGTAAAACAAAACCTTTTACAGCTTACTTTGTTATTAGAGTTTACTGAGGTCATTCACGTAAACAACAGTTTTGTTAAACAATAGCATAATATGATCATGTTGTGACGATATGATTTCACTTAAAGCCAAAAGATGACAATACTGAATTATGCTCCGACACTACTTAGTAAATTCCTTTGTCTCCGCTTGAGGCCTCATTTTTTAAAATAATGATAATAATAATAATAATAATAATAATAATAATAATAATAATAATAATAATAATAATAATAATAACCTCATATGTAGAGATTTTGCAGCTCACAGAGGGTTATTTTTGCACACGTAGGAGCTTGAAAATCTACAGGGGCAGGTATTGAAATCTATATTCATGAACTCTTTTGCCACACCCTCAATAAGTGCAATGTAGTTACAATAACTGATAAAACATCTTATTATTTAAGATGTGTTATCCACTTCTGCTGGATCACACCTTAATTCTACATTTTAACTAAGTGTAATTCACCCTTTAAATACAGTAGTGTATATAAAGTATTCACATATATGTACATGTCAGTGTGTGCAGAAACACATGGACTATTTTGTGCAGAATTAATTTATGTGCATTCCTTTTTGTGTATTCCTGCACACAAGGCTGTTGTTGGATGTTTGTGTGTGTGTGTATGTGTGTGTGTGTGTGTGTGTGTGTGTGTGTGAGAGAGAGAGAGAGAGAGAGAGAGAGAGAGAGAGAGAGAGAGAGCATGTGGGTTTGGCTGCAGCTCTCCTCTACTGTGCAGCCAGCTGTCTCTCTGATTACCCAGGATCCTCCAGGTGTCAGGTCTGCCATCTGCAGATGAGTGGCAGGGCGTATGGAGCGGAGGAATGGAGGGAAGAGAGGGGGGTTAAACAAAAAAAGGAGAGGAAACAGAATAACTGGTTCTGCAGACATCTGGAACGTGTTCAGACGGGTCAGCGAGAGCCACAGAGTGTGAGCGGTGCTCGATTGAAACGTTGGCTTTTCGAGTACTTGTCTTTTCAGCTTTTTTTGGGGTAAAACTGCTTCTTCTACAAAAAAAAAGAAGAAGAAAGAAGTTGCATTTAATGGAAATATTTACAGTGGTGTTTCACACAAGTGTGCTTTTGCAGACTATTTGTTATCATTAATATTATCTCAAGAAATTCTTAGTGTACAAGCCTTTGAGTTGTTCTAGTCAGAATTACCCCTAATTGTGCCCTGAGAGGAAAAATGCATCCAAGAGAGAACGGTTTGGTTTATTAAAGACATGAATAAAAGATCAGACATGCCCAGTGTTTGCTTTTTTCTTCATTGTTCTCAATTAGTCTAAAATTGTGGAATCAAAGGCATGTGTATTAGGCTCAAATTGTGGAACCAAAGGCGTGTTTGTATTGCTCTCTTTGTACAAGTTAGATGTTGTGTTGGGGAGCCGTCATGATGCATAGTGTCAGAGAAATGCTGCTGTGGTGTGTTTTGTTGCCTGTCTGTGGGAACCCAGCCTCTCTCCTTAAATCCCTCCTTATCCAGTTCACTTCTTTCTTTGATTATCGGCCTCCCACGCTCAATGAAGACTAGCTCCCATCCTCTCTTAATTTGGGGCCCACTCGGGGCGGTCCCATCCTAAACATGGTACCTTCATAGCTCTCCATTGGCAGTTTGACCTCTTTAATGTTATTACTTGTTTCCTGTGACCCTTTATTTAGCAAATGGCTGTTTGTAGTGTGTGCTTGTGTGCATGTGAGGCTATGATAAGGCTGACCCCAGGTTAGCTCTCTGAATCAGAGTGGTCTATTTAAGCCAGGCAGCCCAGGAATGATTAGCTGTCCATTTGATGAGAGGGATTCCCCCCCCCCCCCTCCCCTCCTCCCTACCCCCTGCTCTCAATTGGAATCAGTTTTTGAAAGAAAATATCAGGCATCACTAACTGTGTTAGGACAGATTGCGGCCAATTTTTCTGACTTCAAAGCTTCGTTCAAGAATCACGCTGTTTGTCGTTTGTTAGGCTTTGCGTGGCTGCCTGTGTGCTGTTGTTTGTGCAGTGAAAGTGCTGTATGAGAAACACACTGATCCTCTGTTGGCTCTGCTGTGGACTCCACACAGGACCTCTGTTCTGTGTTGAACATCCACTACAGAGGGACCTCAGGTGGGTCGAGAGTGCATTCACAGGGCTCCAAAAACAATTTTCAATCCAAATTTTCATACTTTGTCAAACCTCAATTTGTTGGCAGTATGTGAAGAATTTGGTCAGTGTTCATTAAATGTATCCTGCTGCATAAGGCAACAAGTAAGACACGTAAGATACCTGTCTCTGAGTTTTCTGTCCCTCCCCCTATATAACAATAGAAGTGAATGAAATTTCATTTTTGGTATTTCTCTTTCTAGAAATAAAACCTGCTATTTCTTTGTTAGAAGCTAGTTATAGTGAAAAGTGTGACTGTAAAATGAAATAACTTCATCTTCATGGTATTTGGTTAGAGGAGGAAATCTGAGAAACAGATATCTCATCAACCTGGACAAATCATTTCAAACTATCTGTAAGTCTCGACCACTAGACATAAGTGGCAAAACATTTTTTTTTTGGATGAAATGTCCCTTTAATTGATGGCGATGGTGATAAACATACTACATGAAAGTAATTGTAAAAGAAACATGGTAATAATCATTTTTCTTTTGTTTTCCTTTTTTTCCCCAGGTGACGTTCATGAATTTTAAAGTCATCCACAAGTGAGAAGAGGCTGTTGGAGTTGAAGTCTCTTATTTCTGTAAGTTTCCCAAATCGGTTTATAGAAATTATATTTATTTCCTTGTACTATAATGTTGCCAGCTTGTGTTGTGCCACTGTTTGGCACTTTGGATGATTGCTTCCACCAAATGGCAGATAATAAGCTTTCATAGAGAATACATGATTGTTTCCTCGAAGCAGATTGGAGCAACACTTGCTGGTGTTTGAACACACCAAGCTTAGCACCAGTGGCTGTTAGCAGAGCGGCAATCTACTGTGTGTGTGTGTGTGTGTGTGTGTGTGTGTGTGTGTGTGTGTGTGTGTGTGTGTGTGTTAGTCCACGTTACTTGTCTCTGTTCATGTCCACTGCTTCTCTCCCCTTCCACCGGCACATACAGAACGCTTTTGATTTGTTTCACAGCAAACGCAGACCTCCACTCCGGTTAGTATTCTGCCCTGTGCGCCCTCAATAGCTGCTTTCACTTGGGTGAAGAAAGGGGTCTTTTAAAGACTCTCACAGGCATCACTCCAGGAACCTTTCAGCGCAGGGACCTACAGTATGCCTTTTAATAGACTTTCTCTCTGTGAGCAATAAAGATTATATCTGGAGTCAAATGGTGCTGTAGGTAACACTAGCCCAAATTAAGCTGGTGCGGTCCCAGTTACCGATCTTGATGGCTTCAGCAGAGGCGGGAGACATATGAAATGTACAATGGAAGAGGTTGGATAAAATAAGAGTGATCTGACCATCTGGCTAATCCCCCTGTTTAAGAATACTTATTAAGGCCCTCTCTAGTGGCCCTTGAGCCGTGTCACTGCTGGGTCAACAAGTGGCCTCACTGACAACTCGCTCGCACATTGGACAGACAAGCATCAGTGTTCTGGTGTGGGTGATAATCTGTGTCCTGCTGGTTGGTTGAGGAGTTCAGTTTCAAAGGCTTGATTTATGGCTCCTGTAAATCGTTTTGTATCACAATCTAGAGCTATGGTTCCCACCCAGGAGGGTCGAGACCCTATTAAGGGGTCACAGATTGATGCAACCTGTGACAAGCAATAAAATAATACAAACATCACAGTAATTAATACAGGCATCATACATGCATTTCCTCTGCTTAATTGTGCTGCGTTTGAAGAAAGGAATGGTGTCATTATTGGGAGGAAACCGGACCACTTAGGCCATTTTTAATTCCATCAAACTCCCTTAAACTCATCAGTTCATCTGGAAACTCGAAATCACATTATTGTGTCTTTTAACATGCAATTGCTTTTCAAATCTAATTACATGGCAGTAAGATGACAAGTGGACCCTCCTAACAAAATTACAGTCTTTAAAGGGTACAGATCGTGTCGTGACAGGACATCTTTGTTTCATAAGACTTTGGAAGGAAGTGGCTGCTGTGTGTTGGAGGATTTGCAAAGTCAAGGCCTTGACATATACTGTACATACTGTATCTAATGGTTTTGATTAGAGGAGCTGGGGTGTGTCTATGACTAATGTTTTGGGCAGGGGCGATTCTAGGATCAGACCTTTAGGGGGGCTCAGCCCCTAATGAGAATGTGACACGGATACAGTGCCACCAATTTGACACAACGTTCTAACATTCAGCAATTTTAGTGGCGTACGTTTCAATTTGGGTTCTAATCTGCGCCATGAAATTACCAACTTCTTTTCTTTCTCTGGGGACTACCAACGTTAAACTTTATAACCACAATCCTTCTTTCCCCCTGACTCTGACCTCTGCAACACAGGATATTAAACCTGTTTCAAGCCCTTTGAACCTGTAATTGTTTGTCCTATGTCACTAACAGACAAGTTTGCAAACTCTCACTTGAAGCACTAAAATTGATTTAAAAAAAAAAAAAAAAAATTTTATTATCATAATTCTTTGAGCCCCCCTAAAAAGGGTCTAAAATCGCCCATGGCTTTGGGTGATCTGACATTACTGGTCATTTCACAAAATCAGTTTTGAAACAGATTTGTATTGGTTACACTGTGTTTATCGCCAGAGCGTGGAGAACTAGATCCAGCTTTTTATTTGTGCATTTAAAATTAGTTTAGCGATAAAGAAAATAAGATCATAGTGTGTATCATCTAATGTGTGTTACTCCAGCATGGTATTTATAGATATAGGAATTTTCATCTGAGTTATACATGCAGAACCTGCAAAGTCCTAGCACAGCGAGAAAAGATTTCAGCCACTTCTCGCTTCATGACTATGCCTATTTGCGGAGCTTTGTTGTTACGGATGGTTGCTGTAATGACAGTCATTTGCAAAGAGTTAGAAAATTTACCGGACAGCAAGCAGCTATTGGGCTGATTTGGGGTAAGCTAATGAGCTGATGAGTTAATGAACTCACTGAGGTTACTTGTTTGGCTTCCCCAAAACAATGTCCTTCTCTGCATTTTACTTCAGCTTTGTATGTGAACTTTACGACGGAGCATTAGGGCCACATCAAGGAAAAAAAATAAGGAGGAAGATATTTTTTTTATTTATTTTGCACTTCAAGAATAAAGTCGAAATGTCGAGAATAAAGTCAACATGACGAGAATAAAGGTGAAATACTTTTTCGAGAATAAAGTCGACATGTCGAGAAAAAACTTGATATTTAAAGAATCAAGTCGGACTTTTGAGAATAAACCAAACTACTAACTTTACCTATAGTATTCTACAAAATGCATGAACTCTTTCTCTTTAAGCGCATATGGTGATTAGTATTAGGACTTTGAAGAGATTGTGCCGAAAATTGCGTCTCTTCAGAAGAAGGAACCACACAAACTTGGAAGAGGTGGCCGTATTCCTGCAAACTGAAATAGCTTGTAATGGACAGATGCAAGGGTATCGATGGTTACACCTACGTGCAATGCAGAGAGAATATGTTGTATCACAATACACAATAAGACAATTGATCAACTTGTTTGATCCTGAAGGAGTGGCGCTCAGGCGAGCGCGGCACTCCAAGGATGTAACCCATATCTATGATGATGCCTACATGGCAGCTGGCATGGCGGACAGTCGCTCTAATGTGATTAAGTGATAAAGGAGTTGAATTTATTCTCGTCATTTCAACTTTAATCTCGACATTTCGACATTATTCTCGAAATGGTATAGTTCAACTTTATTCTCGTCATGTTGACTTTATTCTCGACATTTCGACTTTATTCTAGAAAAAGAATTTCAACTTTATTCTCGAAAAAGTATTTCAACTTTAATCTCGTCATGTTGACTTTATTCTCGACATTTCGACTTTATTCTCGAAATGCAAAATAAATAAAAAAATATCTTCCTCCTTATTTTTTTTCCTTTGATGTGGCCCTAATGCTCCGTCGTAGAACTTCACTGTGTTACAGTATAACACAAATCAGCGCTGCTAATGGGCAGCGGCTAACACAATTTTGTGTTGTTTCTCAGTACCTAACCTTATGTTATCAGGTAGCTGTTATGTCTTCTTGAGCTTGGACATTTGCTTGATTCATCTGATTTGTCAGAATGCCTTGCAAGTTTGCGGTGAGAGAACTGAGCTTCAACGATCTGCTACGGCCACACTTCAAGTCAGCACATTTGTTCATGCGTGCCAGCTCACCAGCACATGTGCGACAAGTACATATGTTTGTGTGTTATGTATTTAGTTGTTTTCCAGGCTGTGTCTGTATCAATTTATTTGTGTTTGTGCTTGCATGCATGTTTGTGTTTTGCACACTCATGCCTCATCAACATCCCGTCTGAGGCCCATCTGGTTTGCTTTGAAGAGGCTCGTGGAGCTGCAGCGGCCGGAGCTTTAAGGCAGGGCCGGGCCAGCAGCGGTTCCTCCCCACTTACACATAAATCCACGGTGCAAGTAGCTTACCTCTGCCAGAAACAGTATAGACCGACCCTCGTGGCTACTTCCCAAACCACCCAAGCTCATACCCCACTTTCTCTCTTCTATTGCCCTTGAAATGGGGCCTGCTCTAAATATTATCTCCCCCTGTGCTTTATCCCTCCGTTTATCCCTAAGTCGGCAGAGAGAAGAAAGGAGCCGTGGGGCTGAGTCACTTTTTCCCCTCTCTTCTCCTCTCTCCAAAACCGCAGGCAGCGGCAGCGGCTTCCTGGAGATGAGCGCTTTTGTCTGTTGTGTGACCGCTGCGGCTTTAGGCAGATCCTCCTCTGATGAGGTAATGCACAGGCTAGATGAGGAGGCAGAGTGAGAAAGGAGGGAGGCGAAGGAGGATTGCAGCCTCTGGATCTATATTTTAACCTTTGATTTATCCAGGGAAAGGGTACTTTGCTCCTTTTCAGCAACACCCTGCTTCACATGGAGGCCACTGCACACATTCACACTTACTTGGAGGTGGCCAGTGCAACTGTTTGTCAACTGGAGCCCGCTGGTCTTCTCCACGGCAGCGTCTGCGGGTGCCTTGATGAGTCAACAGTTGGAGGAGGAGAAATCATTATTCCTTCATGTAAAGATTTCCCCAGGTGATTTTGTTTTCCAACCAGCAATCATTTTAATAAGCAGAAACATATACTTTGGGGGAATTATGGTGTCAGTTACTTTGAGGGTGAAATGTGTGATTTGGTGGCAAGTGAAAAGAGTGAAAAATGTTGGCAGGTAGGAAGACAGGAAAAGGGAACACCCCTGTTTGAGGTGCCTGAATAAGATATATATATATATATATATTTTTTTAAGGTCGCAGTTGCCCTTAAATGTATCACTGATGTTAAGTTGCTCTGAAACATCTACTTGACTTGATGTGAGTGCGAGAGTGGTTGATGCATGGACAAATGTAATAGAACAGATTATCGAAACGATTCAGAGACATCCTGAGGTCAGCGTGTCTTCATCAGTTTCCCTTTTTCACACGACAACCTTTTTTGCTGAAGTATTAACCTTCTGATGAAAAGAAGCGGCTTCAGTGCCGGTGCCGATGCTCCAGCAATAGCACATGACACACATACCGGCCAGGCCAAGCGAAGGAGTTGGCAGTGGAGTGAACTGTAGTACACAGGAAATTGGCAGGACAGAAGTTGGAGGAGAGCGGGGAAAATATTGAAATGAAGTGCGAGTAAATGTTTTTTTTTAGAGGGACACTGGGCTCTGTTAGGGATGAGTTGTGTTTAATTCCTCTTTAGAAAAGTTTGTTATGTTATTAAGTTTACTATGATGAATGACTAGAAACAAATGAAATATGTAAGACCGTAATTTGAAAAGCTGTAATTTTTGATGCATTTCCATTTGCAATTAAAGGAATGCTTTAATACCCCCAATTATTATCTCAACCGACGGGTATATAGCGAGTAGCGCGCCTGCGCAAGCTTAAGACTGTTTATGCGGAAGTCTTTTAAATAGTGAGGTTTTAGGAAAAATACATGTCTTTCGGAAGTACTGAGAATATGACTGGATAAATGAGACTGTGATTATACTGAGCAAGCTGTCTCAGAGTTTGAACTGTTTTGATATAGTTTAAATGCGGCCTTCTTTTACTTCAATTCATTAAGACTTTTCTCTGTTTATGGATTCTTCGTTCACTGTGGAGCCATGCAAGAAAAACTAAATTTTCTTCAAGAATTCAAGGGAACACGGACTGAGTAATATAAAATACAGGTGATTATTTCACAGGTGAAGTATACCTAAAAGTCTTTCTTAATGCCAGACATCACATTGACAGAAACAATTGAAATGTTTAGAATTTTTTTTTTATTATTATCAGTAATTGTTACAAAATCTGTTAGAATAAACAACATTTTGCAACAATTTTAACATCATTTCAACATTTCCAGATGTCCAAATCTTGTCATAAACTGAGATGAAGATACTTGATATTTCTTCATAGATAGTGTATAAGGTTTTTAGACAAGTTTCCACTCAGCTTTCACAATTGCCAATAAAAAAGTTGGACAGAAACCCAGCTCGTGTGTGTCTGCATGTGTGTGCACACACTGTGAGTGTGTAATCACCAACACTGCGTCAGTTTCTCCACATGTACATGCTCACATCTTTTTTCTCATTTCTCCGGTGACAACTGTTATCTGCTCGGACTTCCGGCCTCCTGTTGAGTAAATGACACCAGACTTGCTGACTTTCAGGATAATTGCTTCCTGTTTTAACTGTCATGTTTCATGAAGGTCAGAGGTCATGGTCAATATCAGCTGTTGTGCTCAGGGCTACAGGGGACGCCACCTGGTCTTTGGATAATGGTCATCTAGCACAGTATTCTTTACAAAGAAAATGCTTTGACACCTTTTTACATTCTCCAACATGCCATAGCTAGAAAAAAAGAAGGTTATTTTCAGCTGTTTGGCTTCCTTCAACACTTCATTATAAACAGAGGGGTTTTAAACAGCTCGTGTTTGAATGTTGCCTGTGTAGGTAGAAAGAAGGAAGGTCGCAGTGGTGTAGTCTACGTGACACGCAGGTATATGCAGTGTACCCACTAAGAAAGCTCCAGGATTTCCATATACCCACTTAAAAATGCGCAATGACATGCAACAACATATTTTGCATTATTATTTTGATATATTTTGATTTGTCATCTGTGTTTTTTCTTCGCGTAGGCTAATTAAAGGTATTTCCACCGTAAATTGGTGTATAAAAGTCTGTCAGAATGCAGGAAATGAAGTCTTTGACGCTCAAAATTTTTCTGGGGGAAGACACCCAGACACCCAGACCCCCCTGGCCCATACATATACAGTACAGTATACCCACTACAATACATTAGACTACACCACTGGAAGGTCGGGACACAAAGCACCACCTCTGCAAAAATGTTTCTTCTGCTATGCTAACACCTGTTCCAGAGGGACTTGTGAGTAGCTTCCCTTTTGTGCATGCTATTCTCCCAACCCTGAATTCAGCTATCTACCAAACACCAACATCACATCCTCATAATTACAGTATGCTCATTACAGTAAAAATCCTGCGTCTCATTTTAAAGCTGCCATCAGCCAAAATTAACTGGCTTTAATGGCTGCTGATTGCATTCCTACATTGGCCGACCCCTCCTCCTTTTTTAGTGATCTGATAGTTTAAGTACATGCTAGCATAATTGAGGTCTCTTCCTTGATTAGATTTGCACCAGCTTTTAACAAAGCCTGCTCGAACTTAATCCAATGAGGCCCATTGTAGGGAGAGCGGAGGGATGACATCGCTCCTGGTTAGCTTCAAAATCAACCGAGCCGTCGAGCAATTAGAGGCTACGCTGATAAAGAGGCTGGGCAACTAAGACTAATGGCACAATGTTTCTCAAAGCTCACAAGATAACAAGTGGACTATTGAGCAGTAATTCATACCATGAAGTACTTATTTTTTCCCCCCCACAATAACCTTTTAGAATAGGCTTAGAAATAAAAATTATAAGACATAAAGCAACAAAGCAATTCAAAATTGATATAAATTAAACACGGTGCCTGGTTTTGATTGGATGTTAATGTTTATTTAGTCAGGTTTATCAAGCAGGGGACTGTTCTGACATCCAAACAGTTCCTCTCACTATTACACTAAAGCCCTCACTCCAGCGCTCCATCTCTTCTGCTTTTGTCTGCTCAGCAATTGCACCCGAATCCGTCTTGATGACGCTGGTGGCGAGGCATGTCAACGTTTTGGAATTTTACCTAGTTACATGAATATCATGCACTCAGCAGACCTGACCCACTGCGACTGGAACACACAGCCCAGCAGGGTGCAGGGGTATCGGCTTTGGCTGCGTCCTCCGGTGACACCTGCCCGCCCGTAATTACAGTTAGAGACTAAACCTCCTCTACTTCTGACCTGTGTGTCACACACTCAATCCCCTGATCTTCTCCTTTGTTCTCTGTCACCGTCAATTAGTCATGTACCAGGAGTCAGCCAGAGGAAAGTGTGTGTGTGTGTGTGTGTGTGTGTGTGTGTGTGTGTGTGTGTATGTGCATGCGTGTGTGTGTGTGTGTGTGTGTGTGTAAACTTTAATTACACTTATTGTTAACTGCTGTATGCATTGATGTATATGAGAAATGTGATGCATCTTTTGAGTGTGCATGGGAAATAAAGGGTTGACAGAAAATGAACAGGCAACTATTTTGATAATTGATTTAATTGTTTATGTCATTCTTTTTTTTTACTTTTATGGTTGAACAAGCAATTCCTGGACCTTTTTTTCACTACTTTCTATAACCCAAATGATTTATCAATTAGTTGAAAAAATAATTAAATGGCAGATGAATCATAATGAATAATGAAAACAATTGTCAGTTTGATAAAAAATAAATAAAAAATAAAGAGTCCCTCAGCAGAAGGTAAAATTCTCACACTGTAACTTTCCAAATTTTGGTAATTGAATTTATGTTATGTTATTTATGTTTTAAATTCTGTTGAAGGACTTTATAGTTTACGCTTCTCTGTAAGTTGAGAAAATTATATGATAAAAAGGCTAATAAAAGGTTTAGGAAATCATAGTATAAACTGACACACACCTGAGAGAGATGTTTATCTTTATGTCACCTTACAAGCATGTATATGTCACTAGACTTGGTCTAATTGATCTCTCCTCTGATCAGATCAGTGTCTAGATTAAGAACAGGAAGGGTTTTGACAGTGACAAGACTTCTCTCTCTCTCTCTCTCTCTCTCTCTCTCTCTCTCTCTCTCTCTCTCTCTCTCTCTTCTTCCCATCTATTCTGTAAACCCTCCTCTATTCTTAACAATAGGATTTTACACTCACTATAAATAGGCCTGAACAAGTTGGAGCTCACCTGTTCAAGCTGGGACTAATCCAGAACTATTTTTACAGTTACCCTTGAGATTTAATGATCCGGCCCATGACGTGCCAAGGGATGAGCAGGCATGCTGGTATGTTGGAGAAAAAGTGAGAGAAAGAAACAAATGATGTTTTGGATGCGGGCCCAGATTGTGAAAGGCTGTTTTGGAAAAAGCTGTTGATTGCAGTTTCAGGATGTTTTTGCTTTGCGTTTCTGATAAACTCAATCATACAGCTTTGGCAGAAGAGGCATGGCAGAAAAAATGGCTTATTTGCACACATACTGCATAGCACACTCACATGAAAGCATATATGCACCACCTGATCTGGGTCCTGTGTTTACAGGCGGTTGTTGACAGAAGCTGATAAGTGCACTTTGATTTACAGGGGAAACAATGCTGTATTGTGTGAGCCAGGGACACTACTTAAGACTGTAGAAACTGTGATATGAACAGAAGCCAGATTTATGTGTGCACGTTCAAGAGGGCAAGCAGCTCCGGAGTATGTTTGTCAAAGCATTTGGATGAGGCTCCAAAATGCTTGGCTTCCTTTTAAATCCTGGATCACTGGCTGATAATAGAGACAGATTTTTGATGCTGTTGCCAATTTGTCGTTAATTAAAAGATGTGCGTTTGGATATAGGCAGTTAAAAGTGCTGCGTACAGGCATTGCTGAAGAAGAAGACAAATGCAAATGATTTATCATCTGGTTGCTATTAATTTAACCTATGGAGTCTTACTCAATAATTAATGTCTATTGGCATATGACCCTATAAGCCATACAGTAAACAATTTGTCTCATAACTATGTATGAGATCTTGTAGTCAGCTAATATATGGCTGAAAGGCCCAGAGACAAGCCCTGGGTCTTAATAAATCAGCTATATCTAATGAACCCCCTAATTGTGATTTACAGCCTGCAAGCCCAGTGCTGCGATGGAGAGAGAAATGGCTCAAAAGAGAGAGAGATAGAGAAAGAGAGAGAGCAATCAGAGGACGAGAGTATCCTCGTCCAGCGGAGCAGCAGGCAAAAAAAGAGGCTTTATTAAAAACGCTGGTCCCTTCCAGCAACTGTGAAATTCTTGCGTGAGTCTCATGAGAGGTTTGTCAAGATATGATACTTACTGCGATAAAAATCAGGACAGCTGGACGAGTAACAGTCCAACCGACAACAGACAGAAAGACAGGGGATATTTATACATTCACTTAAGTAGTAATCTTTTTTCAAGTTTGTCATTTATTCCCTGTGGTGATTTTCGGTGGAAGCAATGGTGTGTCTTAAGTTGTCGTTGTTTCTGTTTGTGGTGCTCTGTTTTTGCTCAATTCTTTTCCTATTTATTTCAGAGTAACTGAAAACATGCGGCAAATTGCTAGCGAGCCAGGATATTTTTCTCATTAAAGACCTATCAACATCAGCCCCTCAGAACAACAAATTTAAAAGCTTTTATGAACCATCTGTACTATAGAATCACTACTGTTTTAAAGGCCACTGTGCAATTTTAATTGATAAAACTGAGCAGCAAAATACAGTATAATTGATATGAAAGTTTTTTTGCCTGATGCACATTTGCCAGACTTTCCACTCTTCACGTCAGTCATGTTGGAATAAACAACCCCACCTGAGTCTTATATATTTGCACTGATTCAAAGGCTTAAGTCCATGTGAATAACGGCTGCTGTGATTGGCTGGATTAACACCCTACATGGTTTGAAGTGAGGCCTTGTGCGCAGTGAACAATGTATATTCGCTGTGGGCCAGTAAAGGACAATGGCTACCTTGTGTAATATAGAGGCTCTGACCTCGCAGCACACACTCACACCTCTCAACACTCAAAAATGTGACTGTGTACATGTGTTCTTGTACATGTGTTTTGCTTATGTTCATATTCCAGAGAAAGGTAAAGCGTGACTTATTTACTTTCCTCGCTCGTTTTTTCGCAGCTAGTATGAACTGGCCACAGAACTGCCTCTTCAACATTTCTACCCGACATGTGTTTATTTAATATAGGCCACTCGTCCATGGTATCAGATGTATCGTAACCACTCACACATAACTGTTTCAAATCTCCCAGCCTGTTTCTCATAATACACATATACAGTTAAACACACACACACACACACACACACACACACACACACACACACACACACACACACACACACACACACACACACACACACACACACACACACACACACACACACACACACACACACTCTATAACAAGTGGCTGCAGCCAGACCAGGGGACACATGATTGGAAAGGAAAGGATTAGTCAGGATTGTGACAGCTCGACATGCCAGGGGACACTGACATGCCTCCAACTGCCAAACAAGACAACTGCTCCTGGAGAGGAGAAGAAGTTTTCACGGTGCTCCACTGCTGATTCAGCATTGCCTCCCTCACAGTTTGCCGTCTTCACACTGCGTTCAAGTTCAAGCTCAAATTCCTGTTTTACATCTCGACGATTTATTAGACTTTCTTTAAATCACATTACAGTGTACATAATCATTACCACAATCAGGCCTGACAGTTTATAGAAGATAAGAAAGAAGTGTGTTTTATTCTTTGATGTTTTAGATACTGGAGATTGCAATAATCAGAGTTTTGATTTGTTTGTTATTGGGTTTTCTTTGTAGTAGTCATCAGTTATTAACAGTTAACAGTTAACAGTTAACAGTTACATCAACTGCCTCCTTAGCCAAATCCTAAAATAATAGTTATGTATGCCATACGTACTGTAACTCATATGTCATAAAATATAGGAATATACTGTATATAAAATCCATGACATTATGAATTTCATATCTCAGATGGTAAAATTATACAAACATCATTTTATACTATTGTTGAATTTAAGAATGTCAGTTTAGGGTGTTGGATAAGGGTGTCACATGAATGCCTGATGTGTTAAAAAATGAAACTATATTCCTCCATATCTCCACTCTTTCCTTTGACATGTCTGTATATGGGACAGAGTTACACAGTGCCAAAATGAGTATCAATTTAATCCCGTGTTCTAAACACAGATGACTTGTTAGAACCATCTGTACACATTACGCATTCAGGCCGGTCAATAATTCAATAAAAATATGTTGTTGCGACCGAATGAAAGTAGCATGCCTCTGAATAATGCAGCCATTTCATGCTAACAAAGCTGAGGAAATCCTCAAAGCTCTTTCTGAGATAGGGAACAAAGCTCATTGTCAGAGGATAGAGAGGCAACTGGGATTACAATGGGGGCATCAAGTGAAACGACTTGTCAGTCCTAATCTGGGATTAGCAGGCTTTTGCGCCTCCTGGGCGCTCTAAAAGCCACCTGTTTGGATATCCCTAGAGATGATGTGACACTCTAGAGCTCCTTGTTTGATTGTAATTCTGTTGTTTGCATCAACATTTTAAATGAGTTTGTTTTTTCCGTTACAATCTAACATTCATATCTATTCACAAATAATGTTTGCAAATACACCATTCATTTGAATCTGCTAAAATAAAAGGTATGTATTCATTAATTTGTTTTTCTGGTCCCTTGCAAGGCCTTGTAGTCCACCATATCTAAACATCTACTGTCATTGCAGTATGTGTCTAAATAACAATTAACAGAATTGTTCTCCACTTTTGTGTTTTAGAGAGGTTTTGTCCCTCTGTGCCATCATGTCCTCTCAGATCAACATTAACTGAATAAATTAGTAACATTGCAAAACAGTAAACATGGATGTCTGAAGATTGTTCTTAGCTGTGGTGAGACCCTTAAGTCCTGTAATGACTTATTGAATCTTACTTTTTTCTGCTGCTAGCCTTAGGGCTAATGTAATCACTCTGAAAAATGTGTGAGGGCAGCTGTCGTATCGCCACAGGCTTCTATCATGACTTTCTGCTGTTGATGTCACCCTGAAATAGACTTTACTGCCAATGATACTTTTGAAACTTAACCCTTTGGAAAATTAACCCAGTTTGATTGCTTAATCTGCTTAATTTCTTTGACGTAAAGCACAGTAAACATATTTGCTTTCCTTTGGGTACTTTTAAAAAATATCCACTTGCATCTTCTGTTTGGACAAATATTGGGTGAGATCTTTTTATATACAGAGGTACGACTTCAAAAACAGTCAATGTTTTTCATCCTTGGAAAAAGGGCATCCACAGATTGGTCTATATTCTTAAAATAATAGGATTTTCCCTTGTTTACAGCTGCTGTCATCTATGTGGAGAAATTGAAGCACAAGGCTTAAAACTTATGTAACAAGCTTATTTGTACATCACAGTGGCATTATGTTCGAGGTCAAAGGTAATCGGTGTAATACTAAGGATAGTGGCTTGAAGTGAGAAGACGTGGTAGTTTGCTGCTGATAAATAGACTACCACCTCTAAGGTGTAGCAGGATGTTTGCGCTTTAAGATGATATAGATTGGAGGTGAAAAGAGGTGAAGGGAAAGAGAGATGATAAAGGGATATAAAGCAAAATGAGTGTCGGTGTAGAGATTTAATGCATAAAAATGGATGTTGACTGTTCACAGGTGTCAAGATCATTGTTGACGGAAGTAAACCCCTCTCTCCGTAAGATGTATGAAATATTTTATTACCTACATTTGGCCAAAGTTTGGCAGTGGTCTATTGCACTGTTAAGTGTCATTAATTATATTTATCTAAAGACAGATATTTTATCAGATGTATTGTTGAGCCATTACTTTGGCTTCATGGCTATCATTGCTTTGATACTCTTACTCATATCATAATGATGTAGCGTTTTGAAACCACTCCTGATTGATTAAGGTATTGTGTCCACCTTTAGCAGATCAACAGTTATTTATGGGGTTCCTCAGGGTTCTAGTCTTGGTGCTCTTCTATTTTTACTAGTTATATTTCATTCCTGTTTCCAACCTACATGCTACCTCTGAGTCAAGTAATTTCCAATTGCAAAAATGTTTTTCATTGTTATGCTGAGGAAATAGAAATATTTCTGTCCATAAATCCAACTCTCTCTACTGCTAACTCACTAGAAATCTCTTACGCACACTTTAAGTCCTCACTGTCCAGATTCTAACCAAATAGATAGTTTTGGGCCTCAAGCAAGAGAGCATTTTAAGAAGTAGTCTGATTTAATACATTTTGCAAACAGCAGGCTATGGTCTTGGGTGGTTTTTGACTGTGATTTGAATTTTGCTTCAAAAAATCACTTCAAAGTCTAAAATGTCCAGAACTCACACATCTTACATGAAATGCAACATGCTTTCAATAATCAAAAACATGTCTTTAACTATCTATAATTATTTTTTTGTTTTATATATACATATAAAGATTCCTTGTTCTGCTTTTGTTTGTTTCTATTAAGTACCGTACAAAGCCTACTGGTTTATGGGCATAATTTGTCTGTTTATATAATTGCATAGCTACCTGGACAATGTGTTCTACTTTAAGGATCAATGGACAAAATGTCCACACTGACCAGGTCTTCTAACTACTGTGAGCGGGAGGTATTGGACAAACAGTCCTTTTGAGCCACCGAGTGTTGACTTTGGTCTTCAATGGTTTCTTCAATGGTTTACTCTGTATCGTTGCCATGAAGTAGATAAATGCATATGTGTACTGTATTTGTGTTAGCTAGGGGTGTGTTCGCATGCCAGGAAAAATAACAAGCACAAGGGAGGGTGTTGGTCAATAAGGGCACTTCTGGATTTCTTGGGGTCTGCGGTTTTGGTCCGGATCCCTGAACACAGAGACCCGGCATAGTGGTGTGTGTTTACGCCTGCTGTACAGATGATGCATTCATCATTTTTTGAGTGTTCCATCATTGGCTTTGATTGAAATTTTCCATCAATAGGACTAATGGAGACATCAAACCCCATGTTTGTTCCAGGTGTCTGATCTGATGAGAGACAAAATCCTTAAATTGCAATACTTGTGAGTATTGAAATATATTCTGTTGACACTGGATACAGTGAATGTCTTTCTACATTTTCCTCCATGGAATAAATATGGAATATGTTTTGGCAATTTCATATTTGAAGAGATTTTACGGACTTTAAAATGTTATTCAATTTTCATGAACAGTACATTTCATTTCGTTTCATTGATGTATTTGAAGAATACATTCCTATTTAATGATTTGATTCTGCAACATGACAAATGATTTCCATTAGGTATTCTGTTCAATAATGCAATCAATCTTGTTGTTTTGTTTTTTTGATGATTTTTGAATATAGATTTACAAACGGCTTTACCTTTCATAACTGTAGAGATTTTCTGAACTGATATTCCGAACTAGGCTGATACTATTACCGAACCAGCTAATAATACCCATTCCTCAGTGCCATCTACCTGTGGGATCTAGTTTAATGTGGCTCTACCAATGACCTACTAGTGTATCTGCATTGCAACTCCCAGGCATCACGTGTCAATCAAACAGCGTTGGCGGTACTGTGATATCTATCAAGTTCTTTTCTTTGTCTGGTCAGTGATGGTGATGGTTAGTGGTTGGCCAAATGGAATAAAATTGTTATCATGGTATATGTAACTTAAATACATTTAATGTTTTTACATTTTTTGAAAATGAAATTGAGAAATTGTTAATAAAATAACCAAATGGCAATGTCTCTTCATGGCTTATACAATGCCAAGACTAAACTAAATACATTAGTTTAGTCAAGTTTTTAACATGACAACTGCAATATATTCTTACTGTTGCAGAATGAAATCACTCAGTTCAATAAGAGTTATTTCAGTTTTAGTCTGTACCCTGCCTGAATGCTGCCTCTGCCCATCCCCTCTGAGTGCCTTGTGGTTGTAAATACTTTCTAACAAGGCCAATAGCTCTTCAGTGAAACATTTGATCACACAATGACTTCTGTTTACCTGAGAATTTGGTTGTGATGGCTGATTGATGTACGCACTGTTCTAACCCAATCATTGCGCACAGAGTCCGCCTTCTGCTTGCCTCCCTTCATTGTTTCACTTAAGTCATGAAAAGGATAGAGAATACCTTCAGCTGCAAGCGATAAGCACTTACTCTTTTGAAATAGAGCAGCTACTTGTTGGCTTTGCTGGCAACAGAGCTGCCTCTTACAGTGAAATCTATGTTAATGGATTGGAATTTCAGAAAACAAAACAGCTTTTCTTGCTATTAAGGCAGTGAAGAAATGGGCTGGTTTGGGGGTGACTGGCCTTGCCATTGAACGTTTCTATTTTGGGCATAAGAGCTGGGACAAGGGAATCTCTGGGAGAAAAACAGGGCAGTGTGTGTGTGTTCGCATTCCACATGTCTGACCTATGACAGTGCCCTCTGTGTGCAGCACTCTGCGATGATCTAATGAGAGTCCAGACAGACCCAAGATTTAAGAGCCATTCTCTTATGCTTTTTTTTCATTTATTTATCCAGGAAAAGTAACTGAGCACACATGTTCTTTTTAGCAATGCCCTGCTACTTAGTCACACCTAGGAGTTTCCCGGTACAACCACAAACTTTTACTGATGGCCACCAAACAACTTCACTGCAGCAATAAGGTACGAAAGACCTGAGCATTTAAGAGACAAGGGGTCTAATGATAGAGGCTATCAATTTGCATTATTGGAAGTGTAGGATCCAGCATTTCTTTTAGCTTGACCTATTGAAGAGACCAAAAGTCAGGATATCTTGGCCTCTAGTACTTTGATTTTGACCATTCCTTTTAAATCTGTCTCTTCTGAGTTGCTCAACTTTATGGAAGTGCATCACAAAATCGCTGGAGTGTACCTTTAAAGGATAATCTTAATTTATAACAACTTGGATCTTTTATTATTGTAGTTTTGACCATCATTTCAGTTTGTTATGGTGGCATTGTACTCAAAAAAGTAATTAAAATCTAGGAACATTGCAACTTTGATAAAAAGAAGTTGTGTTGCGACAGTTGCCCCTCTGCTTTTCTATTTAAACCTTTAGTTTCCTTTTGCCTTTCTTCCATTGTATTTTTGTTTTGGACTGTCCAACAGAGAAACAATTCCAAGGAATGTCCTCAGTTTTCTATCTCCTCCTGTTTTTTCTCTCCTCTCTTTTTTGTCTCTCTTTCTCTTTGGCATTTCCCACTTCCTAAGTTCTATACAGCTGGGACGGCTGGAGATTTTACACCCAATTGGTCGACTTGAAGGCCTTTGTCGGAGCCCTTCTCTCGCTCTACAAGTGGCAGAAGGGACCTGGGTTGTGAATGGCGCTTTGTGTACTGTTTTTCTAAGAGGGGGCCCTCTCTCTCCCGCGCTCATCTGTCACAGGTCCCCCTCCGTCCACGCTCCACAATGCCTGATTGTTTCTGCCAAGTCGCCAGGTTCCAGGCCAGATCTGAACAACGCTTTGCTGCCAAATTCCGTCCCCGATTTCGTTTTTCTTTCACTCACAAAAGGATTCTAAGTTACTGTCCACGTTTTAGAAGCGGACTCAGCTAGCTGTCCAGCACCAACAGTTTGTTTGTTGAATGTGTCTCTGAGCTAAAGGCTGTAAGAATGTAGGCAACAAAGGAGGAAAGGGGACTTAAACCTAAATGCTCAAAGAGAACAGTAAGTAAAACTGCTGAGCATACCTTTATTGTGATTAATTACATTAGGTATACAACATATATAGTCTTATTCAACTGAGATGTTGACTTGTGGAATGACCAACGACTTCACGCTCATAAAAAAACATGCAGGAAGATGAAAAATTAAAACTCTTCACTCAACAGTGTGTGCTTTGTTTAGTTTTCAAGCATCTCACCAGTATCACTTTCCAAGAAATATTTCAGATAGGAGAGTTGCTTTCAGGGGAAAGAGCTGATGTTTTTCTAGAGGTCTGACAAAATGAAAAGGCTTTCGGAAAGCCTCAATGTGATGCGTATGAAAAATCTATTTGTTTTTCACATATCAGTGTAACATTATCGTTATATTATTGTTTTCTGAGAGTGTTTCCTCGTAGCCAAACTCATTCTTTTGTTGGTCTCGTTGGGACTCAATTTCTTCCTTATTTCTCATTAGGTACCTGATATTGCAAGGCATAAGAGCTGTGGTCAGAGAAGAAAACACACACATTTCCAAAGTATTTTTCATTTTCAGAAATAAAAACAAATAGATATTTTCTCTTAATGCCCATGTATGTTTTTTAGTGCAGTGTTATCCTATAAAAGGCTGTTTAAACTAATCTAAATAGGAAAAACGTGCAGTTATAATGTTTTTTTTTATAAAAGTAGTGATGGCTGTATCTCCCTGTTTTTCTTCATGTCATGACAAGCAGCTGCAGGCTGAGGGCAACACATACATGGGCTGGAAAGAAGTTCCTCCTCTATTCTATTTATTATGTTGATTTATTGTTTAATATCACACAGTACGTAGCAACCCATTATGGTGATACTTGATAGTTGGTACTTTATTCTGACACTGTGTTATAGTGAATGGAGTCGTTTAAAGTAGTTTTTCATTTACACCCTATCATCAGTTGTTTTCCATCTGATGTTGCAGAAAGTAAAGGCAAAAGTAAGAAGTCATGGGTTTTTGTTAACATTATGTATATTCCTCTGTATGTTACTAACACAAAGTATGCCAGACAGACACACAGCTGGCAACCTCGCAGCTAAACTAATTAATGCGGTGGAGACGTGGGGACATACTGGGTAAGTGGCTGCATGTGTCTGAGCAACATCAGACTGGGACTCAGTTGCCTGCTTGTCTGTTAACTGGAAATGATTGGTTAACGAAGGTCAGCTACTAGTCAGAAAAATAAATCAATCAAAAGTAGCATCCCTAATGCCCATCATTTTACATTACAACTTGTGAAGGTAGCACCGAAAAAGGGAACAGTGAAGAATTCATTTTATAATCTGCTGTAATTTGGTTAAACTGTGCAAAAACAGAGATCAACAATTTTAGCAGAAAATACAGTTTTCTGTATTGAAAAAAAATCCTCACAATTTATCCTAAAACTGACAAGTGATTAAAAAAAGACCGTAGCTCCTGAACTCATCCCACAATAATAAATTGGTAGAGCTTAACCTTTGCTGTGTTAGTTAAACAATGGAGTCATCTAAACACTGGCAATGTGATTCTATGCCTGATGACGAGTGCATGAAGATCTGTTTTCCTGCCCCAACCAATCACAAAAGGTCTTGTGGCATGCTTACCAACAAACCCCCGCACTGTTGCATGATGATACCATATCAGTGACTGCGAGTTATGGGGCTGGGCATTCCTGGCCATATGAGACACCAGTTCCAAGAAACTAAGTCTTAAGCTCCCTCATAAACACAGCACCAGCAATATTGTCAGCTAAATATAGGCTCTCCTCTGCCTTCTTCCTCCCTGGCTCCAAATTGCTCTCTCATCGCTCCAGTGTGGATCGCAGGAGTTGATCATGGATTAGTAACTTGCTGGTTGTCCGGGGTCTTATAATCTTATGTACTCATACCGCTGTGTAAAACAACAAAGGTCTGGAGAAATTTAAACCTCAGGTTGACAGGTGTCACTATCCCAATCAGTCAAATGCAGTAGGTGGAGCAAGGCTCTGATGGCAAGTTGTAAAAAAAAATGGTATAAATAAATAAAACTTAGACTTCACCTAGACTTTATGACTGTGACTATTTGTTATCATTCACTAAACTGGCCGCTGTCCCCCGTTGTACTCTGTATTGTTATGTCTGATGAGTTTGTGGTATTGTGTAAGTGTATGTGGCTTGTGATTGTTTTGTCAGAAAAATAAATAAAATAAAGTTCATTCCCTAAACTGGCAGAGGTCAGGTTGCAGAGGTCTACTAGCTGTTGCAGTCTTGCAGGTTTTTTTTTAGTGAGCATTAACCCCTGACGGAATTATCTAGTTCTTAAGATGCTAAATGTTCCAGTTTCTTCTCCAGCTAGTGGCTTTGGCTTTTTTGTGCTCGGCAGCTAGCTTACAGTGGGGTTTTAGAGCTGAAAACAGCTGCCTGCTGCGTCTGAAAATGACACTGATGAGAGTGAATGAAGTTTTTAGAAGACACTAAAATGTTCCTTAGAGCAGAGTGATAACAATCCGTGGGGTTTTCCTCAGGATATGCCCTTCACATCATTCAGTCATTTGATCCATAATTTATATAAAAATATTGATTACAGCAGTTTCAATGTAGCTTGTGCTCTTATCTGGACCAATTTACAGTGAGGTAACGATAGATTCATCTTCAATTGCCTTATTTCCCTAATTTCTTTGGGAACAGTGTAAAGGTCAGAATCACAGTAATCCAGAGATCCTAAAAAGATGATTATAGAAAGAGATTTTTTTTTTTGACATTGAGCATGAATGAGAGAAAAGATTGGGATTTGTTTTCGGTAAAATCAGAGTCAATTAGGCAAGTATTGCAGTTGGTTTCCAAACTACAGAAGAAAGTGATGTAAGTTACGAGGGTGTACTATTAATGGTTGTCCAACATCTTCAGGTCAGAGTTGAGTGAGTCTCAGTTTTCATAGCTGCCACACTATCCAGCCCTCCTCTGATTTAACCTGCATAACAGAGTCACTGGAAGCCCCATTCTGACACAAGTAGTAAAACATGACATGCACAGACGTCATGACCCTCAGAATCACTTTACGTTAGTCGAACCTACATGATAAGCTCTTACACATAACACAACACACTCAGATATACTGTACACCCATGTATTAATGGGTCTTTGCTTGCACACACTTTTCCTGCTTTATTGATGTTTTTTCCCCACACATTTTCGTCATCTATTCATCCTCTTTCTCTCATTCTATATCATATTGACTTCTGGTTTCAGTCTGCTATCTTTCTCTTATCAACTCCCTCTGTAAATTTTGTATTTGCACCTTTTCCTGCCTCCCCACGCATGCACTCTGCAGCCGTGCTCTTTCCCTTCAGACATATGAGTGAGGGTCAGATTTACGTTCAATGGCACACAGGAGGCTGCATATTTCAGAGATGGACAGCCTGCTGTGATTTACTGACCGCTAACACGGAAGTGGCAATCTGTTTTACTTCACAGAAGTTGTGTGTATGTGTGTGCTCGTGGGTGACTGGTGTGCTCTGGTTTTCAGGAATCAGAAGAAAACAGTCTGACGTCGTTCTGCTGGTATTTGCATTGTCAGTTTTCACCTAGTGATTTTGTGTGGGCGTTTGTTTGCCTCTATGGAATTGTTTGAGTGTGTGTGTGTGTGTGTGTGTGTGTGTGTGTGTGTGTATGTGTGTGTGTGTTATTACTTACAATGACCAATTAGCCAGATAAAGACACAAAATTAGATTTAAAAAGATTTTTTAGGGCTGAGATTAGGCTACACGAGAGGAGGGTTAAGGAATAAATGTGGTCAATGAAGGTCCTCATAAGTATATTGCAACAAAGGGAAGTCATTACAGTAAATGATGTATTAGCCTAATGACTCTCCCAGCCTGAGGCTCACATAAAAAAAAGAGATTTTTTTCCACTGAAACTCAGTAGCACGGCGTCTGCTTCTTTTTAACAGCTCTGAGGTGACGAGTGGCCTTGATGCTGCTTAATAGATTAATAGATTATCCCCATGGCAGTATGTGCTTAATGTGCATGTGTGGGCGGAACATTCAGCATGAATGTATTGCAGTCATTAAAAGTTGCTCAGAACGAGTGGGTCCGATTAAAAGCCAGAAGTATGATATGTACTTTCAATTGCTTGTGTGTGAGTGAGCTGTAATTACAATGTCAGCCATCATGTGTTTGCATTTTAAATAAAGTTGTGGTTCTGAATGAACTGTTCAAATGCGTGGTTATGAAATTTCCACCTTTTGAATGTGTGTGTGGCTTCAATATGCAGTCAGGGGTGGACACATTTTTTTATAGAATTATAGTGATTGCTGATTTACATTAACCCAGCTGCAGCTACGGAAACTGTTCAAACAGTGTACATTACCATGGGTTACAGTTTATTAAGTGTCATATGAATATGATGCTTGATATTTGATCTAGCATCTAAGATAATTGTAAAGTCCATCTGTCTATCCAGTTATAGCCTAAAAATGGCATAAACACACTTTTTTTTTGAAACATTTGCAACTATTTGTAGAACATCCTCAGAAAGTGAAAATAATAATAAATAAAAATGCACCAAAGTATACATTAACATTTTTATGGCACTTTTATGAATTAATAGCACTTAAAATACAATTAATAAAAATGTGCTGAAACAGTAGAACCAGCACAGGCACTAACACAAAATTTGATAAATACACCTAAGCAAATTAAGAAGCATACATACAATAAATATAGTAAACAATAAATACTAAAATATGATTTAAGTCAGGTAAATATGTAAGTGTCCTTTATTAATTGCAGTAGACTATAGTTACAGTAAGGGAATTAATGTCAAATGAATACTGTATTCTGATGTACCAAAGTACCATCATCTATGTTCACTGTAAAATGGTAGAGACATTGAGAATGGTATATTTTACACATTTTATATACAAAAATATTAAACTTTATGTATGGAAAAGTACTTATTTGTTATTTTTCACTCTGGGAAAGAGTATTTTTAAGTCCTCCTCTCCTCTCCTCTCACTAAACTAGCCTAAAATGACATGTGTCAATGCACTAGTACAAACTGTGGCCATATAGTTACAATAAAACCATTTCCTCTTTTCCTTCAGAGAATGATGTCTTCCATGCGAGCAACGCCTCCCTTTCGCCCACCATCTGAGGAAGAGGAAGCGATGGGTCAGGACAATGCGGCCTGGGCCAGCGAGGAGCGAGAGGGCCCAAAGGAGACACCGTCTCCCTCTTTGCATGACCGACCCCACCCGGACGAGCTGCAGCCAATCAGAGAGAAGCTGACGGATGCTGAGTGGGAGAACGTGGTGCCTGCTGCGATGGTGAGATGGGAACTACGCACAGAGCTGAGAAATTGACCATGTTTTATCTTGAGATATGTTGCTATAACTCAACTCTATAAAACAAATGTGGTCAGTGTGTGTACACAGTGTACACACACTCAGGGCACACAACTCATAAAACAAGCATGAAATACATGCAGGGGTACACAGGGTGTGCAAATTCTCATGCATAATGATGATTGTGCACAATTGAATACACACACACACACACACACACACACACACACACACACACACACACACACATACACACACACACACACACACACACACACACACAAAAGCATGTACACACACACACACACACACACACACACACACACACACACACACACACACACACACACACACACACACACACACACACACACACACACACCAGTGGTCCTCTCTGGTCTGTCTGCTGAAGGCAGTGCTGTAGGCAGCCCAGTGAGGCTTTCCTCTAGAGAGTTATAGCCCTTGGTACATGCCTTGGTTCTTCTTATCTCCACAGCCTGTTTTTATGTGTGTGTGTGCGTGTGTATGTGTCAAGGTGTTAGTTACTTGGTTTCAGGTTCTGTTGGTCCCTAATGGAAGAGGCCTGTTTGACTTCAGCCTTTGAGGAAAGTGAAAAGTTCTGAGAATAAAGTTTCCTTACGTATCAATGTTGTAGCAGGATACATTTAAAATTTCCCAAACAAAAGTCCTATTCATTTTTTTTATTTTGGATTGTGTGATTTTACTAAAACATAATTCTATTTTCTGTTGTTGTCTTGAGATTATAACTCAATTTTATTTCTCAGTGCATAATCAGAACTTTAAAGGCAATTAAATATAACAGAAAACTCAACTTCACTTAGCATCAGTGTCAGTGTTCAAAGATGCCTTGAAGACAAATGTTAGGTTGTCACATACTGTATACACTCCCAAATACGACTACAGCAGTCTGATAGAAGCCTATAAAGAAGTGATTTTAGAAGTTGTTTCTTAGTTTGTTCTAAATTAGAAAAATAAAGTTTTTGACCACTGGTTAAAAGAGGAAAAATAATACTATGGAAGATGTATTCATGTAATGAACGTTCATTAATATAAAAAAGTTACGCACTAAAGCTTTTACAAAAAACTGTTTTTACAGATTTCTCTTAAACGTGTCTTGCATTACAAAGGTACCCAGTGTGAAGAACACTTTTGAAAAGTTATAAAGGAACAGATAGTTCATGAACCCAAATGTTTGATTTACTCGGTCAAATATTTCATTTTCGCACACATGAATAATGCCTTTGTATCTAGAGTGATTGCCTTGCTCAAGGACAGCTAACATCACAGTGTAGACATGGACATTGTCTGCTGCAGACTGAATGTGTGACCTTTTGGTTTTTAATATGATCTGGGCCTAATCAGGCCTTTCTGCCTCAATCATGCTGCTCATGATAAGTCCTTGGTAGACTTATGCAGCTGAAAAAACACACCTGAACAATTCATGAGTGACACACTATCTCCTAATCCTTATTACAGAGGCATCTTCCGCCTTAAGACAAAGTGAACAACAGGGCCTCCTGGAGTCATTTCAAGGGTGTCTTAAGATCCTGCTGTTACTTAAAGCCCCTTGTCTTTGAAACATAAGCCTCCTAAAGTTCTTTGAGATCCCCCCACTCTGTAAGGGGAGGAGAAAGCATCCAGAAATAGCCCCAGTGTCAGAACACCTGTGCTACAGTGTCTGTTGTTGGGACAATATGGTCGTCTTGAAGGACTTATCTATCTTTTTGGTAAATATAGACTCCTTGTGCCTCTCACTTAACTCTTAACCCAGCCGAGCAAATAGCAATGGGGCAGAAACACTCTGGTCATTCAGCACAAACTAGAAAGGCCAATCAATGTAGTTACTAGTAAGTTAGAATGACCTCAGACAATAAAGTCTATAAATGTAGCGAAAGAGCCAAGCTGGTGATACTGTGCTAACAAGTAGGCTTCTTTGTTGATTTGTGGGACTTTGTGTGCCTGTCAAAACATTGGAAGACTGTGGATCCATAATTATTCCAGGACCATAAAATGATTAATAAAATACCAGAACTTAATTAGAGCTGTATATTGTAATGTTTTTAGGGTAATAACGACAGAGGTCCAGGCTTTCAGGACTTAGTTTGTACTTATCCAAGGTTGCCTTTTTTGTTCGCTGAGGTTCACAGTGTTTCTATGTTGTGGCCATGCCCCTCCTTGCCTTAGGAATGGGTCTTTATTAGAGAGGTGACAGCCGATAGAAGACAGGAAACCAAGAGTGAGATGGAGAATGACTTGAAAACCAGGTTTCATGGCCACTCTTTAATTTTTAAAACCCTTCAATTGCAATAAACACTGACATAATATAATAAAGTGTAATAATAAAATCATAGATTCAAGAGTAGACACGTGGTGACACCACAAGGCTACCGATGACAGATACATCAAGTACTCATGACGCTTTGTCAGTATCAAAATGCAATCCAAAAATGGACCTTTCCCCGTATCATGCCATCAAGCCCATGCCAAAGTAAAGCACCACTGAGAAAGCATAAGCTAAATCCAAATAATCATTTAAGCATATGCAGTATATAGATATAGAGCTGTGGGATGTATTTGTCTGGTCTAAACCAAATAGAAAACAAGTCAATGAAAGGGCACAAGTTCGCAGCTTGCATCAAACCCGCATCAGTGCTGATATATTCCAGAAGTTCTAATCTTGGTTCTCTTATTTGCCATCTCTTCCCAGGACAATGAAAGTAGTAAAGGCTGCTCAATCTACTCCTACCGGACTAACTCTACCTCTCCACCAAAGCCAGAGGAGTGTTCCAGGGATCGCGGGGATCCAATGATCAGCCTCGCCTTCGGGACGCCGGAGCGCCGCAAAGGAAGCCTGGCAGACGTGGTGGACACACTGAAACAGAAGAAACTTGTGGAGCTGACCAAGACAGAACAAGACGGTAGGCCAAAGTCTTCAGCTTAATATGTGTGCATTTTTCTTGATATGGTTGGTTGGGTCAAACAAACTGTTCGTTCGTGTCCAGTGTGAAACCAAGAGTCAACGTTCACTTGTTTACGTAATGTACTTATCCTACGTTATGTACTTAACCTGACTTAACTTACATAACGTACGTTACTTAAATTACGTAACAAACAATATCCCAAACCATGATCTTTTTCTAAACCTAACCAAGTTGTTTTGTTTTAATTCGCAACGTTTACCATGTTTAAAAGAACGGTTTCACATCAAGCGGCAGTCGCTTTCCTTGAAGCGTAATTGAGAATGCAGTTTAGTTGTAGGCTACAGGAATGTCATTTTTGAGAAGACAGGGTTGGTTGTTGAATGTCAACAGAAATGTAGATGAATTAATATATCCTCAACCGACTAACATAAGGCATTCAGCTAAAGCATAGACTGAATAGCAGCACATAAACAGCAAGTAAATGGGCTAACAACAATTAGCAGGCCATACAAACAATGAGAAATCATGGCTATAATTAAATTAAATAAAGAATGTTTAACCATTGTTGATTTTCAAAATGACCGTTTTGCTATGGATGTAAATGGACTGAAGGGCTCCTAAACACAGTTTCAGATCAGAGTTTATTCCCTCACATTTGATAGACAGGATGCTGTTGTCGCTCATTTTCTCTTCACTTACACACAAAGCAAACAGCCTTACCTGTATTTTGTTTTCCCTTTCTGAACACATCCTCTCCAGAGCCTCTTTGATCATCTAAAATTACAACTGACAGATCCTTTTGCTCGTTAGATCACAATATCAATCAGTGAAAACACAGGTTTCCCTTTCTCCTCGGCTCCTCTGATCTACACCACTAACAGAGGGAAGCGCTGGAGTCTCCCAGCATGCCTCAGCCTGCCCCCTTCTCCCCCCACAGCAAGCCAGATCTAAAACCATCTAACACCCCTCTTAACTGTTATGTGCACATAGTAATCATGATGATATCAGAGGAGTGCTTTATCTCTCTCATTTAAAGGTTTTACTTTGTTATTGATACAGTAAAGTGGGCCAGAATGGGACAGCCAGAGGCAGAATACAGCACACAGTGTCTTTAGTTGAAAGACAGGTAACTTTACCTCTTATCTACTGTACGGAAACTGGTTTGAAAGAAAAAAAACTTGTGTGTGAGCGTGTTCAAATGTGTTGTGACATCTTCCTGTCAAATCAAAGGGGACATGGGTGGAAGGAAATGCTGGGGGACAACTTTAAGAGTGTGTCTTATTTTCATTTTTTTTTCCATCATATGTATAGGTTTCCCATTCTCTCCCATCCAACTACTAACCGGGCTCGACCCTGCTAACCTTCTGAATCTGCTTCTTTTTAATCTCATGCCGGTTTCTGCACACAGTCAGTCAGTTCAAATCAAATGTTCCCGTTTGATGCAGTTTTTTTTGCTGCAAAAACAAAACAAAAATTCTTAGGATTTCTCATTTTTTCTTTATTTAATTGCAAACGTTTTCAGGTCTCTTATTGGACCGGGGATATTTCGTGCTTTTCAATTGAATGAGCAAAGCAATACACACCGTACATGTCGTATTCAAAACAAAGGTGGTCAACAGCATGTTTCCTATTCTTAATATCTTTTGTAAAAGTGAGTGAGTATGTGTTATATTTATTGTTACCGTGGGAAACAGAGTTGGAAGTAAATATAGCAAATACCACACAAATACTATTTACGTAATGTTTACTGTGGGGCAAAAATGAAGGATTCATGATGTATTCAGATTCTGAAAAAAGGAGCATAATGTTGAATTTGAGGTTCTTTTATTGATGATTAGGGGTGCAACTTCTAGATTCAAAATAAACACAAAAAATATCTGGAACCCGTATAAGAAAACATATATAGAAATAATTTTAAAAGATGCACTTTTCTTTGGAGTCTGTCCTGTTTAGTGTCTAAAAAAAGACAAGCTCTAGTTGTGCATAAGTTCAAAAATATTCAGCAGCCAATTTTACACACAGATACATCAGCAGCAACACGGTTATTTCTTAAATACAGCCTGAAACATTTCATCCAATGATGCCCAAAGATGACTCAGATTTCCTGCACATTTTCCCTCGACTTTGGAAAATAAGGAAGAAAAAAACCCCAGCTTGCTATTGAGTTTGTCTCTTCCTTTGCTAATTAGCTGCTATCCCCGAGGACTAGTGGCATTGATCCCGCTGCAAACACTCAGCAAAGACCAAGACAAACAAGATAAACATGTGCAATATAACCAGGCACACTGAATCATACAGTGTTTAGCTTGAATAATAACTGCCCTGTAAGCGTTCATATGAATTGATGTGATCCTTGAAGATGCATTGCAAAAATGTCGTTCATGCACTGCTGTGGTAATGCATTTCATTTTGAGCCTAATGTAAGCCTACATAATGGAGGTTGACAGATTTTTCCCCCCACTAATGAGTTTAGTTCAAATGAGAGGAGGTGATCAATAGTGGCTGAGGCTGAATGTTTCATTAGGTGAGTTCTTCTTCAGTTCCATTCAAAACTGTTGAGCGATAAAGCTACAAATCCTTTTTCTCTTTCTCATTTGTTCATTTTGTTGAAATAATGCTTTTTCATTTCATCACAACTTGTTCTAATGGATCACAACATGATAATGGGATTGATGTTTCTTTTTCTATCCTTGAACCTTTGAAATCACTTTTGGCACATTTTTGGAGCCCCTCTTCAACAGGCAACCTTGCTCACATGCTGATTTAAAGCTTTGTTGTGTGTCACTGGTAAAGGCAAAGCATTCTAAATTCATTAGCTGTCAGTTTGTTTTGCTTTGTGAAAGGTATGTAATGCACACAGGAGTGCAAGGCCAACCTGCTAAATAGGCTTATATACTGATTCCTGATGTGGCACACACGGTGATGGATCACTTAAAGTGCTCATATTATGCTTTTTGGGCTTTTTACCTTACCTTTATTGTGTTATATACCTTTTTTGTGCATGTAATAGGTTAACAAAGTGAAAAAGCCCAAACTCCACCCAAAGGGACTTACCATCTCCAACAGAAAACACTGTTCACAAACTGCTCCAAACAGCTCTGTTGTAGTCCAGCCTTTACTTCCATGAAAAACGTGCGTCACTTTGTAACACACGTTATTATGCTCGCCTAGCTGCTAGCATGGCACGCCCTCATACTCTGCTTCTGACTGGCTAGTAGTCCTTACCTAGGTACTGTGCATGTGCGACTCCCAACAAAGATGGAATAGAAGTGTGATGCCTCACTCTGTAGCTAAAACAGAGAGCTCAACACACAGGGTGAAAAGAAGAGCTGCAGCAATGGGCAGTACAACAAAAATATAAAATTAAACCATGTAAACCTATTCTGATACAACCTCTAAATACAATTATGAACCTGGAAATGAGCATAATATGAGCACTGTAAAGCTCCACAAGTGTATTCCAAGTTGTTTTTTTCTGACTCTTCAGTGCTGTTCACTTAGACTGACACTTTAAACATGGCCTATCATCACAACTCAAACGGTAAGAACATTAAAGGCTGAACAATGCCGTCCCTTGCCTTGTCCTCCACCTCCCGCTGAAAAGAGTTCAGTCAGCTGAGCTCTCCCAGGTTAGATTGGCTGTATGATCAAATAGAACAGAGCCTATTAGCCACAGAGGGCTCACTTAGCCTAACATGGCTGACCTCTGTGTGCACTGTAGCCCTGAGCTGAAGTGTGGATGATGTCGTTGTTAGCCTCCACGCTGCGCTCACCCCCTGTCGGCACGCTGTTAGCCGCCCGCTACTCAGACGTGCCCTAAGTGCCTGTGACAGTTCTAATGAATAGACATCGCCTCACTTTGCAATGTAGGAGAGTTTTTTTTCACCCAACTGCCGCCTCAGCTTTTAAAAGCTTTATCAAGACGTCTTTAAGATTGTGTATTACCACATAGCTGGTTGCTGCAAATACGTCCTTTCTGCCTTTCAGAACATACAAGCCAAGAGGATGAAGGTCTGATATTTTCTGCGTTCATTTTGAAATGTGCCTGCATGGTGTGAAGGCTTAGATTCAAATACTTCATACAAAAGGATTTTTCTATACCGTTATAGCAATTAGTACTTATTCAACTGGTAGACTGGTTACTGAATATAATGTTAAAGGCCAGCCTGAGGGAACATCAGAAGAGAACATGTGGGTACCAGACATGCAAAAATAGAGAGGATAAGGAATAAAAGGCTGTAATAAACGAGAAATAAGAGAAATAACCCAAACAACAACCTGTCTCTTAACATTAATGGGTGCCTCGTTAGCAATCATTAATCTGAATTCACCTGTCCCTGGGCCCTCAATGCAAAAAGGGAAAAAGCAGTCAGGAGTGGACGCATTTATCTGAATGCCAAACCGAACCATTCTGGGATGCTGCCCGATGGACATTAAACCCAGTGAAGTGTGCAATCAAACTCCCTCAGTTTTGATGACTGAATTATCATTATCTGTATTGTTGTGTTCCCGGGGGCCTACCTGCTGTTAACGGGGCCTGGCATGGGCAAGTTGCCCTCGTGCCAACTTCGTCAGCCATCTAATGTGCCCAGAGCAGCTCTGGAGCCTGGCAAACACTTAACATCACTCTAATCCCTACTCACACCAGAGCCCGTATGAATTACTGTGCAATTCACGTGTTTCATTTGCAAATGAGATCGGGCTCAATTACCACTACACTGTACTGCTGCAAAGAAGCAAAGCGGACACCTGTGTGTGACTAATTTATGAATTCAACTAAAGTACGTAAATTGGACACGAGTTATGTGTCAGGAGATATCTTCCACGATATAAGAACAACACATCTGCTGTTGTCTGAGATGAAAGCATGTAGACTGACTGGATACAACAAGGCTTTAAGTCAGGCAGTGTACAACTCATAGACGTGATGCGACATTGCTCTCTTATGTTTTTGTTATGATCACGGGACATTCACGGAGACTATTTGACAGTTTGATCAGTCTGACGAGGCATTGGTCTCCGAGATTTGTCCACAATATAATAAAGAAAATCTCGTACAGATCCCAAAACACACAGTTGTTAAAAGAAAAAAAACATCAGATTTAGTTGCTACCTCAAGGCACACACTATGTATTCATAAAAGCCCAGACTAATGATACTGTTTCATATTTGTGAACACCACCCACTGCCCCTCCCATCATATGGAAATGGCCAACACCGCAACTTCCAATCTGGCATTAGTGGCAACATCATGCATTTCTGGGATCCAACAAACCTGGCTTTCTTTTCATATGTCATCATGACTGTCTTGAATTGATTAGTTTTTGCGGAAACCTGAACTCATAATTAAGTACAAAACACTAAGCCATTTTCCATTTTTGTCTGCACAATGTCAGCAATGCACGATTAAAGGGTCTGTTAAGATGTTTTCTCAATCAACTTCTTATGATGAGACATGGGTTCCTATGTCAACTGAAATAAAAAACTTTTTTGTAAAAAAAACAAATAAATAAAAATAAAAAGACAATATTTTAATCAAAATCGGATGAGAGTTGAGGGGCTCTTCGCTTGTAGTGGCAGACCATTGACTCAAATCTGATCAAACACACTCACACAGTCCAGATGAAGCAGATTAGCTGAGTTTTAAGGTGTTAAACTCTTTATTTATACATTTTTTATTTATTTATTTATTCTTTTTTTTTCAAAATTTGAAAAGTTATTAAAGTAAGTAATTTAGGGGGGCTTTAAAACCTTGTGGTTTACTTTTCATAAAGCCGCTTAGAGTCAAAGCCATTGCGTCTTAACTATATTTAACAAATAAATTGCACCACGAACTACATGTTAGGTATAATCAATATACAGTAAAGGGAAACACGTTTTCAGTTCACTGACTGTATCCTCCACACCAACACTGCCTTGTGACCTCTGGCAGCTTCTGCTGCAGCAACTGTTTTATGAGCCTTATCCTTGTACTATGTGTTTAAGCCTGTGTTGTCCAGTTTGGAGGAGTCTGCACTGTGTCTTGAGTTGAGGCCAGGCCAGAGCTGGGCAACCCAATCACCCATATAATGGCTTCCACAGCTGGAAGAGGAGGTCAGAGCGAGGCCAAGCCTTCCTCTAACCCTGCTTCTCTTTAACAATAGAGACATTCTGCCAGGCTTCGCTTTGTTCTCTCTCACTGCTGAAAGCCTGTTTCAACATCTCTGCTGTTACCGCCACTCAAACTGTGGAAAGTATGTCCTCTTCTGGAGGGGGACTAGTTAGTTGGCGAGTTGGGAGTGATGTGTACTAATGTGCATCCTCAACTTGTGTACCTCTGTGTATTCAGCATTACCACCTGTGTAGAGGTGGAAAGAGTACAAACATATTCTACTTAAGTAAAAGTACTATTACTTTGCTAAACTTTTACTTAAGTACAAGTAAAATTACCGGTATAAAAATCTACTCAAGTAAAAGTAAAAAAGTAACTAATTTAAAGCTGCTAGTTCGGTCTCTCTGGGGAAAAACTGCTTTGACCTCATAAAAAAAGCCGTTGCCTTTCTTGCACTTGAAGCCAAAGTGGTCGCTCAAATATGGCCAGGGGTTCACTTCATTTCCTTCAAAATTAACAGGGTTTCACTTTTAGCTTGTTCTGCACCACTGGTGTCTGACTTCTTGTGATTTTAGTGCCAGTGAACACAAACTGGCGCTGCCCATCCTGCCCATCATTCACTGCAATTTTTTCCTTGCATTTTTTTTTAACACTGTAACGGATGTGATTTAAAATGCAGTGAAGTACAATACTTCAAACTAAATATACTTAAGCAAAAGTAAAAGTACAGATTTAAAAAAAAAAAAAAACTACTTTAAAAAATAGAAGTACGGAAAAAAACTACTCAATTACAGTAACGTGAGTAATTGTAATTCGTTACTGTCTACTTCTGCACCTGTGCTGCAAATGTTCGGTGACGCCTTACACGAAATAAAACATTAGCCGTGATGATTATTTTTCTTATAGGTGAGCAAACTGACCTTTTTTCAATTAACAGCTTAGCTACTAGCCCAGGCCTGTCAGTAACACTGTTTGAAGGTTAAATCATCTGTAGGCTTTTTTAACTAAGCTGCAGATGAAGCTATAGTGCATGACCAAACTTCGAACTTAAGCGAGCCCTGTGTGCCTGGCCAGTTTGTGTGTGATTGTGTGTGGGAGGGCTTATGGATTCATACACTCAGGTGGAAGTAGTTGTGATGACAGCTTAACAGGCGAGTGGGGTCGGCCCCAAGAGTTAAGCTTATTGGCTAATTAACAAGGCTCTGGCACTATGTTTGCCTTCCTCTAAGGGATTGGCTGCTTGAGCTGTGATTGTGTGCAGGTATGGGATTTATCAGTGTGTGTGTGTGTGTGTGTGTGTGCGTGCGTGCGTGCATGCGTGTGTGTGTGTGTGTGTGTGTGTGTGTGTGGATTAGCATTTAGGACACTGGTGTATAAAACACTGTCACAACTTGCCATATTAGGAGCAACAGGGCAGCACTGTGTATGTAGAAAGGCTGTATTTGTTCCAAACATAAACTTCCTTTTTAATCTACTTTTGTATATGCCTGTGTTTGGTGGTCAGTGCTGCTCTCCTCGGCTCTGCCAACAGGCCGACTCCCCCTGGACAACTTGTGGTTGGTTTCATTCTCTTCCTCTGTAATTGATAGGGATCTCTTTACTAATGATCAGCCACAGCATGTGGGTCTTGACTACAAATACAGTCAGTGGGATATGCCTGGTAGCCCTCTTCTGCTCAGTTTGGCAGCAGGCCAGCCAGCATATGGTACAAGTGCATGCAATGTGGTTTGCCGGAACAGTTTTGAATGTCGTCCAAAAGAATCAGATTAAATAGAGATTTTATCAAGTCCTTCTTTTTCACTAGAATTTCAGTTAAATGCTAAATTGTTCACCTGATAATTTCGCATCTGGCGAAGGTCGACATGATATAACTGTAGGCTAATGAAAAAACAAGATACTGCCTGTGTCAACGCCAAGACAGATCATGTTTGATGCCATTGGAGTGTGTTTGACACAGCTCTTCAAAAAGGTTGACTGTGATCAAAACTGTTTGTCTCTATTGAACCGTCATACACACACATGGCTTTGATATACAGTACGCTGCAACTCTAATTAAGTTGTCCAAAAATGTTGTTTTCTCTGAAACAAGAAGGACAAACATCTGCCAAAATTGGTTAAAAACATTGAAGTTGTTAACAACATGATTTGATATTTGAGAATATTTTTTGTCTTTTTTGGAAATACAGTAAATAAGGATCACTATTTTCTATCATTATTTAAAAAATAAATCTGTGAATTTATCTGTTTTTTTTATATTAAAACAAAAATATAATAATGAAAATAATGCAAAAAAAAATAGAAATACCATTAGCAGCACAAATAATATATCATCATATAAATTCATCTAAAGGACGCTGGTGCATAATCAGAACATTTTTTGCATTTTCATGTTCTAATAGTGGATTCATATCCTAAACTGTAAAGCCAGCTTTACTGTAAACTATGGTGAACATTGTCATCTGGATGAAGGAAACACTGAAAATCAGTTCTAAATGGTCTTCTCTTTAATCATCTGGGTATTTTTCACATGTAAAAACCAAAAAAGTACACTAAAAGTGTAAGTGAAAGTGTACTGATCTCATTTTAAGTCTGAAATCAGGTCAGATGTAAAAGTTGCATTGCCACAGATGATATAAAGAACTGATGCTTATTCTCCCTTTCCCATCTCATCCTGCCTACATTTTCTGATTATGGAGGTGTCGAACAATATCGGGTTAGGGGGGCGGTTTCGACCATGTTGGATCTACTTTCCTTTTTTCCCTCTTGATCAGCTGTGGAGCGGTTGTCGACTCACCATTGGCCCCCCATGCTGATATTTGGCTCCCTGACCCCCCCATCTCTCCTCTCTGACCTAAACCACAGGGTCCACCCACATCAGCTCCCCCGAGGGCCCGGCCCAAAACAACGATTCCATTGTCTCTGAACCACACATTGCGCTGTGTGTATGTCTGTGTCGGTGTGTGCTAAGTAGGATAGGGTTTCATATATCATGCCTAAAGTGGAACCAGAAGCTCGGGTCTTGAACTGGTGTTTTGGAAGCGTGTGTTTGACAAAGAAGCAATTTTGCACCCTGGACCTGAGTGTACTCAAGTTCCAGTTGTTTTGTTTTATTTAAAAGTAGAGATGTTCAAATTTGTATAATCTAAAACTACGCCCATATCTTGATAGCTGAAGAACCATTGAAGCGTGTCCAAGTTTATTGATTTCGTTTTTTTTTTCTCAGCATCACAAATTTCAACATGCTACTAAGATTTGTTCCATTCAAACTGATTACAAGGATTTCTGAAAATAGATTCTCTTTGTATTCAAAGACCCATAAAAAAGCTAATTTCTATTCATAAACAGACCATTAACTTTAAACAACTTGAAACTTGAAAAAATGAGAGAGGACAAATTAAATACTGCCATTGACCAGTGAATAGATGTTTTTTTTGTTTTTTTTACATTTTTTATCAAAATTCCAAAGTAACCTCGTTGCTACTGTTGCGGTGCATCATACGCATACGCTTGTACCGGTTTTAAAGCTCATTAGTCACTCTTGCTTGATTGTTCTCCACCTCTTACACAAAGAGCTGACATAAAGAAGTTAAAAAATATCTGAGAAATGTTGGGGCTTTTATTCCTGCTTAAAATGAGTGATAGTTAAGAAATGAAATCAGCCAGTGATACGATGTATCGTCCGTCCAAGTGATGCCAAATCAGCCGAAATCAGGCTTTTTTAAAGTCAAAGATTTTTAATTCCTGCAGCTCCGTCAGTGCAGAGTGTAGTTGGTGTGACGTAATAACTAACGCACTTTCCTAACATTCAGACTGTGGACTACAGTAGTTGTTGATATCAGTGCTGTACAGTAATGCAGGACAGACCTGACTACACTGGCTGCACAGCCGGGATCAGCAGCTGGGCTCTTCTAGTTTTAAACTCACACCTTCAGTAGAAACACTATCCTTTGTCTAATTCATGGCTGCAGGGTTTCAACTGGGCGCCTTTAGCAGCGCCGCCACATTATATCACATAAAGTACTTTCACTTACACTGCTGGGAGGGAGTAGGCTACTTTGTGAGTATTTTTAGCTGTGGTGGCCCAAGTGGGAATCAAAGCCCCACCCAGGCAAAGTTGGGGCCTGACTTAATTCTCTAAGCTGCAGGTGAAGTAAAATATAGTAATTCAGTTTTTGTAAAGGTCAAAGGTCAGCGCAAGGGTTTAGGTTGTGTACCATGTAAATTTATACCCATAACCGCTATTAGATGATCTTCAGGCTGCTTCTGAATTGTGTTTCTTTCTGTCAGAAAAGGAGACCAAAATGCTGAAATCATTTTCTCAATTGCTTTTTATAACAAATTCTTAAGTTGAAGGAATATTTTATCGTGACAAAACTATAAATGAGTTGTTGCTGTAAAACGCATTATAAATTCACATGTATTAAAGCACTGCTTTACCTTTGCTCAATTCTCTAAGCTTCAGCTTCAAGTCCATCTCTGGTCACTCAACAAATAAAAACAAAGTACTGCTATTTTGTGGATTTCATATCAACTGAAATGATACCCATACATGCTTTCAGATGATCTACAGGCTGCTTTTGCATCACAGTTTTCGTCAGGACAGGAGGCAAAAATGCAACCGTAGTTGCATTAACTCACTCCAACGTGCTCTTGGAAAAATATGGATTTTGATCATCCATTAATTTCTAAAGTCATTTTTGAACAGTTTCCAGCTTCTCCTATTTGAATAATTATCTCAGTCTTCCATGACAGTGAACTGAATATCTTTGAGTTTTTGGTTTCGCAAAATTATAATGGCCATTTTTCACCAACCTGTCGAACCGATTTAAAATTTGGCAGAGTAATTGATAATAAAAAATCTTTGTTACAGCCCACTTTTATCACTTTTTACTACATAGTCTTAATTTACAAATTTTGCTGCATCTATTTTAAAAAAAACTTTATTTTTAAATTGAAGAATTAAAGTTTATCCTATTGGTGCACTCATCATAAATCAACCTGGATTAGAGCATCAGTTTACCATCAAAGTTGTGGTTGCAGTGCACGCAAAGCTAACATATGGCTCCTACAGGTGGCCTGCTCTGTTGGAGTAGGTTGGGAATATCACTAAGCAGCAAAAGAAGAAAAATGTGTGTGTGTGTGTGTGTGTGTGTGTGTGTGTGTGTGTGTAATTGTGTGAAGGGGATGATGTATGAAAAGAGGGTTACACAGGGCTACTCTCCCTCAAAAACCCACCTCCCCCCCAGCCAGGAGGATCAGGCTGCTTTCTCAGGCCATGTTCTGTGACAAGAGAGTCTGGGTGTCATCTGACGGATGAAAATAGTGTGTTTGAAATGTACACCGTGCTAACACGGAGCCAGGCTAACCACTCTGCAGTTTAATGATTTTACAATACTGAGCGAGCAGTGATAGGCCATTGAAAGTGTGTGTGTGTATGTGTGTGTGTGTCTGTGTGTGTGTGTGTGTGTGTGTGTGTGTGTGTGTGTCTGTGTGTGTGTGTGTGTGTGTGTGTGTGTGTGTGTGTGTGTGTGTGTGTGTGTGTGTGTTTGTGTGTGTTATAAAGTCTCTGTGCAATTAAATGTCTCAGCAGTGTGCTGCCATTCTTTAATCAGCGTGTGTGGTGTGCATGTATGTTCAAGTGCTTCAGAGTGCACCAGTGTTCTCATATCAGTGTGTGTTTGTGTGTGTGTGTGTGTGTGTGTGTGCATGCATGCATGCGTTTGTGTATCTTTTTCCTCTTCTTGGCTGGCCTGTCTCCTCATGTTTGGACATATGTTGAGTTTTATTTCACTGAGACATCAATCCTGCTGGCCAGCTGTTAAGACAGCTGCTCTCTCTGTGCCTCTCTTGCTGTATTCATTCTGTCAGCCGCTCTTGCTCTATCTCTCTCAGTATCTTTCTTCCTATCTGTCTGTTTCTGTCGATCTGCCTCTCTTCCTCTTTTTCTTTATTCTGATATCGCTGTCTTCCTTCCTGTCTTTGTTTCTGTTGGTTTCTGTCTTATTATACTATACTTACTTACTATCTTTTCGGTCACTCTCTATCCTGTTCTTTCTTTCTTTCCTCTCTCTCTGATGCTGTGGGGTCTGCAGCTGAAGTCACACTACTGACATAAATTTGGAAGTGCAAAGTGTAGCTGTCAGTTTCCATTTACACACGTTCAGTAGCGACGTTAAGGCACAAAATGTTTTTTTCAGCTGTGGGTGTGTTACACAAACATCAGGCACCCACTAAAACATAGGTCTTTGTTATTTTTAACATTAACTAATTTTTCAGATTAATGTTTTTTTCTCTTTACCTTGGCGTTTTGACTGCAGATTTACAGTAAGAGTTCCTGAGCTTTGGCAACTGTACATTTTGTGTGTGTGTGTGTGTGTGTGTGTGTGTGTGTGTGTGTGTGCGCGTGTGTGAGTGTGTGTGTGTGAGAGCAAGTAAAAGAGATGCTATGTTTCCATCTAAATGTCAAGTGAATTTAAAGGGAACTTTTGAAGTGTCATCAATATAAAATGTGAATTAAATATACTTCTGTAAAGCAAACAAACTGACTTCTCAAATGTAGACCCACTGCATGTCAGAAAACAAATGGAAAGTTTCTCTCAAGAATTGTTACTGTTCTGTTGCATATTTAAATTATGGTCAAATTTCACACTTTCCCCTGAAGTCAAACACAGAAAAATATATCTAGCTAATGACCATACCAACCACTATGAGACTTGAAGAAAAGAAACAACATGTCTGATATTCCACAGAGGGTGTAATGACATTTTCCTGACATGTCTAGACATTTTTCAGATGCTGTTCAATGAGATTCAATAAGTAAACATTAAATGACAGACAGCTGGAGAACTTCCGAGGCTTGGATGGACATTCAACTTGCTGTTGAATCGTCAGTTCAAAAAATTGGGCAGCTGCATAGACATATCGAATTCTATGATAACAAGTCAAAGATACAAGCATGTTTACAAAAATGTAAGGAATAGTTCGACATTTTGGGGAATACACTTTCTGGGCTCAATGTCTTTCTGGAGTCTTGTCATCACTGTGAGGTTGCCGCCAGGAAAACTCCAGGAAGTCACTGGCTAAGAAATAGTTCTAGCATCTAAGTTCCTGTAAAAGCACAAATTGTAGTTTACATTATGGTTTATATGTGGATTAAACCACCACAATATAATGTGTTAATTAGTGAGCTTTAGAGGTGCTAGTAGGCAGATGTCTTTTTTACTTTAGCAAGAGTTAAGCTAGCTGTTTCTCCTTGCTTCCAGCCTTTATGCTAAGCTAATCGCCTGCTGGCTCTATAGCTTAATTTTTAACGTGAAGATATGACAGTGGTATTAATCTTCACATTTAACTCTTGGCAACCAAATAAACACATTTCCTAAACTATTTATTTAACTCCCAACTCCCATTTCATCTAAAAAAGTTAGTTAAAAAAGCATTCAGTCAGCTAGCTTAAAATCTGTTTGGTGCATTGCTAACAGCTAGTGGAAGCCAGAGGTTACACTTGCAGTTACTTGAGAAAACATTCAGCAATCTAAAACAAGTTCACTTTCAGAGTCGGAGTCAATTGCGGATGAATTTGGCAGTTATGGTGACAAATGATGAAGTGTTTTGAACTTGCTACAACTCTGACTTGCACGCTCAAGTTTCTTGTATTATTTAGAGCCATCAGCGATACCAAACTGGAGGAAAATATCATGATTTCTCAAAAATGAAGTTAAGATAAGTAAAAGTTGTGGCCATAACGTAAATCTCGTTACCTATACTACTTATACTAATACCACCACTGTTTAGACGGTTTCTAAGTTGAGTTTATTCAAAACAAACATGAGAATATACTCCCTCTGTGCTCTATTAAGGACATTACACAAGTTCATTCCATGAAAAAACTTTTTAATACATGGAAACAGAGAGTAAAAGACAGAAGGAGGGAAAAAGAGGGAGACTCAGTCCGAGTGGAAGCCTGTGGCACACTGTGTTGTTCTTGGCAGTGGCTGTTTGGGAGTGTTGATGCTTGCCTGGCACACAAACACACACACACACACACACACACACACACACACACACACACACACACACACACACACACACACACACACACACACACACACACACAAACAGTGGGTTGCCTGTGGCTCGTGTAAAACACCCAAAACACTGTCTCTTGGCAGGTTGGCGTGGGGACAGGTGATAAAACTGTGTTTACCTGAAACACTCGCCAGCAAACTGGCTGCCTCGGCGTTGATTTACTACGACTCTCTCTCTCTCTCTCTCTCTCTCTCTCTCTCTCTCTCTCTCTCTCTCTCTCTCTCTCTCTCTCTCTCTCTCTCTCTCTCTTTATTCTCTCTCTCTCTCTTTATCCACTTCTTATCTCCTTCACCTTCCTTCTGTCTCTCCTTTACTTAATTGTATTGCTCACTCGTCCCTTCTCTCTGTCTCTCCTCCCTGTCTTTCCCTGCTGGTGTGTTTACAACTCTGATCAGTCAGGGCCAAGGGTTAGATAAAGTATCAAGCCCAATACAACAGTTTAAAATAATAGAAATAAAACACTTTTATCATCGGTATCCAATATCATTTACAGCATATAGGGTTTGGCAAGGGCTTTCTCATTTTGTCCTTACTAATTCTAAAGTAGCTCTCCTCTTTCCTCTTCATTTTCTTACTTCCCTGCCATTTCTAATGTCTCTCTATCATCCTTCCATTCAAGCTCATACAACTCTCTCTACTTACAGGAGATAAATCTTCTGCATCTTGCTCGTGAACTCACCTTCAACTCAAGTCGTCTGTCCTACTTCCCTCTTCTCCTATGTCTCTCCCAGTTTTTTCTTTTCATCTACCCTTCCTTCTCTCCTCACCCCATTCATCCTCCCTCTCCCTCCTCTTCCTTAAACCATCCATCTTCTGCATTTCTCCTCCACTTGATAAAGGAGTTGGTGTTCGGACAGCAAGGAATTTTTATCCACCCTCCAATCTAAACAGCACTTGATCCCTGACTCGGTCGCGGGGACAGATAGAAAGCCATCTAGGGTAAAACATCTCCCTCTTATCCTCTTTTATTCCTCTCTTCTTGTTCTCTTTCTCTTTTCCTCCCCACTTACACCTCATCCCTCCCATCCCCCTACTCTCTATGTCTCTGTGTCTGATCTGTTTATCGGTACGGGGGGTATAAATTGTGCATCAGAGTACACATGCAGTTGACTTATGCAGATGTATCTTGGAGTTACAGGTTGTATCTTCCTCTCTAAGTGCTCCCATAAATTGTGCTCCCTAATTTTGTTTTATAAGAGGCCTGCTAAACGAGAGCACATCGGCGCCTTTAGGTCTTGGGATGAGAAAAAAAAAAGCTTCTCATCCTGACCCCATGCTCCAGCTTCCCTCTTTACTGGCTGTAAATATCACCCATTGAACCAAATGTACACAAATACAAATCCAGTGGAGCCACTTGGCCAATAAATCTATGAAAAATTGGGTGGATTCCATTGTCCTGAGGGTGGGGACATTGTAATTACCTTATTCTGCTGCTATGTGGACCATCTGTCTGGAAATACCCACTGTTGTTTTCCCAAATATGGGAAATCACCATTATTACTGTAGTTTTTAAGTTGTTTCTTTGTCTTGTAGCTGCCTGACACTCTCCCTCCCTCGCTGACATTGCACACACCCCCCCCCCCCCCCCCCCCCCGTTTACATTGATCCCATGTGATCTGGACTGCATTAGCTTATTTACAACAATCATAATCCGACTGTAAACATGCAAGGCTTTAATGGACTCAACAAGGAAGTTATGCTCGGCCTGCGGACGGCATCTCTTGACCACACAATGGGTCCATACGCATAAACATTAAGCCATTCACAATAGACCATGTGCCCTTATGAATGCCTATAGCGCCTTTTGTCAGGATAAAGGCACCACAAATAAGCTATTGTCTGACTTAACCATTCTAAATCAGGCAAGCCCTTAGGCGCATGTTTTCCACACAGCGCCCAAGAATGTGTCCTTTTTGTGTGTGTGTGTGTGTGTGTGTGTGTGGGGGGGGGGGGGGTTCTTTTTGACTTCCTTGGTGACTGAGGCTTCGGCATGAGGCCCTGCGTGACCGTGACACCATCTGTGGCGCATCCGCTGGCACGAAAACCAGAGTATACACACAAATCGTGGGCTGTTTAAGGAGTGTGTGGACATGTACAGTATGTACAAGGAAGCAGTTTCACATGCAGACACACTCACACAGGTATTGTGTGGTGGAAAAAGTATTATTACTCATTACCCAGCGGAATCCTGTCATTGTTATCTTTTTATGTGACTGTTATTACTGACATACTGTGAACATTTAAACAAAATTTGAATGTTGTAGCTGGTTGAGATGGAAATGATTGTGACCACTTTATAAACAGATGGGTATTTTAATGATAATATGGTTGCTGTCGGGTGAAAATGTTATACGTCCAAAAGCGTTTTTCAGGAAATGAAAAATAAAGGCTAATTTGACAACATTTTATCGAGCTATTTACTTCAGACGAAGTCAGACAAAATCGTCTCATCGCTGTTTAAATATCTCTAAAATCCAGACAGAGGGTGACCAATAGTATTGATTTATGAAAAAAAAATAAAAATGACAAAACATGGAGATACAAGGTTTCAGCCCGACAGCAATGACATCATAATGCATAATATATTGTAAACTATTATGTTTAAAAAAAAAAATGTAATATCTTAATTTACATGAACAGTAACATGAAATGGAAATAATTCAGTTAAGTACCAACACTGTACTAAGTAAAGTAAATATACTTAGTTACATTCCCCTACTGATACCTGACAGCATCCATCCTTCACTTTGTACATTTCTGCCTTTCTTTCTTGGGAAAGTCACACCAAAACACTCATGCTTGCACATGTGCAGAGATCTTTCTCTCGGTTTCTCTCTCTCTCTCTCTCTCTCTCTCTCTCTCTCTCTCTCTCTCTCTCTCTCTCTCTCTCTCTCTCTCTCTCTCTCTCTCTGCTATCCGCCTGATGAAGAATTAAAAAGTTCTCATTGTTTAAGTAAAGTTCACAGCAGGACACCAATTGAACAAGTGAGACCTTATTAATCTTATGGGACCACGTGTCTCTGATGTCGATTATCCTGAGGCTATGAGACACATTGTGAGAGAGAGGACAGCCACAAATAAGACCAGAACAATGCAGACATTCTCAACTGCTCAACTGGATGGCAGCTGCATTTTTTATTTTTTATTATTTGAAATGATTCCTTGTCCTCCTCCTTTCTTTTTCTTTTTTTGAAATTTAACAATTCATAGAGATGGGTACTTTTCTCTCTGTCTCTTCTTTTTGCTTCTTTTCTTTTCTTGGTATGTCCAAATCAGAATCAGAAAAGGTTTTATTGCCAAGTAACCCTTACAAGGAATTTGCCTTGGTAGATGGTGCATACAAAGACAAAACATATTAAAAGGAAACAAACATCACAGTTTATGTTTGTGGGCAACCCTCAGGCTTCTTTAGTGAACTTACCAAACGGTTTGATCTAATCGGGTGGTACATGCATTGTTTTTGAAAATACAACCCAGAACTTTTGTGCCTTTTTTGTCTTTTTGGCCGTCTTTCGCTATGAAATTCTTATTGAGTCTGTGTGTGGTAAGCTGTTTAACAAACATCAAAAGTGAAGGTGATTATTTTCTGTCTTTTTGTAGAACCGACTTGCATGGAGAGGCTTCTCGCCAAAGACTGGAAGGAGCATGTTGACCGCCTGAACGCCAACGAACTGCTGGGGGAAGTCAGAGGTAAGAGCGTCCACACCGAGGCCTGCATCCACATGTACAACCACAACTGAATCTTTATTCACTTTCACAACCGCAAACAGTGAGATGCCAATGTTTACTGGATGCAGACAAACTCTCTTTGTGCTTGGCTGTGGCCTTCTGCAACAGGTGGCTCAACAATACATGCTATTACGTGGGCTGTTCGAGAGAAGAGGCTGTGTAAGAAAAAGAAAGAGCAAGAAAGAAAAAAATTCATTACAATAAGTCGTACATTTCTGAAACCTACAGATCCTACGCGATCTGAGGAATGTTCTTATAAAACAAGCAAATGGTATGTGCACAAGAAAAGGACACCATTTTGCAAAAAAAGAAATTGAAGGGTAAGAAACTGTCAAACATGCTATAATTCTCTCCTCCATGTGTATACTTTAAGCGTGTTTCTGCATATGAGAGCAAAAGAGTAAGTGGTCAGCAGGCCTACCTGTCGAGCAGTGAAGGCCAGTTTAGACAGTACATGTTATAATTGTAACTTTGATTAAAGGGTGCGTATGAAAGGAGAGGTGGCACGTTCATGAAGCTATAAATCGCACCAAGGCAAATGTATTCTCGACCTGGTATTCAAAAGTGAAAATAGCAGCACTGTGGGGGTGTCCTATGTTAAAAAAAACATTCAGCGTCTGCAGCAGGAGGGAAAGCAAAGGAGGCATTTTTAACGATTTGACCACAAATGATCATATTTCCTGTCTTATGCTCTTCATTTATGATTGTATATTTTGAATAAGAATTGGATCAAAATGTCCCGTGATGCTCACTAGCTAGTAAGGGATAGAAATGTCCGTTTGATATCCCTCTAACCTTACTGTTTGGGCTGAAATGTCACGTCCATGTTTTTGCAACCAGATTTATAAGTCAGCCAAGTACAGAGAATGAGAATTGCTTAAATTCTGAAGTGTTACAACATTGTCTTCAAAGATTTACACCCACCAATTGAATAAAAGAGAAAGAATAGATGCTGGTATAAAACGGGTAACTTTGGAGAACTGATACATTTACATTTCTGTGTAAATGAATTTCCGTGCCCCGAACTACAGCCAATTGTGTTTGTGTGCCGTAAGAGTAGTCGCTAACGGCTCCGCGGTCGAGCTCCTCTCAGTGAGAGAAACCGTTTGGGATCGACGGCTGTTGAAATGGCAAGCATTTCCTCTGTGGAGAGTGGAAAAAAGGGACGACAGAGAGCCTTCTACAGCAGAACAGCACCTTCATTGACTTTCACAACAGGATAGAGATCTGACTCTCTCTCTCTCTCTCTCTCTGTCTCTCTCTCTCTCCCTCCTTCTCGCTCTCTCTGTCTCTCTTCATATTTACACCATCCATCTGCACACACACACACACACACACACACACACACACACACACACACACACACACACACACACACACACACACACACACACACACAACAATTTATACATAGAAACTACATGTATATAATCATACTTAAACACTTTTCACATCACTTGTTACCTGATCACTCATCTAGAGACAGCCTGCATTAGGGTGCCAGATAGATACAGAAAAAAAGTTTTATAAGAGGCTGTTAAACTATTAAGTTGAAAATCCACTTCATAAGGCATTTTGTTTGAAAGTCACTCATATAATTTCCACTTGACTGTCTTTTCTTTACTGAGAAGTGGGATACCTGATCAATATTAAGGTCAAGTGCTAGCTCACTCTTCCCACCAAACTTTACATTCTTTTTCTGTTATATTTCTATGTATTTTAAATAAAGACATGGACTTTAAGATAAAAAAGCCCTCTTTTTGGGTTATACTGTGAACTGAAAATGAGAAACAAATTGAAGAAGCTGTTCATGGCCATCCAGTATTTGACTTTTTTGTTTGTTTTGTGGTTCATTTGTGGAGCATTATCTCACTTTTCATAGCTCACATTTTGAATCTTTCATTTCCCCCACTAACAGACATCCTGTTATTTGTTCCCTCTCTGAAAACGTTCTCCTTTTTCAAATCAGGGTTCACTCAGATCATCACCATAGTAGAACTTAGCTAGAAGAAGAAAACACTCAGCATACTTTATCAGGTCTTCTCCCGAGTCTGATAAAATCCAAAGGGAAAAGGCAACAAAGACAAACTGCTTTAAAGGTGCCAGAATGTTATTACGGGCCCTTTCTGCCCTCAGGTAGGCCCCTCAGGCAGTACACTGCACAGGGAGTGGCAGACCAGAACTCCACCTGTGGTCTGTATGTCTAACTTTACAAGCAGTATATCTTAGTATCTTAACACACCAGTTTTATGGGTGAAGCATGCGTGGAGACAACCCTGTATCCTAGGAGTTAAGTTTAATTAGCAACAGCAAATATGTGTTGAGGGAAACAAAATGCCTGCTGGATTACATTTTCTATTGACATAATGAGAAAATGTTATTAATTCATGTAAAAATATAATACTATAATACTATTATTTGGGTCAATACGGTAATTAGGATACAAAAAAGGTAACTGTATTCCATTAAAGTTACAAAAAAAAGACAATCAGATAACTGCTACATTTAGTAAAAATGGGGATTATTAGCAAGATTTACAAACTTAAAATACATTTTACAAATAAAGAATGATATACTACCATGCGCACACATTAAAACACTTCACAAGTCTCTGTGAGTGAAACTATAGCTAACAGTTGTCAATTCACTGGCCTCTAGTGTGAAAAAAATGTTGCCATTATTTTTTGTATTTAAAGCAGGAAAGGGGAACAACAGTGCAAGTCATGCCCATACTTGGTATTGAAGTAATCCAAACGATACTTTAATATTGTGATACTTCGTGATTAGGTTACTGACTCAATTTTTCACAGATAATTAGTAATTGTAGTACAGAACATTGACACTTGATTAAGCTTAGGGAAAGATCATGGTCTGGTTTAATACAGAACATTCTCTAATCTAATCTAGTACAGAACAAGTATCTGCAGTCAATCAAAAAATGTTAACATTTACCTAAAACCATGATCTTTTCCTAATTTTTACCAAAATGCTTTTGTTGCCTAAACCTAAACACAGTGTCACAGTCCTGCACTTTGGATGTCCACCAATGGAACAGTGTGACACCATTAGCAGGACCGTATATAGTCTGTGTGCTTGAACGTACATCGTACATTGTTCCCGTTCACAAGACATACAAAACAGGGACCCACTAAACAGAGAGCTTTTAACTGACAATATTAATAGCTAACATTTAAGGATCATATTTGAATGGCTAGTAAGATGCAAGATACAATGTTATTATGGTAAATCATAGGGTCATGCATCTGTTATTCAATGCATGACATTCAATGTTGCTGATAGTTAAAAGTTCGAATGACATTACTTATTCTTTAACTTGTGTGTAAGAAAACTCTGGTATGATCTCAGAGGTCCAGTGGAGGCAACCAGAACCAAGACAGCAGCATGCTTGTCCTATACAGTACATAGAGTTGGAATGTGCAGTATATCAATTTCTTGTGTGTTAGTTGAAGACATTAATAAAATGCGTAAATATAGCACTAAACCAGTAAATATAAATAATAAAGGACACACACACACACACACACACACACACACACACACAGATGTCTCTGTTCGTCCAGCTGCGTTCTGACCAAAGAAACGCTCTGATTGAATTCAAGAGTCTGAGTCTTTTATTTCTGAATCCCTGTCTAGCTGACCTAAATACTCAAGCACAATTGTTGATCTGTGTCTCCTCACAACAACCTGAACGTATTTGTTCAGTCGCAGTTATTTTCAGCGTAAAGAAAACTGATGACCTTTCTTTTTTTAACTCGGAACGTTCAGTAGTGCTCACGAATGCAATTCAACATGCTTGTAATGTATAGCATATATAAGTTGTTGATTTTTTTTTAAAATCTTGACTTATGCAGGGAAGGTTTGTAAGTATTTAAACTACAATGTGCCTCACCGCACACATACACAACTGGGAATGTGCCCAGAATGACTTCACTCTTTACTGCAACCCACTGTGTGGTGAGCTGGAAAAGAAAACTAGTGCATCAGCTAGCGTTTTGCAAATATTGTCAAGAGAATGCATAATTAAAAGAGTACCAGCAACTCTAGGAAATCATGAAAGTTCATGGCTGCTTCCTATCTTATATGCATTTACATGTTCATGAAGACATTTAATTATTTTGGGTGGAGACATATAAGGGTAGGTTGCAGAAATATGGCAGTGATGAATCTACTGATACAAAAAAAAAGATTAACTAACTGAAGAGCTGTATTAAACTGTATTTTAAAAACCATTTCCATTAGCTAATATTAGCAAAACCTTCCAAATCAGCAAATACAAATGATGAAAACTTCCACACACTTATCTCCACTTCAAACTTTGTTACCAAAAACTTAGATAACATATTATGTGTTTACAATAGAGATAAGTGTGCAGATGTTTTGATTCATTTTCCAGCAGCTATTACTGTCACACCCCTTGATGAAAGTTTTCCACTGCAGCCAAGTATGCAACTTTTTAACACATTTGGGCATTATTGAATGTCTTGCTTTTTTTTTTTTTTCATTTTCATATATATATATATATATATATATATTTTTTTTTTTACATACAAAGTAAACAAGCAACAGATGGATAGAAAGTATCTGATTATACTGTCAGATGCAGAAGCTGGCACATCTGGCAGAAATAATCACACTGACATTCAAGAGTCACTTAAATCAGGCATCTTACCCATTGCAACTTTTTATTTTCATACATATGCTACTGACTTTATGGAGAAGTAAGCTGTTTACAGTAAATATGAATGTGTGCAGATTAGATGTGATATCTTTGTACCCAGCTGCCCCGGGTAGATCACGACACTCACTTGTTTTGACAAAATGTAGTGACCGTGTTTGTCTTGGGGCCTGTGGGCTGATGGGAAGTCAAGTGTCAGAGTGTTTGTTGTGTGGTGACACTGAGGTGAAGGTTTAGTCATCCAGAGGAATGCTGGGAGTTTGCCGCACAGATAAAACATGGTTTGATGGTTTGGCAGAAGCCCAAAGAGTCCGGGGCCATTATGAGGTGTGATAATGCGGAATGTGTGATGGTTTGTATGTGTGTTTGAATGTTTGTATCATGGCATGTGTGTAGGGGGAAGGGGCTCATACAAGATTTTGTAATATATTGTGTGACTCCATGTAGTTTACTTGTAATTATAATAAAATTATATATAGTTATAATATATAATAATATAATTGTAACTGTGAAATGACTCACACATTAACATACTGTATGCAAACAGGCATACACACTGACACACTTAAAAATTGAATAAAAAGATAAATAAGGTAATGCAATAAACAATATTGTTGCTGTCCAATAAAGGGACTTTGACTCTCCTCTCTAGGTTTTTGGACCAATAACATGGATCTCCAAATTGGGTCAGTTTTAATTTTTCAGATCAACTTAAAGGAGAAATCCGGCGCAAAATGAACCTAGGGGTTAATAACACATGTTTACCGAGTCGACCGTTCTCTGGGATTTGTTTTCATGCTAATCGAATGTGATCAGTTCTATCGCAAACCGCTAATTAGCTTATAACGCTAGTCGTTGGGGCATGGGTGAAGTAAAAAAGAAATCGCTATTTCTATACCACTAACAAGGCTCAAAATAGCACCACACTTCCACAGTAGCAGAATGAGGGTCCCTACATGTAAACCGAAGCATTGAGAACTTTGTAAGTGTACAGACAGTTTATTAAAAAGATAGTTTATAAAGACAGTACCGTTCACTATACAGGCAGGCGCCATCTTGGGAAAACAGTCACGACCAGTCAAACGACGAACGCTGTGCTTGAGCTATGTTACTGGTTACTGGTTACTTGTTACACAGCGTTCGTCGTTCGACTGATCGTGACTGTTTTCCCAAGATGGCGCCTGCCTGTATAGTGAATGGTACAGTCTTTATAAACTATCTTTTTAATAAACTGTCAAACTGTCAAATTCTACTACATCTTAAGCCAAATAAGTCATGTATTGTGACAAAACTTTTTCTCAAAATTATGAAAAGCAGGCATTTTGGAGATACATGATTTTCATTTGCAGAAGCACAGGTAAAACTAAAGAGAAATAAAAAAGAAAATGCTATAAGTTAAAATGAATGCAACAAAATACAAATGTGGAGTTTATAAAAACTACACAACGTCCAATTTTATACATGCATGGGTTGGTGGGAGGGTTAGGACAAATCTGGAATACTGACATTGACATTTATTTGCATTTCCTAGTACATACTCTACTGTAGCAATGCTCTTTTATTACTTTGTGATATTACTAAAATGTGTTACAATATAACAAAAAGCTGGATTGGAGTGCCATGAATCCAAACATTGTTTAACCAGTAACAACTAACAAACACCTCATGCGGTAGTAACAGCTTTGGCATCACGCTTCAGTTTTGGTTCCTAGACAGATCATCTGAACAGAGTGCGAAAACACTTTATGGCTTTGTGTTTTGGCTAGTGCCCTCAGCAGGTGTCGGGAATAATCCTGATGGATGGAATACGGAAAAGGTCTGAGATGATTATTGGTGCCAGAAGCATTGAAGGAACGCAAGACGTCGTACTTGGAATGCACAACCCGTAATCCACAAGGATGAATCATGGAGCTGTAACATGCAGTTGTTGCGATTACACAATATAGGATTTACTTCACTGCAAGGAATGTAGGGGAATAGAAATAAATCTGTGTGTATTTGTAGTTTGTTTGTGTGTGTGTGTGTGTGTGTGTGTGTGTGTGTGTGTGTGTGTGTGTGTGTTCGTGTGTGTGTTAAGACATGACAGCGTTATAAAGTTTCCATCAGTGTTGCAAGACTAAATTGGTCAAAGAAACTTAGGGAGGGGTGAAGAAGGCAGGATTAGAGTGGCAATAAGGGCAGAGAGGATGAGAGAAAAGGTGATGAAGGGAGGAGAAGGGGGGAGATGGCAGAGAGATGATTGAGAGAGCTGGTGAGAAAAAGGGGGGGGGGGGGGGAGAAAAAGACAGATGAGCAGGTAAAGAGAGCAGAGGAGATGGGTCGTATGGGGGAGGTGATGAGAACAGGAAGAGAAGAAGAGAGAAAAAAGAGAGAAAACTAGAGAGGAAAATAATATAAAGAAACCAAAGAAAAGGAGAGAAGAGAGGTGACGAGAAGCAAGTGATGAGAGGATAGGAGGAATCATGAGAGGAGAGGAGAGAAAAGAAGAGGAAAGGAGTAACCAAAAGAGAGGAGACAAGACAAGAAGAGAAAGCAGAGGAGAGGAGAGTCAAAGTCCCTTTATTGGACCAAAAAAACAAGACAAAGAAAAAAAACTAAACTAAATAAAAAAAAGTAAAAAAAAAAAAATGAAGAGGGAGATGGAGAGTGAGAGGGAGAGGAGTGAATCTGGACTTGGAAGTAAAGTTACTGATGGGGAGGTCTTTAGGGGAAAACCAAATGAAGAAAGAATAAAAGCATTTTAAAAGAGAGACAAGAAGAGGAGAATGTTTCCTTTGATACAGGGTGCTGAGGGGTAATTTATGTGTGTGTGTGTGTGGGGGGGGGGGGGGGGGGGGGGCAGTCTGGGGTACAATAGGGGCCTGACAACACTACAATAGAGACTCTGTTAGTATGCAGGTAGTGTTGGGGCCACCCCTGCAGTCTCCCTACATGGCCCCAGGGCAAGACCTTACACACACACACGCACACACACACACACACACACACACACACACACACACACACAAACACACACACACACACACACACACACACACACACACACACACACACAAACAAGATGAACCGGCATGTGTGTTTGAACCTATTCATACAATAAAGAAAACACATACTGTCACAGAAAAGGAAGAACTTGTCGTCATGTTGGTCATGAGTGATATGCATTCACTAAACAAGAATAATCACGCAAACACATATAACAACAGTAGCTCTAGGGTCAGGTAGTGTTGTGCTTCCTATAGTGTAGTTGAACTAAATTCCCCAGAGTGCTTAAGGGATGTTGCTGGAGAAATGTTTTAACCTTCCTTTACTCAACATGAATTCAATGTAAAATGAGTTTTGAGAGTGTGCAGACATTTGTGGCTGAAATGTACCCCTCCACGTGCTGGTGCTGCAAAAACAACATGGCCTTGGGTCTAGCCCCTGATTGGCCAGTTATATGGTTGAAATGCAACACAGACAAAAATAATTTGACATGGTTTTATTTTCCAGTCACAAGCAGAAAGGCTTTTAAAGAGTTAGTAAGCTTTTAGACGTTGTGCTGATTGCCATCAGTTGTTCATGCTACACAATCATTGGCTTATTCACCAGCTGCTTGGCTAGCAGCAGACTAGTCACATCCAATCAGAATAACGCAGGTACACAGTGTGGCCACTATATAACTGCTGTTACCCTGCTGATATGCTCACGCCACATTGTTTTCTGCTGCAGCATCATCCACCTTTTATGCATTTTTTGGTATTGTTAAATCTGTCACTTAGCTATAAATGATAAATTCACTAACATCTCTGACAGATGAACTTTTCTTTCTTATTTCAATTAGTAAGCAGTAGTTACAAATGTCTGTACGTAAAGAAAGAGATGTGCTAGTCCTCCCAACTTGCAGAGACCCCATGCTTGACGCATGGGTTCATTGGTGGGAAGCCGGTGAGGGGTCATCTTCTTGTCGCTGTATTAGCAACTCTGTTGGGAGATAGTGTGAACCTCCAGGTGTTAGTTCATCCCAGTGAAGCTTTTTGCAGACGAAACCCTCCCAAAGCTAACAGTAGAGTTAGCAGTTACAAGAACTTTAGTGCGGAAGGAATTGAGCAGGTAAAAATTGGTAGAAAACAGGGGAGAAGTTTTTTAAAAAGAGTTAAGACATAGGTAGTATGGAGGGAGTTTCAAATTTGACATAGAAAATAACTGCACAGTATGCAGTTACAGTATGAATACTTTGCATTGACAGTGATAGTGAAATGATGTGAGACGATCCTGATGAAAAAGTATATTGACTAAAACCTCCCAAGAATGTCTACATCATAAACCTGACAAAAGCCTGTGACAGCTACTTATTTTCAACAGTTTACTCAAAGTGATTTTATTGTTCTTATGTGCAGACACTAAGTGATAAAAAACTGATAGCATGTAGAGACAAGACGGAAGATAATAAGTAGGAAGATGTAAGCCAGATGAGTTATTGGAATTTGGGGATGGGTTTTTTTCTATCTAGTTATTGTTGGCCAAACACATTTGATTTGTTTGTTTTTAGGTTTTTGGAGCCAGTGGTGAAGTTGTTTTGGTTTGGTTACTTAAAGCCAAAAAAGAAAACTTGTTTCAGTCATGGCTCACTTCAGGAAGTAGCATGTTGAACACACAAAGATTTTATGGCCTTTAATTGAGAGGATAACTTGAAGAAGGGGCGATTCCAGGATAGGATCAGACCTTTAGGGGGGATCAGCCCCTAATGAGAATGTGACACGCATACAATGCCTTGCAAAAGTGTTAACCCCCCCGTTAAATCAGTAAATTCATTAGCCGATAATCTCTGAGCTAGCTACTGAACAAGAATGTTTTTTTACACTATTAACACTATGATGGAACTAAACCTGACACTTTATAAGTCACAGTGTTAACGACCAATTTGGCACAACGTTCTAACATTCAGCAATTTTAGTGGCTTATGTTTCAACTTGGGTTCTAATCTGCGCCATGAAATTACCAACTTCTTCTCTGGGGACTACCAAAGTTAAACTTTCCACCACACTCCTGCTCTCCCTCTGACATATTAGATAGAGACTCAGCCAAAGGCGGGAGTCTGGCACAACCACCTCCAATTGGTTAAAACTACGTTACTGTTGACCCTTTTTCTTGAAGGGTTACTACTGCTGTACACAGGGAACATACTACTGCTACTGCTGTACACAGGGAACATACTACTACTACTGCTGTACACAGGGAACATACTACTACTACTGCTGTACACAGGGAACATACTACCACTACTGGGTTACAGATGCATAGCAGGATATTAAACCTGTTTCAAGCCCTTTGAACCTGCGGGTCGGATTCGAACCTGGGCCACTGCCAAGGCTTCAGCCTGCATGCGGCGCACACTCTACTGGGGGAGCTAGAGGTCGGGGGGTCACATCCCCCGCCCCCAGTGGAAATTATGGCAGGTTGTTATGGTGACAACACACATGAGGGCATGTGTGTCACACTCACTAGCTTGAGAACTCCGTTTGGGCCTACCATGCACACTAAGCCGGCGATATCCTTTTGTCTCTTGTTGAAGCAATTCAATCCAGCAATTCTCAATTCCTCTTTAGCAGCAAGGTAATAGACATTGCACAAAAAGAAGCCTCTCCATGCTTTGTACTACTCAACTGCTCATTTTTTGCAAAACCTCAACTCAGTGAGTCTGTGACTTGCTGCAAGTCGGTGTATATGGAACATTATGCAGAAGTTAGCCTGCTATAAGTCATAGTTCTTTGCAATGGTAACGGTAAAAATGGCCACCGCTCTGACTGTCCTGCTATGTTGATACGTTCTACTCTCATTCTATTTCTATGGTTACAACCATTCTCTAGCCAATGAGCATCACAGGAAATTACACATCTATCTCTGGCTATAGACCATCATCTTCTACCACTAACTATGTACTGTATCATGTGTCTTTTCTTTTAAACAAACATCCAATGTGAGGAGACCTTTCCTGTTTTCGACACTAAATTATAACCCCTTTCTTAAACCTGTCCAGGTACACCGGAGTCGCTGGAGGAGAAGGAGCACCAACTTTCCACCATGATTGGTCAGCTGATCAGTCTGAGGGAGCAGCTCCTCTCGGCCCATGATGAGCAGAAAAAGATGGCCGCCTCACAGCTGGAGAAGCAGAGACAACAGATGGAGCTGGCCAGGCAGCAGCAGGAGCAGGTAGGGAGGGTCTGGATGTGTTGTGCGGAGCGTGGTGTGGTGTTACTGTAGTAGTTCATAATTCCCTCAGTCCTTTGAGGTATTATAACATTTTAGTCACTAACTTGATTGCTGAGATGTGGGGATGCAAGGCCAACAGGGTGAAGAATATGTGCACTCAGACGATCGGTTGAATAAACATCTGGCAAATTTATTTAGAAAAAATAATCCCTTAATTGCAATGCCTTCTTAGGACCTGGAAAGTGATGTTCCCTTTTTTGTAAATTGTTTAGGCCTATAAAGGTTAAAGAAAGGCTTGTTAAAGAAACATCATTTTGTGAACCAGCATTTACCTATTTTCTACACATTTTGTAACCCCATAGTTTTGTCACACTACCTCCATTTTAATTTAGATGGACGGTTCAAATATCATCATAACTGAAAGTAATGACAGCCAAAACTTTCACGATAAGTTGTCAAGTAAAAAAAAATAATAAAATAAAATAAAATATTCTTAGAATGTGTGTTTGTTATATTTTTGTGTGTGGCTTCAAACGCTGTCAAAAAAGTTACAGATGCTGATGCACGTCTTCAGGTGTCAGACATAGAAAAATGAATGTGTGACAGAGAAAGCGAGAGAGAGAGCCTAAGCAAAGAGGTGTTGGTGAGCTGCTCTTTGTTTTCGCTGTTTGCCGACACGTTACTGTAGTTCGACACACGACAGGCTCTGTTTGGACAAGTCCACATCTCCCATCACAACACATTCCACCTTTCACAGCTTTACAAAGGAGCGGGGAAGATGGAGAGAGTGAAAACAAAGACAGATTCCAATTTCAGCCAGTCATTTGGCTGTTGAGACTTGATAGGATAATGCCCTACAGACAAACCCTGAGAAATCAGCCTTTAATGAAATATGACATGTGTGCAAATGGGGCACCGCCTCCCATTCAGCAGCCTGTAATTACATTTCAGAATAAATATACTAAACGACTCCTCAAGAAAAAAGAGAGCTAGCTGCTTTACTTTTTTGACACAGAGTGGGCGGTATCAAATAGTTGCTATGCTGCCCCTTTAAGGATTTTAACCTCACGTGACTGGCCGGTCCCAGCTGTCCCTCACTCACTGAGACTCGTCCCCGTAACATTTGACTTCAGATGTTTTTTATTAGACAACCTTACATCAAAACAACAGAGGAAGATGAGCGTTGATGGGTGTGTGGGGGGTTCCAGAGGCATGCTGGGTGTTGTTGGTTGGCCTAGTAAACATGTCAATCTCACAGATTCAGTGTCAGTTAAGAGATTTGTTCAGAAACTCTCTACTCTGAAAAAAAAAAAATCTTGATCTTGAGTGCAGCACGGCCATTAACCTGCAGCACCAAACGTCTTTTTTCAGTGTTGTTGAATCTTTTTGCTATTTTTTTTAATATAGCTCACATGCATTCTCTTCTGATATTTCTCACTCTCCCACTCGATATTAAAACTCATTGTTTGCATTTTACCAATTTTTACCACAAAATGACCCAGCAGAATGGTTTCTTGCAACAATCATATGCTGTTACTCAAAAGCACATTCTTTACATTTGAGAGCATTTCTCATTGACTTTATGTTCAGATTTTGGAATCATTTCCAAAATCTGAATGTAACGTCGATGATACATGCTCTCAAATTGAAAGAATCCTTTCTCCATACTCCATAAACATCATTGATGTGGTAAATAAAACAACGTAATGGGGATACACACATCACCTTTCTTAAAATAATCAAATTTTTCACCCAGATGTTTTATCTTAAATATTTTTTATTGATAGAGTAAAGCAGATTTTCTCCCATTAAAGAAAGGAAAAACAAACATTTGACAGATTTTCAAAGCAAAACAAAACTTAATCGTATTATTCATCTTCTCAGAATTATGGAAGAAATTATAGTTTCATTAACATTTTCTCTCTATCTTTTTGTGTGTGTGTGTGTGTATGTGTGTGTGTGCGCCCAGATTGCCAGACAACAGCAGCAGCTCCTGCAGCAGCAGCACAAGATAAACATTCTCCAACAACAGATCCAGGTTAGTTCTCAACTACCAACTCTCTGTCTCTCTCACACACACACACACACACACACACACACACACACACACACACACACACACACACACACACACACACACCCTCAATTCTTCCCCCATTGTCTCTTGTTTTCTGTGTCCATCTTTGGATGCTGTTAATGTCTCCTCTTTTGTCCTCCGCCTGGATGATCTAAATGTCCATTTTCCTCCTGTTCCAATATTATTGAGTCATGTGTGATTGGAAAACAACAATAACGTGAGAGGTTGTGACCTTTTGTTTTGCCTGCTATTGAGAGGTACGACAGTTGTACCACGTCAGCCTTGCATTTATATGGAGGCATGCAGACACACACACACACACACACACACACACACACACACACACACACACACACACACGGTGACCCAGTAATTGCCCTGGTTATGGCCAGATCATTTACTGTTGCATTGATCAGTCAGCGATCAATATCCCAGCGTCCTCTAGGCTTCCTCCTACTTTCTCTGTCTCTGGTTGTCTCTGTGTTTCCTCTCTTCACCCCGACTCGCACTCCTCTCTCTGTCTGTTTCAATCAGACGTTTTATGTTCCTCTCAGCTCACGTTATGCCTCTGCTGTTTCTTGTACCGTGTAAATACTGCAGCTTTCATAAATCGAGCCCATAACAATGAATTGCAAAAAAAAAAATGCAGAAAACATGCAGATAAAATATATCACTTGCTGTTTCATTCACACTTCTTATTTATCCTGGATTCTATTTGTTTCCTTTTCTTCCCTCTCTCATTCCTACATCTGTTACATCGTGCCACCTAATGCACTGAGACTTATGATCTGTGTGCACTGTAGGCTACCGTGGACACATACAAACTCACCAAGAAATTCCCACCAGGTGCGAGCCAAATTCTGTTAAATTTGCGCACTGCGGCTGATAGCCATGTGGGAAGTTAACCAGCTTGTATTTCATTTTTTTTAAGTGGTTGGATTGCTGCTGAATTAAATCGGCTTGTGAGACAATCTCAATCTACTTTCCGCTGTGACTGGTTTAGTCCCATCCCGTACCCCTTTTACCCCCCATTGGTCCTGAGCTTTGGATCTCCCTGTGCTCCGGAGGTGTGATCTAGTTAACGAGAGCCTGTTTTTTATTCTCTCTTCTTTTTCTTTTTTTTTTATTACGAGTCCCCACCCCTGGATCTTAATGAAGCTCGGATCGGACTTCATTAGGCCTCCGAGCCCCAGGGGAGAGCGAGACCATAAAAACCAGCTCCTACTCTGATCCTCTTCCACGCTGTGAAGCATGGATACTGTGTCATGTTTGGTTTTGAGGATGAAGGACATGCAGAAAGCAGCTCTTGAGAGCAGCATGTTGAACTTTAAAAGCATCTGCTGTAAATTCAGGTGAAACTCCACATATTCCAATCTGTTTTTTCCACACTTATTTTCTATGTTGAATATAAATCAAAATGGCCAGAATTACTTAAATCAGCCGTTTAGTGAAGGTACAGAAAAAAATGCACAAAAGAGACCAAAACAAATAATTAGTTTTCATTGAAAAGTTGCTAAATATTATATGCATCACAGCTGGGTGTGCAGCAACGTCTTGTTATTTTTAAAACAATGGCATTTCTTGGTGAACAAACCCAGTTTAGTAAGAAGCATATGGGCTATCTACTGTACAGAGGTTTACAATTATTATGGCTAAGCTCCAAGGCTTATTCACTGGAGTACGGGCTGTTTACACTGTGTCGGATGTGTGTTGGCTTTAAACACACAGGCAGCGCTGCACTGGTCTGTTTCCACTTATCAAATCCAGACCTGAGCTCCTCTCAGGCCAATACTCTGAGGAGCTGACCGAATGCTACTGTTTCAGCTGAAAAGAATAGACCTTAGTGTGGTAAAGGCACTTTTTAGAGGTGCCGGTTGTTGTTTATATCTTAATTTGAAAAACTAAATGTTGTCCAGATGGACAAACTAAGAACCCAAAATTTTTGCTAGATAAGTGGAACAGTTGCAACTCCTTGATGTGTTCAGCGTACACATGCCAGCTGTTGCATCATCACGGCAAATAAAGTTAACCGACTTTCAGTGATTCATTAGCATAAATTGTATGACTTATTATACAGTCTTATCTGTTTCTGATTTATGAACGGAGACAATAAAATCCCAGTGGGTAGCTGTTTTCAGCCCATTTTTCCAGTTCTGCCTCTCATCGTTCCTTCTTTCTCCTTTGTCCGTGGATGGTGTCAGTGTGTTTGTCAGTGTGGCGCGATGTTGTAGAATGGGGGGGGGGGGGGGGATGCTGTAGTTCAAAGTAACCCAGGTTTCCTGTCATGTGGTTTTAAATGGTGTGGAGAGTCAGCGGGGGATGTCCACGGGTTAAAGAAACACTTCCGAAGGCCCCATTCTGATAGATATGGTTACACACATACACACACACATACAGACACGCATGTACACCCAAACATGTGAAGAAACACACCAAACAGCTGATATTTATACATAAAATGTACATACATACATGCAAGCTCACACACATGTATGTACTTACACATAAACAGGCATCTGATATTAATTTAAAGTACAGTCAGCTGATATTACTGCATAAACTCACACATGGACAGTTCATATACATTTCCCTGATCACATACACACAAAAACACACATAGGCACGTGCAAAAACACACACATATAGGATCACACACATACTTACACACAGGGGTGGTGGGCCCTTTGTGTGCCGTAGGCAGAGTGGGCCAGCCCAGCCTGGTGGCTGACAGGCATGTGTCTTTGTTAAGTCAGTTCCTATAATGGCTCTCATATGTGGCCCATTTCCTTCAGGCCCACAAAGGCACAGGCCCTAACCGCACCGCCCAGGCCCTAGCTAACAGGCTAATTAATGACTGCAAAGCCGCACTCCTCCTTCTCTTCCTCCTCCCTCTCTCTGTTCTTCGTTTATAACTCCTCTGTCTCCTCCTTCGCCTGCCCTCCTCCTCTTCTGTCTTTGAGTTCTTGTTGTTTTACGATTGTTTTTACTTTTTAATTTATTTTGTATTATCTTCCACCGCGGATGATGTAGTCAGCAGCCTGTTTCATATGTAGAATATGCTGTCCCCTGTTGAAACACCATTAGCCCACTGTTATTGGTGTTTACATTGGGACAAGGTACAAATATGGTTTTAACCAACATTCATACTCTTAAATTTTTGACACAGAATTTACAGTGTGTGACAGCGAAATTAGTTTCAAATGCAGTCATTTATAGTCAAGAAAAATCTGACATTTATTTTTGAGTCATAATACAAGACAGAAGGAAAGACTTTACAGAGAGAAAGATACTGTCAAGGTTTTACAGTACAGTCCTTCTTTCATTACTGTTAGTCTTCTTATCAATAAAGCACTGCCGTAAAGCGAGGTTGTGAATAGTCTGGGTTAAGACAAACAGGCACAAACACAATAATCCACACACACACACACACACACACACACACACACACACACACACACACACACACACACACACACACACACACACACACACACACACACACATATGCATAAGAACTAATGGAGCAGGCAAATGGCAGTTAGAAAGACAGGCATCACCTATGTCAGCATATACAGCTTCAGACACAATGACTCGGAAAGCCATGGAAGGCCCATAACGTCGATTGGACTCACCAGCTATGGAGAATGGCTAACTTTTGACTTTACAATGGCCCTCACTCCAGTGTATTAACCTGTGTGCTATGGAAAAATGCTATAAGCATACAGTAATCCTGTGTGCTTCACCTAAAATCACCTCTTCATTGTACTCACATGGGAGTAGCGAGATGGTGGAAAAACAAACAATGTAATTATGTGTAGGTATATTGTGTTCTTATAACTAGATTAAACAAAATCTGACAACTATGGGGCAAAGGGACAACAAACTAAAAGAGCTCAGACTTGGTTTACCATTAGCTTATCAAGTTGTTATGGCTAACATGTTATGCTATAGCTTGTGTTTAACTCCTGTGAAAAAAATGTGTCTTTAAAAAGCTGGATGCTTTCTTCAGTAGCTACTTGTTTAAAGCAACACTATGTAACTTTTAACTGCAGCTGTAGTTCAAATGAGACAACCTGTAGGGGGACCGAAGCGGGAAAAGTTACATAGTGTTGCTTTAACGTTACTTCATCTTTCTGCTGTTTCAAGCTAAGCAGGTAGCCTTGTTGGAGCTTGTTTGTCGAAAACAGCTGCCTACAGTTTTATATAAGAGCAGCGATACTTGACTATACAGTCTATAAGCTGGCTGGAGAACCAAAACAATGAACCAAAAATGACTGGAAGCAGCAAGAAAGTTGCAAAAACACAAGTACGACCAACTGTTGAAGAGCTTCACAGTTGGTCGTACTTGTGTTTTCAATTTAAACTGAATCAATATCATATTGCTCATTGGAGAATTAGTTTAAACACATATTGTAGTAGACAATAGCAGTTGATTTAGAGAGAAAGAGAGAATTATTCAGAACAGCAAAAAATTGAAAGAACCAGTTGGATTTTGCAGGCCTCCATCGTGCCAAATCATGCTTCCAGAGGTCACTCCTTCTCAAACACATTGACATATAGCCACACCACATACATACTCATTGCCCTCTAACCCTGCTGGCCGTACACAAGAGGACCATTAATTCTGAGTGTGTGTCTGCATGTGTACACATGTTCCCTGTGCCTAGGTGTGTATGTCGATGTGTCTGGTGGGCAGTTAGAGGAAGGGGGCCTTGTGTTTTCTTAGGGGCTGAGCAGAGCGGGGGCCCCCGCAGCACCACCTTCCCCAGTCCATTCATCCAGCACCTCCCTCCTCCCCTCCTCCCCTTGGTAAAAGAAGATCTTTGTGTGTTTGCGCTAGTGAAGCAGCCCCAGTCAGTCCCAGTGTTCCCAAAGGAATACAATGAATGGGAGCATTTTGTCCCACTCTATAACTTCCACCCCCCCCCCCCCCCCCCCCCCCCCCCCCCATACCCTTACTTCTCTCTTCTTCTTCTTCTTTTTTTTTTTCTAGCTACTCGGACAGACAGACTCGTTTTTATTCTTCATTCTCTTTTCTCCGTGTCACAAGACGTGGGACAGCTTGTGTCTGGGTGTGTGCATGGGAAAAGTACCCTGAACTTTCAGTGTGTGTGTGTGTGTGTGTGTGTGTTTTGTTTCTGTGTGTGTCTGTGTGTGTGTGTGTGTGTGTGTGTGTGTGTGTGTGTGTGTATGTGTGTGTGTATGTGTGTGTCTGTGTGTGTGTGTTTGTGTGTGTGTGTTTGTGTGTGTGTGTGTGTGTGTGTGTGTGTGTGTGTGTGTGTGTGTGTGTGTGTGTGTGTGATAAGGGCCTCCCAAGCTATCAGGCTTTTTGGAGTGTGACCTAAACAACCATGTCTGAAGAACCAGTCAGGTGATGAACACATGTAACTGCACGCTTACCAAACAATGCTAACGTGTGTTAGTACACACATACATAAGCACACACACACACACACACACACACACACACACACACACACACACACACACACACACACACACACACACACACAACCTAATTGTAACCTTGACCCTGAAACCAAGTCTTAAGCCTCAAACAGCACTTTGAGTAAGTGAAGAACAAAATATCAGGAAAGTCCTCACAAGGTCTAAAACTCTTGTTGGTCCTCATAAATGTACAAGATCAAGACCACACATACACAACACTTTTTTAAGGGTCCTCAGTTGACTGCATACATTTTTTTGAGCCACAACTTTTTTCTAATGTCAAATTATTTGAGTTCACAAAATATTTCCCCTCCAAAGAAGTAAAAATTTGTTCTCACAAGGACAGAATATAAACACACAAACACAGGACCGGTCCTCTCAGCAGTTATGGTCATAATGGATATATTTGCAGTTGCATGACTTACTGTATGTTCAACATAAGTGTATATCTAACGCATCACTTTATGCAGTGCTTGAAAAATAAGAGCAGTACTCTAGATGGGCATTTGCACATAATAAAAAGCCTTTTTTGTTGGCTTTTTCAAATATTTAACAATGATGATGATGTTTCCTTAACCAGGTAGTTTTAATTAGCCATGCTGTACTTTCCAAGAGAGGATATTGAAGGAATGAAATGAAAGAGATGTTGAAGCTGAACATTTAAACACATTGCCACTGAGCGTAATCGTGGTATTTTCTAGAAGTTCTGCCTTGTGAGTGAGTTGCATACTAGTTATTTTTATGATCTATGTATCTATTTTTTTTTTTTTTTTTTTTGATTAGCTGTTTCATCTATCGAATGTCAAAAAAACAGTGGAGGAAAAAGCCCATCACAAGTCCCCAGAGCCCAAAATAACACCTTTAAGTTAATTGTATTGTCTGACCAGCAGTCCAAAACACTAATATATTCAATAAACAATTATTTAAAACAGTGGAAAGCAGTAAATCATCACATATGTGAAGCTGGAACCAGCAGCTTTATGCTTGCTAAATGCTTTACACGAATAATCGATTGTCAAATTGCTTGTCGATTAATTTTCTGTTCTTCTTCTTCTGACCTTTTCATTGATGGACTTCAGCAAACACATGCAAGTCAAGGATGGTCCTGTTCATATCTCTCTCTCTCTCTCTCTCTCTCTCTCTCTCTCTCTCTCTCTCTCTCTCTCTATTTAGTCATGCTCTTTGAACATCCCTACCACAAACCCTTCCACCCCCTCTCACACACTCCATATACATCCCAGAGGACGGTCATCTAATTCAACCACGTAACCCTGCAGTACAAATGCAAAGAAATACTGTAACCACACAACATGCTGATGCTGTAAATTTAGGCTCAAATGATGAACTGTCCCAGGAGGACAGTGGGAGGGGTCAGGGTGGTTAATGAATTGGTAGTAAAGGAGACAAATGGAGGTCGATGGCATTGAATGGAGGTATGGAAAGAAATGGAGAGAGAAAGAGAGGTGTCAACAAACGTTCATCTGAAAGAGAAACACAATAAAGAAAAAGAAGAAACGAGAGCAGAGAGTGACAAGACAAGGTTGAAGAGGAGATGTGAAATGAGAAGAAAGGGTTAAGAGAGAATAGGAGAGAAGTAGAAACAGGAGTACGAAATGGATAACAACAGACAGAAAGACAAGAAAAGGAGACATAAGATGGAAAGAGACAAACAATGTTATAAGAGAAAAAAATTAAAGGAACGCAGAGATGGAAGGGAAGAGAATGAGACATGAGCCAAGATAATAGTGTGGTTAGCTGAAAATTGATGAAATACAGAGAAGGAAGTAAGAGGGTGAATCTTAACTCATCTAAAAATAAATTCAATGGAAAGCACAAAAAAGGGAAAGAGAAAGCTATAGAAAAGAAGAAAAAGGGAGACTGTCAAGAATAGAAACAATAATAAACATTCAGAAGTGATGAGAGACTGAGAGAAACAAAAATTATTCTCAAAAGAAGAAACATAGGAGAGAAAAGAGGAGGCAAATCAAATCAAGAAAACATGCTACAGATTTAGAGAAATGGGAGAAAAGAGGTGGACAGTTGCAGTTGCACGTACAGTTGTAAAACTGGCATTAAATACATTTTTTTCAGTACAGCTAATCCAACAAAGACATTGAGATACAGCAAGACAAATGCATTTTTTAAAAAGAATGTCCCCAAAGATTGCCCTCCCCAGAATGTCATTCCTTTTGCTTATATTTTTTCAGTAAGCATAGAAATATGACATACAAGCTAGGATCAAAAACAAGCAATCCAAATAGGCCTATTATGGCGTTTTTCCATTACATGGTACCTGCTGGACTCGCCTCGACTCTACTCGCCTTTTTTGGTTTTCCATTACGAAAAAAAGTACCTGGTACCTGCTAACAGGTACTTTTTTTAGTATCACCTGCGTCCAGGTTCCAAGCGAGCTGAGCCGATACCAAAATGTGACATGAAAACTACTGATCGGTCAGAGAGAATCGTCACTAATCACTGCGTCATCATTGCTAGCGACAGACATAGACAGTATATAAACTGCCATTAGTCAATCCTTTTGTTTCAAATAGTTTGAAAACACCTAATTTGCATTTCATTGTGATTCCTTTAACATGTGTGAAGATCTGCAAAATGTAATGAGCGAGAAGAAGAAAACAGGAAGCAAAGCAAAACGGAGAGACAGACAGAGAGAAAGACAAGAAAAGGAGACATGAGAGAGAAAGAGACAAACAGAAAAATGTAAAGAAAAGTACGAGATAAAGGGAGAGATGGAAGGGAAGAGAGTGAGACAGTGCAGTGGTTAAGTACAGCCAGCCTAATAGATTCCCGCAGGCTCATCTTTGATATGCTCTCCTCGGTTCGAGCCCTCAGAGCCGTAACTCAGTCGAACCCACAGTTTTTAAGAGTCTTTCAAGCAGACATGAAAGGCAGCTGTTAGCCTCTCTGTTGTTTTAAAGGCATTTTGTTTCACATTTTTACACTTGTCTCTCAAGAATGTGCGTCTTTATTTGTTGTTTGGTCTCCGTTCTTTAACTCTTGTCTCTTTAACCCTGCTGAGCATTTTATCCTTGGAGTGTATGTGTTTCTCTTTTTACTGCATATGAGTTTGGTTTTTGTCAGCAGAATTTGTAAATCTTGACCATCTCTTTTTCCTAATCTTTCCCTTTAAACATTTATTCACTCTTTTCCCTTTTTTATTTTACACTCATTGTTTTTTTCTTCTGTGCTTCTTCGCTTCACTCTCTCTTTTCTCTTTTTGACTTTAAGCCTTTTGCGTTATTTCTTCCTCCATATATTCCTTTTTCTTTTATCGCATGACAGTCCTTTCTTTCTATCCTTTCATTTATTTCTAGTTTCATTTTTCTTTTTTTGTGTATTGTGTGTGATTTGTGCATATTGTGCATTGTGCAAGCATTTGTATACAGAAGATAGGAGTGGTTGGGTGTGTTCAGTAAGGTGATTTCTATGACATGTTTCATGTAAGGACTTCAAACATCTCTCTCCTTACACTCTCTCTCTCTGTCAATGTCTCTCTTCTCTCTCTCTCTTAGGTCCAGGGTCACATGGCTCCTCTGATGATCCCAGTGTTTCCTCACGACCAGCGGTCTCTGGCTGCTGCTGCTGCTGCACAGCAGGGCTTCCTCTTTCCACCGGGCATGTCCTACAAGCCAGGTATAAAAACACACACACACACACACACACACACACACACACACACACACACACACACAAACTGAACATTTGCCCAACATAGATTACACACAACAGCTCTATGACTCTGAGTTCTCGTTAACTAAATAAGAAAAACAGTAAGTCTTTCTCTCTCTCTCTCTCTCTCTCTCTCTCTCTCTCTCTCTCTCTCTCTCTCTCTCTCTCTCTCTCTCTCTCTATCTCTCTCACTCAAACACACACACACACACACACACACACACACACACACACACACACTGGAATCCCAGTCTATGTTAATGAGGTGTGTCAGGTGAGGAATGTTCTGGAAATGAGCGGAGAGATTTACAAGCTCTGCTTGTTCACGTTAGGAACAATACATTGGACACAGTGAGGACTGGAATGTCTCCTTTATGGAAGGCTGAAAGCGTGTCAGTTGCACAACACATCTGCAACATGGAATTTCACACTTTCTCACACAAACACACACACACACACACACACACACACACACACACACACACACACACACACACACACACACACACACACACACACACAAGCATGTTCTCCTGGTATGCTTCGACCTAACAATGGACACATAAGGATGAAACAGACAGACAAAACACATGATTCCCCAAATCACATGTAAAGACTTACAAAAAGGCACAACAACTCACTTTAACACACTTCAAGTACACATCTTCTCATTGTAGGATTCGCAGCACCACCTGCTTTCTTCCTCTTTCCTTGTCCTTCACACATTCCTTTCTTCCATGCATTCCCCCAGGTGCTCGCCTGACCCTCCATGCTTCATACAGCATAATCCAGGTTTATTCCTACTGCGTGAGCATACACTCCCACAAGGCCGCAAAGAGAGGCAGAAATGAAGAAAGGGATTAAAAAGCCATTATTCCACACTCTCCTTTGACTTTGGTCTGTTTTCAACAAAGGCTCAGACATGGAAAGCCTTTTAGGGACAAACAGTAGGGGTTATACACGGCTACTCGTATATGCATTTATGAGTGCATCCCAATGAGGGAGCAATGGACTTGAACTCTGATCACCAGAGTCTCAAGCACCCGTGTGTACCGACAATGGGTGTTATTAACCTTTGAATACAACACTTGTGACCCTTCGTGTTTCATTTTCCATGAATAAAAACATGAGTAAAAACAGGAGAGCAAGAGAGGAACAAGTAAGGAGACAAAGGGCGAGACAGACAGAGGCTGGCTGAAGGTAAAAAGCAGGTTAGTTCTTGAACAGTAATCTGCCTCCCCCACCTCTCTCTACAATATGTTTTGTTTTGGTTTTTCAACAGGTGAGAATTACCCCATGCAGTTTATTCCTTCTACAATGGCAGCTGCAGCGGCGTCTGGACTCAGCCCGTTACAATTACAGGTAATACAAAAACACCTTGGGCCCTATTTTAAGCTCACGGCGTGAAGTGCATGGCACAGATGCGTTTAGGGCTTGTCCAAATCCACTTTTGATAGTTTGACAGCGGAAAAAAGGGTCCGTGCGCCGGGCGCATGGTTCAAAAGGGTTGTACTTAGTGGCTTCATTAATTCATAGATGTGTTTTGGGCATAACATGCAATAAACCAATCAGAGTGTCATCTCCCATTCCCTTTAAAAGCCAGGCGCGTTTGTACCTTGGCACATTGCTATTATGATGTTACATTACAAATATTTTTATTTGTAATCTTTTGCATGTTTGTGTGCTGCTGCGCTTCCCTCTGTGTGTGTAACAAGCATAGTGTGCACATGCTGTGCATAAACCTAGGCGCATTTTACTAATTTGCTGTTAAAATAACAATGAAATGCTGCTCTATTGACTTTACACCAGGTTTTTGTTGGTCAATGGCGTGATCATCTCCCGCTGCCTCAAGATAGCAATACGCCAAGAATTCACCTGAACACACCTAAGGCCAACACGCCCATGGGCGCAAAGATGGGCGCAGGTGCATTTGCTATTTAAACGGCGTGGGCGCTGCATGAGAAATTGACCACTGCGTCTTTCCTAAACTAGCAAAGACACTTGCGTTGGGCTTTGCGCTGCGCCAGGTGCAAGATAAGGCCCCTTGTCTCCTGAAATTTTATCAAAAATGACCTATCATGTTCTCATACCTAAACTACAGAATAGGTTGTTTGCCAAAACAACATATATGTCTGTTGGAGAGTACTAGCAACAGGCGCACGTTGTTAAATGGATGCAGTTTTAAACATTTGGTTACTGTTGTGAACTGAAACAAAACTACTTGGTTAGGTTTCTGAAAGGATCGTGGTTTTGGTTAAAATAAGTATGTTTTGTTATGTAACAAAGTAACGTCCGTTACGTAGGTAAGTTAAATATGTAACGCAGTTAAGTTAAGTACGTCACGTATGTGACTTCAGTTATGTACAGGGCTTGATATGAACTTTTTTGCTCACCAGCCACTGTGGCCAGTGGTTTTCCAAAAGCTACTAGCCACTCAGCATCTTCACTAGCCGCTATTTTGTAAAAAATTACGTTTTATTTGAATAAAGTTGACTATGGTTTGCTACAATTAACTTGAAGAACCAGATTTACAACCCTTTTAAATATAAATGAGCACTGTAAACACCTAAATCAAGACTACATAAAATATAACAATGCAGTCATCAAATATTCCCCTCTGATAATGTGTGCAAAGATTATTTTTGTATGAAAACATGCCACCCAATAAGACACAGACATAAAAGATTAGCTTCTTATGAATAGGCTAGGTGGTGCAGGGGTGTAGAAGATTAGTTGAAAGCGCTCTTGTGTCACTTAGCAGCCGGCACGCGCCCTCGGTCACGGGAAGCGGAGCGCACAGACCAAATGTCCTGCTAAATTTTCCTGCTGCACGCTCTCTCTGTACTTCTTCTACAAACGCTCATTAGGCTACGTCACCTATTATCTATTTTAACTACTACAGCCACTAGAGGGAAAGCCTAAAAAGAAACATAAATATGGTTTGTAATATGTTGCGTCCACAGACAACCTATACCACTGTTTTTTAAGGGAGGACGGTCTGAAATCACCACAATATCTTAAAAAAATCCAAGCTATCTGTATGGCTACCGCTAAGGAAGTAAAAGGGGCAAACATTGGGAATTATTTTTTCTTGTGCACATGAGAAACTTTCTGGTGCACACAAGATACTTTTTGGTGCACACAAAAAACTTTTCTCGTGAGCATGCGAGAAACCAATCTCAGGCTAGCTAAATTATGCTAACAAAGTACTGCTACTGTTACGTGGCTAAAGTTAATATTTCACATTCAGACCAGAAAGTATTGTGTGCGCACGAGAATCCCCCCCCCCCCCCCCCCCCCCCCCATGTCCCTTTAGGGGCTCCGTATAAACCAACCTTAACCATAAAATTGCACTAAAAGGGTGAGTGATGTCTTTTCACAACAAAAGAATCAGACAGTGGAGACAAGAGCAGGAGCAGACGGTTTGACAATGAAGTGGGGAAAAGGTGTGGAGGTTGGTGGGCGTGTGTCTGTTTGTGCATATGAGATATGCTTCAGTTTCACCTGCATTCATTTCTGAACTCATAAAAACTTTGCACCCGGGAAATAATGACTTTTAAAAAAAACAATTGAAAAACGTTTTCACATTTAGCCATGATTAAAACCTCAAATTGCCTTTGTTCTTTTCTAAACCTAAATTGTTTTACTTGCTTAAACTTAAACTTAAACTGAAGGAAATCTTGTGTCATTATACTTTTCTAGTGTTGTAAAAAAAAAGAAGTTACATAATTTTGGAATTGGAGACTGTGTCAAAATAAAGCAAACTAAAGAAGTGCCTCTTCAATATCTATGACGAAAACTTGAGTGAGTGTTTCACAACCAAATAAACAACTGTAGCAGAAACCAAGTTTCAGAGCAGCAGCAGCAGGAATAAAGACACGGCTACAAGGGAAGGGTTTGTACACTGAGAAGGTACATATTGATCTAATTCTGAGGGTGTAACCAGCAGACCAGAAACCAAGACAATTGTACATAAGTGAGTAGACAAATATAAAAAGCCAGTAAAGATAAGGAACACTAGCAAAATAAGTGAAACTCTTATGTTCCAACCTCGCCCTGAGTTCAAGTGTGTAAAAAACACCTGCAACATTTTCATAAAATAAAAACACTTTTCAGTGCTTAATATCCATTGCCCACTCAACTACACAAGTGTGATTTAATCTATACCTGGTGCATGATCTCATATATATATTGTGTATATGAGATCTAGAGGCCAAGGGTATTATGAAACTTGCAGAGTCTCTGGTAGATTTTACATGGGAAAAAACATCAGGCAACAAAAAAAGAAGAACTAGCAGTTTTGCACAAGAAATTATAGCTGTCATGACTGGAACAACAGAAAATCAAATAAATGAATGCCACCCTGTGTGATTAACAAGCGATCTCTGGGAAGTGTCGATACAAAAATACCACCAAAATGATAATTTGCCTGCTACGTTATTATTTCCTGACGGTTCTTTGTACAACTAACCAATAGTGTCAGCTGCTCCATGTTACAGTATATGTTCATAAATACCCCCGACACAGCCATAAGAGCAAAAACATAATGGAGTTCACTTTTTTCAATAAAACAACATGATGCATAATTTGTTAAAGAAGAAGCTCTACAGGCCGACGCTAACATGCTAACCCGCTTATCTGTTGCCTGTCAGCTGTGTCAGACAAAAGCTGTTATGATGAATCGCAGAGGAATTCTGCCCCACCAGCACAACACCTGGCCCCAGCAATTCATCAAATCATTTATTGCTGCTTGACACCTGTGGTTTGAGAACAGTAGTTATCCATAATGGTTATCATAGAACATATTTGCAAAGAAAAAAAGTGAAACAAATGCAAGAAAAGAAAAATGAAAACGCTTCTCCCTAAAGGCGGTTTGGAATTTCACAACACAACCCCATCCACCGTCCTGCTTTATCTACTATCACTGAAGAGAACAAAAGCCCTCAAAAGCTTTTTCACTGGCAAACAACATTGCTTCATCGTGTCAGTCATTACCATGGCATGTCTTTTGGATTTTACAAGAATCCTTGTCTCAGTTTACTCAATTTGTATTGTGGTTTTTGCTTATCGAGGCCCTCATTAGCTGCTATTGACTTAGCGTAGCGCCGTGCTGCGCCGAGGGGAGCGGCAGCACAGCCTATCTCCACTCCTGGCTTCGAAATGATCAAAAGAGTCTCTTACCTCTCACACGAGTGAGAGGTAAGAGCATGAATGATGTCGGAGAGTGAGTGAAACTCATTCACATTTAAACACTGCACGAGGCGTGGAGAATGAGAGGCATAGAGCAACCTGAATGAAAGAGGAAGCTTCTCATCACAGCGCTGGCTAAAAATCAAGTATAGGAGACTGGGAGAAGGAGGAAGACAGAGAGCGTGAGGAAGTGTTCATGAGAGAAAAAAAGGGTGATTATCTGAGGAATTTTTGTAAGACGGAGGCGCTGGCTTTCAGCACATGTTTGGACATTGTTTTGACAACAATGCCTATGCCAAAAGCAATCATGATGAGATTTATGAGTTCTACTTATTTAGTTATGTATCTTCATCACTCTTTGTACTATGGTACAGTAGCGTTAAAGCTATCTCGTAAAGAATCTCGAGGGGATGGATACAATAAAAACACCTGCATGGTGTACTGCTATCCAGCCCAACAGCCCTGCAATTAATGTTTACTTCGTGAAGTTGATGTGCTTTTAATGAATCAACATGTCACCTTAACCCCTATATACCTATACCGACACATCATTCTGTATTCAATGCATCTTTTTGGAGTGTCTTTGCTGTGTGTGAGCTGCTTGTTTGTGTGTCGGAGAACTCGACAACTACAGGCTTTCCCCCAGGACATTTGTTAATAATTGAGCCATTTGCCTTTACTTTTCCCAACTGAAAAGGTTCAGTTTTTCCCAATATTGCAGAATATTGGTTTGATTGATTGCCATACAGCAAACATATGTGTATTGTTTTGTTTTGTTAGATTGTTTAATTAATTATCATTATTATTTATGTTTACATTTTTCTGAATTTCAATGTCTTTGTTTTGATATTGCAACTCAAGGGGTTTGTCCTCTAATTAATGTTTTTTAAATGAAAAAGTAAAAACTAAATGACAGATTCTGTGTCTTCTCAAATGTGATCAATTCAGTTACTGTAGTACTAGTTGTCTGAACAATAGCCTAACTCATTACAGACATGGCCTTTGCTGTGGGATGTAGCACCACTGCTTGATTTCACCAGAGGTTTTTATTTTTAGGTGAGACAGTCTGAACTAACATGATTCTGACATGAGATTTACACCCAAACTGATGAGTAGAACAGAACCATGTCACATTATCTTTAGCCCTTTGGCCTTCATATAGCCATTGTGGTCATGCAGTAGTGCCAGAGCGTATCTCTGTCTTTCTCAGCTTTATAGGCTATCCCTTTTCGTAGGTGAGGCATAGGCATAATTTACAGGTTGGGTAAAAAAAAAAAAAAACTGGCCAGTGCAACCGCCCCCCCCCCCCCCCCCCCAAAATAAAGATATGATTAATTTCCTTTACATAAATAAAATCATTTGCACCATAAATTGCTGCAAAAAAATTCATCAGAATGCAGAAAATGTTTAACTGTCAAAAAAGAAGAAATCTCATCCCCCCCGAATGTTGAACCCAACGTTATGCCCTTGAGGTGAGGGCAGCATTTCTAAAATCTCACAATTATTGTGAGTGCATGTTTTTTTTCTTAGCCTTGCTGACTTGCTGCTTACTTCTTGTGTCTTCACTCATCACTTATTTATCACGCATGAGAACTTTCTCTGACCTTTGCCTCCAGCCTTGATCCTTTGACTCTTGAATGTAGCTTGTCATGTTGGTGAACTTTGGCGAATTGCACTGTTGCACTCAATAAGAGACAGGCACTTACAATATGGAATGTGCATCATAGGGTGAGGTCTGGTGTAATTGATGTAGTTTCATGCATTCACAAGTCATTAATCATCATTCGTTATCTATACAATGTGTTTTTTCCTTCCATGCTTGTTTAGCAAATGACTGTGCCTTTTGGTGATTCAGTCAGTTGGGATTTAAACAAGGCACTATAGTAAAGGGATTGGTGATGTCTTGACATGACAGTCCAATGCACACACTGAGGTCTGTTTTTAAGTGTCTTTAAGTCATTAGTCTCAGTTACGCTACACTTCACAAAACTCCAGTGTGTGAAACTATGCATTAGCCTATAAAAAAGGCATTGTGAATATACAATTACACCATGTTAGTTCTACGTTAGCAATCTCCTCTGCTACATACAGTACTGTAGTCAAGTACACACCAGCTGGCATCAAACCCTTTCAATGCCAGATCTGTGCTCAAAACAGATGGACAGATGTTGTAGCCAGACTCATCCAGATGTTTCGTAGTTCTGCCCCGTAGCAAGCCTTCAGACAGCTGGCTGGCACTGATGGTCATGCAGGCATAGGCTGGCATACAGAAAGAGCATATTCTCAGGCAGTGAAAACAAACCTGCACAAGCTACAAGAGGTTTACCGTATCTCCAAATCATCGGAGAAGACAGTACAGGTTCAGAAAGTAACAGCAATAATCATTTCCTTTGTTTTATGACTTGATCAATTGAAGAAACATATTAAATCTCAAGCAGGATGACTAATAACAAACAGGCAAAATTTAGCAAAAGATGTCCCATTGTGCTTGACCCATCATGGCCTGACCTAAAAGTTGTGATAGCACAATGTCTTGCTATCGGCGTGGGAACTTCATCGGGACAATTATTTCCAGAGCCTCGGAGTAGACCTCTTCACAAACAGTGGATTCCTGCTGAAGAAAGGCCCCCTTTGTCGCGGCTAATGCGAGTGAAATACAGTTGCTTAGCAGACATTCTTGTTGAAATCATAAGACATCTCTTGCTATCTGTCTCTATGTTCTGCCTATTACTGTTTCTGTATCTGACGCATGAAGACAACGGTGAGGAACTAACTTTTGTGCCCCAAAGTTATGATTTCTGCCCTGTTGCCAACAAAGTGATTATGGCAGAATGGCTTTCTTTGTCATAGAATGAGGACAATGATTGGAGGGCATTCAATTTGGTTTGTCTGGGACTTAAAAAACGAAGTATCTATTCCGTAAAAGAGAACTGGAAGTAAGATAATGGTTGTCTTTATGCAGCCTGCCACTCTGTGTATCTCTTTCACTGTCTTCGATGCAGCTAACCCTCCAAGTGTGATATTTAGCCTCCGTCCTCTGTGTGGGCTAGCTCAGTGGCAGTCGATCCATCTCACCCTCTTCCTCCCCTTGCAAACCTGCTGAAAAAGACAAAACCTCATTTGTTTTGTGTACTCCTGAGATCGATAGCAGCTCAACACTAAAGAGGCCATCTAAAGGGATTCTCTACTCAGTCCTAATGGGACGGGCCGGTCTGAGCACGGAGAAGGCTGTTGGCAGGCTGCAATACAGCTGCAGTCCGGATAGTGCTGCCCACATCCAGACCACAACGACATCACCTTCTCTCTATGCCAAAGTCGACTATTAAAATCTCTGCTGATGTTTATGACGGCCAAAATTGACAGACTAATCCTTGGATTTCAGTTAAATTAGCACTAATGTCCAAAGGCCAGTCAGATAGTCTGGACAGCTAAGGAGGGGTTTGAGGCCCTCTTTGTCAATTTGTAATTTAGGAAATTGCGGCATTGTCTTCCCTTGGGGGTTGACTGAATGGCGAGAGCTCTGGTTGGGGTTGTTTACGCAGCACATTGGCCTCCCCAGACACCAATCAATCTCAGAGTGTCTTTACAGAAACAGAGAAAAAATAAGGTACAAGCTCCTATTCTCAGTCTTCTGTTTGTTCAACAGTTCCCTCATCTTATTTGGAATCGCTGACGGAATCGCTGCTAACAGCACAATTCCAGCGAGTGCGTTTGTGTGTGTGTGTGTGTGCGTGCGCGCGTTTGTGCAGGCACGAGTGTGAGACGCTGTGTGTTTTACCTCAAAGACTCGTGTGTCTGGCCCAGCCCCTGCTCCCCTTAGAGCTGTAAGAATATCAGGCATCACCAGAAGTAACTCTGCGGTCAGCTTGATTGACGCGAGAGGCCTCACCACCAGCCATTCAAGGCACATTCTTACGGGGATCTCATATCGCCAGGGGTTGGCCCGAGCACTCCTGGTGCCTTCCAAGGAAAATAAGCTGCGTGACATCAGGGCTTTGTTTCAACGGCGAGGCCCCTTCTGTTTGTGTTTAATATCGCTCCGAGAGAAGTGGAAAGAGGGCCAGCCAATTTCTCTGGCCCCAACCGCTGAGCCTGGCGCTTCGGCGGTGAAGCGACGGTGGTCTTGTGTGTCTGCAGCGCAACACTTTCTCTCTCTTTCTCTATCAAGCACTCCTTGCATTTGGATCTCTGGTCCCAGGAGGCTTTGCAGTTTTGACTATGGGGAAATCAGATCTCACAACACTGGGGGCCGTTTAGGCCGAGGGCTTCTGAGTAAAAACAGAGAGAAAGAAACAGAGATGGAGATGGTGGAGAAGATATGACGAGCGATTTTGGAACAAAACAGAGACAGAGGAAAAAGAGAGAGAGTCAGAGGGAGATCAAAAGAGAGGACAAAAGAAATACAGATACGTAGAACGAGGGGGAGAGTATAGATGAGGTGAGAGTAATGAAAGAGAGGAAAGAAAGAAAGAGAGGAGGGAGTCTAAGTGAAGGCCAGGCACGTCTGGGTGGTTTTTCCTGAGGACAGGCTCTTTGATACTCCAGCACTCACACTCCAATGCATTTAGACAGGGGTTGACAGTGGTTTAGGCAGCGGTTTGTCTGGCTAGCTAGCTTTGATTTAGAAGACCCTGGACTGGGCCGAGTATTTGACTCTTTGATTTTTGTTGGAAGGAAAATCTGTACCATTTTTTTGCAATATTTAATGTTTTCGTCAAATCCTGAACGCAGATGGCTTAAGTCTTTTTTTTAAAAGTTTTCTATTATTTTCTATTACTTTCAAGTGTTTTTCAATTGACTCATTACCAAGATGTAATTGCAGTATGACTGTACCTACTTAAACATGATTGTCCACTTTTTGTCTTTTGGATTAAAGTTAATGAAGAAACTTGATTTTTTTTTAACTGTTAATTCAAAATGACAAAAGTACTAACCATATGTGACCAGATTAGTCTGAAGTGTTTTTGAAACTCATAAATTATTGTTTGCAATTCTATATATTTTGTTACTATTACCATTTACAATTACAGTACAGCTCTGCTTTAAAAATGTTAAATAGTCAGAATAACAACTACAACATACATATGCTTCTTTCCATTGTGGTTCACATTGTTTTTTGAAAAGAATACTGTTGTTAGCAACACTGTGCCAGGCATTGTCTAAAAAGCTCATTTCCATACTTTAACGTTCATATTTGTGCAGAACCATGTCATATATATATATCCAATGTTATAGATCAATATTCAATATTAAACTGAAGGAGGATTCAAGCTAAGCATTCAAAAGTTTCTTCACCTATTGTCTGGATTTATTTTGAAATGCAAATTGATACACAAGCTGCTCCCAGCATCTGTTGAAAGAATAAATGTCAGAGATAGATTGTAGATCATTTATTTGAAATGATTCTGGAAGGCCTCCCTGAGAAATACTCACCCCCTCAAACAAATCTTCCATTTTTTTTGGGACATTATGTCAACTTCAGCTCTAGGTGCGTGTGTGTGTTTGTGTGTGTGTGTGGGGGGTGGTGCACAGAAAAAGAGAGGAGAGAGAATGAAAGAGGGAAGCCACTGACTAGCTGCTGGCGAGCAATGTTAATAGCCTGTCGGTTTTGCTGGTTTCTTCCCTTTTATGCAGCAGCTGTATGCCGCCCAACTGGCAAGCATGCAGATCTCACCAGGATCCAAGATGGCTCCCCTCCCACAGGCTCCCAACTCCTCCGGTCCCCTTTCCCCCTCCGCCATGAAGAGCGAGAAGCGAGCATCCAGTCCTGTCGCTCACATTAAGGTGAGTCCATTGTGGCAAATGTTGTAAAACCGTTTATGTGGAATAGCAGAATTGTTCAAATGATTCTACAGGATTTACAAGAGCCAGGTTGACACATTTGTGATTGATAATATTGCAATTTCAGGAGACAGACCAATAAGCAGTAGACAAAGACAACAGCACTTTGTTGACTATTTTCAAGAAACAAGCAACTGGGAATTAGACAAATGTATAAGGGCTACGTATTGTGCAAGTAACAAACATCATAAGTCAGAGGAAAGAGTGAGTTCAGAATATTTATGATAGGAAAACACACGAATAATGATGATGATGATGATGATGATGATGATGATGATGATGATGACGATGATGATGATCAGTTCAAGTAAAAGTGAGAGGCTGGAAATTTGGAGGTTGTTGAAACAACAAACTGCGCATTGCCTTATACTCTTCACCGACTATTAGAAACAGCTTATTTAAAAGTCATACACTGATACACACACACAAACACAAGTACACTCACAAACTGACACTGGCGCTGGCTGCTGTTTGGCAGGAGCCCAGACCCCTTCACTGGAGAGAGCGTGCGCCTCATCTTTACTCGACGACGAGGCAGTAATGGAAGCCATGTGTGTGTGGGGCACAGCTGCAACCGGCGTCACAATAGACCGGCGTCAGAGCTCACCACATTCAAACAGTAGTGCTGTGCCCTCCAAAGTCCCCAGCCTCCGCTAACCCTGCACATGCTCAGCCCACCCCCCAATTTGGCATGCCACCGGCAGCCTAACCCCCCCTTCCCTCCCCCCGCTAAGATGGTCCTGGACTCCTTTCCTTCTCAACACTTCCCTTAGCTCAGCTCCAAATTAGATCCACGTTCATTAAGTGTTTGCTGCCAGCAGTCAGGCCATGTTGACTTGCATTACATGCACCACTTTTCCTCTTCCAGGGGATTCTTTGTGTGGATCAATGTGGTCATGAACCTCTGATTAGAAATAGAGGAATTGCACAAAGGTGCCATTGTTTAGATAAGAAGGTACACTGTGACTTGTTTTCCCTGTCAGGTTCACAGAGGTTAGCAGTGGAATTCATTTATTGAAGGGCAAAAACCTGACAGGGATGACTGATCAGTCGATGGCAGCATCACTTAGTTACTGAAAGCACTTCAAGGGATACTTTGGACAAAATTAAAAAATCAGTGGCTGTGGTCATCGTAAATTGAGTCAATGTCATTTCCAAAGGTGACCCATTTTGAAAGCAGAAACAAATAGTTTACCATCCAAAGATTTAAAAATCCATTAAAAATAGAAATGTTGGTGAACTAACAATTGCTTGGCACATACTGTGCCAAGCACAGTATGTGTTCAATGCATCCTCCATAAAACATTTGCAAAGTTGATCTTTGGAAGACTTCTTATACTTATTCTTATACGTTGTTTATATCCATGTTGACTTGCTCGCTGTATTTTTCTTCCTTGCCTTTGTTGCTGCATTAATACTTTTATTGTTGCATTACTGTACTCGAATGTCATTTAGTGGAATAGCATGAAAACCATTGGCAGCTTGTGTAGCATGCACAGAAATGAAGTGACCCATTGCTTGTTAATAGGGCTTCTTTAAGTTAAATTTGGATACAGATCCTGATCCATCGGACACTGTTGCATCCATTCTACCAACAGGAGGAAGGATCCACACAGCCATTGAACCTCTCAGCCAGACCCAAGACAACTGAGCTGCTTCGCTCCCCGACGTCCCCGACGCATAGTCTGTTCTCTGGGAACAAGACCAGCCCTACAGGCATGGGCAAGGGCCGCATCCCAAGCCCCATCGCCAACATGGGCAGGAACACCTCTATGGGTAGGTAACAAACACATACATGCATCTTTCTTTCCTTTACCACTGGGTAGACGGGATGGGCCACCTAGCCTAGCCTGCCTAAAATAAATACATTAGATTTACTGACAGGTTCAATAAGAATCACACTGTCTAAATGCTGCTTCACAATGCCAAAAAAAAACTCTGACGCACTCTACACATACATGCTGCCTGTCTCACACACTAACAAACACTCAGCCACTTTACGTATTGTTCACATCTGTACTGTACATCCATCCAGAGTAAACATGTCCTAATTCCAGTGTAAAATTATGTCTACCCCTCAACCGGAAAAACAAAAACATCACCCACCCAAACACCTCCCTCCTTCCCGCCACACACAGACAAACCAAGCAGAGTCGCATGCGCCTGATAGACTGCAGACACCTCAACCCCACGAGGAGACCTGTGTGTGTATTTGTGTGTGTGTGTGTGTGTGTGTGTGTGTGTGTGTGTTTTACAGGAGTCCAAAGCCCTGTATTTAGCCCCAATGAAAACCCCAGCAGCGGAAGCAGTGAAACCCAGCACACGTTATTTGGTTTTTAAGAGCTTCCTCACATCATTGTCTGCCCGTGCTAGACCTTTTATGCCCCTACCTCTGCTATCTGTTATTAAGGCCAATCTAAACCCTCTCATTATATCCCCCCAGAAAACAATTTCGCCAGCTCCTCTGGAGTGGCTTTGAGGACGCGATGCTTATGTTCCCTGCAAAGTTATTTTTTGCCCATTTTAACGGCCACCCAAGCATACAGTGCTTCCTACTTGTCTGCTAATTAAACGAGGAGGGCGACGGAAACTTTGCATCCTTTTAGTTTTTTTTCGTTCTTATTCTTCAAATGTGCATTGGTTTCAAAAGTGTGAAGCATGGCACATAAACAAGGGGGAGGAGGCTCTCTCGTGTTTAGACACAAGTCGACTGGAAAACAACTTTAGCGACATTTGGCACCCATAAAGAGTTTGGAAAAATTCCATTTTCATACAGATGTTTATAATATTATTTTGTAAGAATTATATTGCAGCCATTCTGAATTTTTTGGTTTTCAGCACTCAACGCTTTGTTTTCAAACCTTGATAGTGTTCATTAAGTCACATGAAACCACACACATGCACCAAACTGGGTTCTTCAAGGGTTACAGTGGTTCAACAGCATCCGAGTCTGGTTTGTTTAAAAACTGACAAATACTGACAGAATACTTGCAAATCAGAATTTAGGAACGAGTTGCTATGCAGAGCAACTCTTTGAAAATGGCAGACTTGGTGCAATATTAAACTTATTTACAATGGTGCCATATAGAACTTTTCTGACAGGTTATCTGTGATGGCACACGTCTTGAGAACCATTTCCTGGTACTTATTGTCTGAAGACTGTACAGGGATTCAGAAGAAATGGGTAAACTCATAACATAACATGGCTTTTTCATTTCATTTTAAGTCCCCACACCTGACCTGCTTGGTTAAGTTTAGGGAAAGATGCCTAAAAGCCCTGAAAACCTATTCTCATCTTTAGTATGAGGTCCAATAATACCAATTTCCTGCCAAAGTTGGAATGATTTTTGCCATTTCACATCAGATTTTCTTATTTGTGGGTTCCTCTGTCCTCTTCTCACTAGTTTGAAGTGGCTGAGAAAAAGTTATGTTACATTCTTGTACGCCAATCAAACTTATAGCAGTTACAGGGTTGTTGCTCATGTTGCCAGGCTATTGTCGGATCAAACTAACTACTTTACTACTTTCTACATAAAGGTACAGTTAGCCATGCTGCGCAAAGATTGTTGATATTTGAACTCAACTTTCCTATTTAATGATTCAAAATTTAAGGTTGATGAGAAATAGAATACTGTCATAGATAAAGGAAGACAGAAATTAATCCAGAAATGAACAGCTTCTTGTATTGAAGCCACACGCTCTAGGCTTTCCTGTGTTGCCAGTCAAAGTGACAGACAGTTGTCCCTCTCTTCTGTCCTCCCATTCCAGACATCCTGTCCAGCCTCAACTCCACAGCGTTGTTTGGGGACCAGGATGCGGTGATGAAGGCCATCCAAGAGGCCAGGAGCATGAGGGAGCAGATCCAAAGGGAGCAGCTCCACCACCACCAGCAGCAGCAGCAGCAGCAGCAGCCGGGACACCACAGTCTGGAGGCCAAACTGTCGGCTCTCAGCAGCATGAGCCTCAACAATGGCAACAAGGTTAGAGGAGACAGACAGAGACAAAGACAGAGGAATGTAACTAAGTACATTTACTCAAGTATTATACTGAAGTACAAATTTGAGGTACTTGTACTTTACTCCAGTCTATTCTTTTCATGGCACCCTCTACTTCTACTCCGTTACATTTCAGAGAGAAATATTGTACTTTTTACTCCACTACATTAATCTGACACCTTTAATTACTAGTTACTTCACAAATTAAGATTTTTGCACACAAAACACATGTAGTTTATAAAATACGATATTTTATTATAAATTAAACTACCCAACAATAAAACGACCTACAAGTCCAACTGAAATGATTAGCCAATTGAACACCTTGACAGAACAGTTTTGATCGTTTCCAGTTTCTAAAATGTGAGGGTGCATTGAGTCCACCCCAAATGGAGTTACCATCTCCAACTGAAAACACTGTTCACAAACTGCTCCAAACATCTCTGTTGTAGTCCAGCTTTTACTTCCATGACAAACATGCATCACTTTGTAACACACGTTATAATGCTCGCCTAGCTGCTAGCGTGGCACGCCCTCACACTCTGCAACTGACTGGCTAGCAGTACTTACTGCACATGTGCGACTCCCAACAAAGATGGAACAGAAGTGAGATGTCTCACTCTGTAGCTAAAACAGTGCTCAACACACAGGGTGAAAAGAGGAGCTGCAGCAATGTGTAGTACAACAAATATATGGTGTTTTCTGAAAATTAAACCACATAAACCTATTCTGGTACAACCTCTAAATATAATTATGAACCTGAAAATGAGCATAATATGAGGCACTGGCACTGGCACTTGAAATTGTACCTTCAAATTTTTTTATCTTAGTCAACTTGTTTCTT